>OY282585.1:49880701-50420701 GCA_958298965.1 Chrysolina haemoptera
AAATGTATTGACCTAAAGCACCCCAAGTTATTTTTGTTTCCATATAGCACACTTTTCATTCACCAGTGATAATTCTGTGATGATAATGGGAATGAATTTAAAAAATTAAGTGAGCACTATTGGTTTCCGATACTGATTAGTGTAGACCTACTTGGATTTCTTTGCAGAACCGAAAAATGTACAGAGTGTTTCATTAAGAATTTCAAAGTTTGAATCGGTCACGACCGAATATAAAGGTATCTAAATAATTGATTGATTTATACAACTATGTAAACTTTTCGTTTTGACCGTAGAATTGTAGTTATGAATCCGGTTTCATTACTATACAGGGTGTCCCATAATGAAGAGGACAAACTCCAATGATAGAATCACTTAATTTTAATGGCTAAAGTTCCTATAAACATATATTCGCTAAAATGACTGGGTTACAGGGTGTTGAAAGTTGCAAAAATCTGTATTTTCGAGAATAACTCCATAACAGCTCATCTTATTTTCCTAATGAAATTTGATATGTGGTATTGAAAGCATTCAGTTTTTATTCTCAATATTTTTTGTACAAGAAAGGGATCGGTTGAGAAACAACTTTAATTTAATAATCATACAGGGGTTAAAATTATGAGGGCAAGAACCCAGAAATCGATCTATAGGTGGTCCAAATGTTTCAATAAACATTCCATGCAACTAGCAATTGCGGAGACATCCTTGTAGGAACTCTGCACGGAAATTCATTAGATGTAATTCAACGTTCGTCGTGGTATTAGCCAGAAAAGTAGTTGTTTTCTGATGGATTTTTGACCCAATTATTCCTATTGTATAGGATTGTGGCAATGAGCCCTTTCTGTGGTAGGACATGACACCTTTGTTTCTTATTTCATACAGGGGTTGTTAGGATCGGGCTTAGATTAAATAAACAGAAGATAGAACATAGTCAACCCGGCCAATTTTCCCTTGATATCCGTCTATACCAATCTGTTACTACAAAGAAGTTGATAATTCTCTAAAATGGACAGAACATGTAGAGATGGTAAACAAAAAACTTAATAAGTCATATTTTGCAATATCTAAAATCAAATATTCGTTACCGCAATCGGTTTTAATGAATATATACTATAGCCTTGTATTTACTCACTTATGTTATGTTATAATCTGGGGAAATTCAACAAATAACAACAAAATATTTATTACACAGAAGAAAATAGTTCGAAAGATTTTTAACTGCAAATGGGGTTCTCTATGCAAACAAGTATTTATAGATAATAAAATTATGACCTTTCCCTGTATATACATTTATTACTGTTTGATATATACAAAAGAAAACTTGTCCTCATTCAATACAACTTCTTCTTATCATACATATAATACAAGACAAAATAATGTATTATGTGTCCCGAACCACAAAAGTACCAAATACGAACACAGTTTTAGATATATGGGTATTAAATTATTTAATCATTTACCAGACCATATAAAGAGTATAACATCTATTAAATTGTTCAAAAATGCTGTAGCTCACGTATTGAAAAGCAAGGCTTACTAGGGTATTAATGAATATCTGACTGACCACTTTTAAAAAAAGTATACGTCTATATTTATGTATGTGTATATGTGATATTTTGTAAATTGTAATGTTCGACTTATCCACACATTCTTGGAATGTCTTAAGGATCAATAAATATTATTATTATTATTATTATTATTATTATTATTAATCAAATCGTTTATCTCTTCTAACGTACAGTTGTGTGCATGAAAAAGTCGTACAAGGCAATGCACTAATTGCATTGTATTGCACTAACTAATTGAAAAATAATTTGTTTTTCCAGGAATTTGACTTTAGAAACGGTGTAATCTTCAGAAGAACATGTTCTCAATCACATATAAAATGCTTTGGAGTGTGAATAATAATATGTATGTGCATATCAAAATTCATAATTATTGATGTTAAAGGTTGAGAAAACTTTCACATCTGAATGAAAATTCGATAAAAACACTCTAGCAAACGAAATTTGGATGCGGAAAATATAACTGTGGCAGCTAGTAATTTTCAACTCCCAAACACGGGGTTGTAGTGGAACACATCACACTAGGAAATTTCAAGTGACTACAACTATTTTTTTTCTCACCAACACACATTTATTCAGCTATTTTCACTATTTGTCTCTGAAATAATATTGAGTAATTCGAAAAAACTATAAATATTATTATAACGAATCTTTCTATTTAAAAAAAACGTCATACTGTAATCATACCTATGCGGTGCGCGAAAGAATTTGCGAAAAATCAGCAGAACGCATAGCCATTGCAATTTTTATGTGGAATCGAAATAGACGTGGCAATCTCACATGGAGATCAAGAAAATGGTCAAAGTGAGAAGGAAAATGTACATGCGCTCTGCCGCGCACAAGGTTACACTCTGTAAACATTTCATGAATCCGCGCCTGCTATGCTGTTTTATGATTATAGTATGATGTTTGTTTAAATAGAAAGATTCATAATAAAAATATTTATAGCTATTAGACGAATAATAGTGAAAATAGCTAAATAAATGTGTGGTTAGTGTGTTGCTGAAAAAGAAAAAAAAATTCATTCTGATTCCTCATTGTGGCCACAATTCAAAATGTGTAATGTTGGGTGATAATAATAGTCCACAATCAATGTTAACTATAATGAAAAATTACACCATTATTAACTTTTCATTGACCACAGTGAGTAAAAAAATGGTATATAATACAATTATCAGAGAGATGACATCAAAATAAATAGATAAATAAATTAATAAATAATATTCATAAAAATACTGAAATCAGTCCACTTTCAATTTCTCGCCTGAGCAACTGAATGTTCCCCTAAACTATAACTATTGTCTTCCAGATTTGCACTATTGTCTTCTAGATTCTCACTATTGTCTTCTAGATTCTCTCTATTGTCTTCTAGGTTCACACTATTGTCTTCTAGATTCGCACTATTGTCTACTAGTTTCGCACTATTGTCTTCTAGAATCGCTTCCAATTTACACTGAATGCCCACTTTTGCATGCCTATTTTCATGCCTTTTTAAAGTCCGCCTATATGAAAATTGTTTCGAGCATATTTGGCACTGATAAGGCAAGTTACTCGAATGAGTTTGCAGGTGTTCCTTCAAATACTTCTGTTGAGCGAAAGATTTCGGACACAAGTTGCACGGGAAAGGTTTTTCACCAGTGTGCGTTTTTTCATGCATGATACAGGTTCTTTTCAGAGAGAACTTCATAGAACAAAATTTGCACTGATGCGGCCTCTCCCCTGTGTGTGTCCTCTGATGATCAACAAGATGACATTTTCTCCTGAAAGTTCTCGGGCACATATTACATAGAAAGGGTTTTTCACCAGTATGGATTCTTTCATGCTCGATCACAACAGCACTCTGAGCAAAACTCCTGGAGCAATAGGAACAATTGAAAGGAGTTTCTCCTGTATGAGTTCTGGTATGTACAATCAAACTGGCTCTTTGCGAAAATCTTTTGTCACAAAACTCGCATTCAAACGGGGTTTCGCCTGTATGTATCCTAGTATGGATTTTCAAGCTTGCGGCTTGAGAGAATTTCTTAGGACAAAATGTGCACTCGTAAGGAGTCTCCCCGGTGTGAATTCTGGTGTGATTTGTAAGGCTGGAGCTCTGGGAAAAAGTTTTCGGGCAAAATTTGCATTGAAATGGGCGTTCTCCCGTGTGGATTCTCAAGTGCACCTGTAAGCTTGCGTTTTGAGTGAAACTTTTCAAACACCAATCGCAAGTGTGTTTTTTAACCTCTGGCACATCTGATCCTTCAGACATGTCAGAAAAATGGTCTGCCTCTACCTGGACCACTTGTTGATTTTCAGCAGTGGAATACTTGTGAAAATCTTCCAAGTACATTTTAGTTTCTTCATCAATATCTGCAAAATGAAACGAATTTGATTTATTGGAGTGAAACTGGCAAGACGAAATCGACATCAAGACGAAAGTAGCTATGCTTCTATAAAGTCGTGCTTGGTATCGCGGCATTTTATCACGTTTATTTTCGTCTTTGTTGGTCAAATATTTTCATATGAATTTTGTTGGAGAGATGAAATCCTATCTTATCTTCAAAGCAATATAATCAACAGCTAGGAAGCCGTGTATTTCTTGAACTAATGAAAGTTAAAATATTTCCGACTCTATATAATTTTTTTGGCATTTTTTTTTCACGAAAAATAGTGAGAAATGAAGTGTTGAATACTTTCAATGTGAATATTTTGACCCCTTTCCTCCACTCTAGAAATAATGAAAAATATATTTACAAAAAGCATTGATATTTTTGATTTTTGGTAGTTTAGAGGGCAGCAAATTGGAAACTATTTTCGATTTCAATTCAAGAAACCCCTGTTGTAAGAGGTAAGAAGTTGCAAGAGCCTACAAAATGTTGCCCAAAATGGTTGGTTTTATCTGATAAAAGTTCTTGATACCTACCAATATCCATGCACTGCAATTTTTCAACTTCACTTTTATATTCGGGTATATACACTTTTTGCTTAGTATATTCAACCAAGCTAGTTTTTTCGAGTTTTGCAAAGGAATTATCATGTTCATAGTATTCAATTTCAGATTTGACAGCTATAGCACCATCTGCTTTACTTTCAGTAGGAGTATCATGGAATTTAGGACTGTCTATATCTCTTTCAATTTTAATATACTCTGGGAAATCTGCAGAGTCTTTCTCTACATTACATTTGTCAAGGATTATTTCATTATCTTCATAAGGTTCAATTTCAGTCTTGATATTACTACTGCTAGCTTGCATTTTATTTTGGTTTTTTTCAATGGAACAAATTTCTTCATCAACCAATTGTTCCAACTCACTTTGAGAGGAGGTTTCGGGTTTCACACAAATTTTTCTTTCATCCATTGAGATTTTGCTCCTGACTCCTCATTTCATAAAATCTTGATGCCTATAACAAATAGAGAAAAGTATGGACCTTGGTATGGACCTCAAAATTTTTTTTCTTTCTCAATTGTCACCTTTCATAAGCTGTCTGTTGATTAACTTGTGTGTTTTGTGATGGGAATATAGTTGGAATAAAGCTTGGCTTATTTACTCATCAGAGTTTTGGTTATCAACAAAATGTTCACTGCAAATAACATCTGCAGGTTTTGGATACTAGTTTGATCCACCAGTGAAAAGATTCAACACAAACATGAAAAAATCAAATGATCAGAAGGTATTGTTTTGGTCAAGTTTTGGTATTGTTTTCTTATGTCAAACAAAAATTTAATATGTTTACCTGACTGCAGCAATGCATTTTTCTATTTATGCAAGTTTATGTTTCAAACTAGGAAATCTATAAAACTTGTACTTTCCATTGTTATATCCTGTATTTTCACAATTTGGGACACATTTGGAATGGCTCTCATTATTAAATACTACAATAAAAAATTAATATTTTCCAACAGAAATGCCTTGTTTGGCCCCATTGTTGCATCACATTTGCAGTGAAATCGCGAAGTCAGTACAGTGGTCCTATTTTGCAGTAAAATCAGTACAATATTTGGAAGAATAATCAAAATATAAACTTTTGTTTTCAATAACCTTAACCTATAACAGATGGGAGATGGAGCATCTTTCCAGTTTTCTAGTAGAAACGTTGGCATCACTGATCAGGATCACACGTGTCTAAAGACTAGTTCATGCAAATGCGAAATTCGCAAAAAAAAATATGTTTTTCCCATTTCACTTCATGGAAATGAAATGAAAAAGAGATTATTTTTGCGAATTTCGCATTTGCATGAACTAGTCTTAAAGGAAAGTTCACAATGCAGCGTTTTTTGTTTTTTGCTTTTCGCGTCGTCTGATTGGTGACACTGGATTCATGGAAGCTCAGAGTAATAAAAGACCATAGAGATGCCTTCTCCATCCTTGTCTTGAAGTCAACATAAATTCGTTTGTTTACAAGCGAGGGCCTTATACATGTTAAGTCTGTATTCATTCGGGTAGTTTCGTGTATGCCCGCTCATTTCATTCGGATCAAGTTGTCATTCTTCATTTGTATTGTGAACCTTATTCTTACTCTAAAACACAAATTGTATATACTTATTATAGGCAGGGCATAGAAGGGTGGAAACTGGAAAGTTAAAATATTTCAACTATCTAGCAAGTACGTCAATATGAATGGTGATGGTGAATGGTGAGTTGCGTCACCAATTCGCCAATCAAAATGCGTCACGCACGATGCGAAAAGAAAAAAATGGCTCCCAAACGCATAACAATGTAAAGTCAGTTTAATGGCCGGCTTTTCAATATGATGTTAGTGTAGTTTAGCTGTCAGCTAAATTT
Source organism: Chrysolina haemoptera (assembly GCA_958298965.1). Lineage (NCBI taxonomy): Eukaryota > Metazoa > Arthropoda > Insecta > Coleoptera > Chrysomelidae > Chrysolina > Chrysolina haemoptera. The sequence continues at coordinate 49,887,027 of OY282585.1, forward strand.
GGCTAACGATTAGGATGCCAGTTTCTTCCTTAATGTCATATACATTCTAACCAGCAGTCAAATTTAGCTGTCAGTCAAACTACGCTAACGGGATATTGAAAGATCGGCCCTAAGATCGAAACTACAAAATTATATTTACCATGGGTATGGTATAATACAGTATCGGAGAGTTTTCATCTGGGGTATGGTGGTTTTATGAGAGGGTGAAGAATAGCTTGCTATAATGTTGAGAGAGCATTACAATTTATCCTCTACTCGCTCGAGGAAGGGATATCAACTGAGCTGCTAATTCGTCGGGCGAGGCAACAGGAGAGGCGCGAAGTAGTGCGTCTCTCTTATTTATGTGGTATTCGGGTCAATTCTGTTTCTCATCAGCAAGATTAAGATTGTTATCATAGCAAGACAATTTTTAAAGCAAAATATATCTCAATTTTGTAGAAGGCTTCATATCTACATTGCTTTATTGGCAGGAGATGATGTTCAAGTCAAAATATTTTTCAGATTATTCGCGAGTAAACATTTATTTCGCTTTATCAAGCAGTATTATAGTAGATTATGACTTACCTATTACAAATTTTGATATATTTATAACATTGGTAAGGTATTCATCTTTTTGTAATTTTCCTTTTTTTATTTTTGGTGTGACTGTACCTACTATTGTTCTCAAATATTTTGCAGACTCATTAAATTGACCAACAATAAAATATACTTGTTTAATTAATCTCAATTATAACTATTTACACAATCTATCACATGCGTATTACAATAAAATAATAAATACAATTTATGTAGACTCAATCTGTTACTGTTTTTTCTTTGATATAATACCATTTAATGTACATGAGTATTGCATTTATTTGGTGACACTCTTGCAAATATAACTAGAATTATATTTTTTGTTCTACCTTGTACATTGTCTAACTCTGTATATACATAAAGACTAGGCCTTGCAATCTCAACACCTCACAACTGGTTTAGACAAAAAAAATGCCTACTAACATAAAACTTTCACATATATCTGAACATAAAGCTCAGAATTATTTTGGGAGATCGTTATAAACAACACTTAAACGTGCACACTTTTCAAATGAGCAGTCAACCTAACCTTGCGAGTAAAACTTTTCGGACACACTTCGCAGAAAAACTGTTCACCGTTATGAATTTGCTTGTGTTTCGTCAAGTTTTTTCGTTTTGTGAATGTTTTCGAACACACTGGGCACTCGAGAGGTTTCATATGCGTTCTAACGTGATTCGTCAAACATTTCCTTCGCGTGAAAATTTTCATACAAACATGGCACACTAACGACTTCTCTTCGTGAACTCTGCTGTGCCTTACTAGGGATTTCTCATCGATGAAAGCCTTCGGGCATAAATTACACTGGAATGGGGTATCACCTTCGTGCATTTTTATGTGATTCATCAAACTCCTCTTTTGGGTGAACGTTCTGAAACACAGATGACACTGAAATTTCGTATCGCCGGTATGGATTCTGGTGTGATCCACCAAGCTGTCTTTCCGACGGAATGCTTTAAGGCAAACGTCACATTGGTACGGTTTTTCAGCTGCGTGGAGTTGCTCGTGCACTCTCAAATTGTCCATTCGATAGAATTTTTTTGGGCAGAAGTTGCAGCTGAAAGATTTTTCAGCAGAATGAATTCTGACGTGCTTCCGCAATGATGCGGCGTAAGGAAAACTTTCTGAGCAAGTTTGGCATTGAAATGGCTTTTCACCAGTGTGAATCACCAGATGACTTATCAAGCTCGTTTTTCGGGTGAACTTTTTCGAACATAAGTTGCACTCAAAATGTTGTTTTTTTCCAGGAACCCCGCTATTGGAATCGGTGCCTGTATCTTTCGTTTCAGCTGGAATTTGTAAACCGACTAATTGTTTGATGCTGCTCCACCGAGCTGCAAGATCTGCAAAAAACATAATCCATTAGTCATGGGAATGATTTCACAAAAATAAATAGATCAACCAAAGAGTTTATTTATTATAATACGACTCTTTTGTAACGATAGTCTTCGCTGACCGATGTTTTACCTTTTTTATATCAAACAACCACTCGTAAGTAGCCACCCGAGGAATATTTTTTTATTTAAAGGCTGTATGATATGTTATATTTTCGCAGTTCCTATACCTACTTTTCCTCAGCTCTCATGCTGAACCAGAACATTAGCGCATTTGCATAAAAGCTTGCCTTCAAAAGTTTATCATATGATGGATGCCTTTCCGGTAGTACTAATCTGTGTACCGGAAAATTCAAATTTATATTACGTGTTGGATATTTTTGATTGGGTCTATGTTCAGAAAAATTTTTATTCTTAAACAAATACAGAACACATTCATACATATATACATAATGCCTAAATTGTCATTATGCTGCTTCTTTTGAAAACACCTCTGCAGGTTTCACGAAATTTCATTTCAAAAATAGCTCTAATCACTCTTTTGAATACAAAATAAGTCATGAATGTTACTTTGACATCCCAAAATATTATTCCAAATTTAGCACAGGATTCAAAAGGTATTTGCTTGTGCCTTTAATGCTATAGCCTATTTGGTTGTTTTGCTACTAAGCTTATGCTATAGACGTTCCAATGTAAATGTTCCTCTATAAAGACTCCCAGAAATTTGCTAATATTATGAATTTTGAATTCATTGTTGAGTAAGTATATATTTTTTGGTGTTTCAATTCTCTGTTGTTTGGTCCTAAATAATATAGTGTTGGTATTCATAAATAATACACAAACTGAATTTCAAAGTCACAGCTGTCAGATTGACAGTTTTCGAGTTTTCTCGATTTGGCAACGTCTGAAATTTTAGTGTCAGTTGAGCAACTTACAAAATAAAATTTGACTAGTTTCATTGCTATTGAACACATTTCATTGGTTTAACGTTGTTATGTCGGATATACAAAATTACTAAAAATTACGTCATTCTCTTCTTAACGTGAATATCCTATATCTCAATTTTTAATGATTTCGTGTTGACAGGTTTTCACAGCAGAAAATTTAATTCCTCATGAATTAAAAGACAATCAATCAATCCATCAATATACTTTACTGTCAAAGAAAAATATATCTTATTGACAAAGCGTACTTAAGCTACGCATGAATATGATATAATGGCAACGGACAATAAATAATAAACATATATATATATATATATATATATATATATATAAAAAGACAGTTATAGAAGTAAAAAATATACAGACAGAAAACATACATTTTTTTCGATTTCATCACTAAGAGAATTGACCATCATCATAGTACTCCTGTAGGCCATAGTATGCCTTGAGCAAAAGTATTTTTTTTTACTTTTTTACGAAAAAGGTGGTGTACCGGGATTTCTTTCAAGTTTGTGGGCAGTTTGTTGTACATTTTTCTACTTTCATACATTATAGAATTCTTTGTTTGCTCTGTACCTTGTATCTACTTACGTGTGAGCCAAGGCATACAACGGAACAGTGTTGAAACCACAGATGTCATTATGCTATTATTATTTAACTTCTGAAAACTTGTATGTCAAAATCGAACAGGTATTTTATGCAGTATGTGAGCTTCAACGATATGTTACAAACTGAAATGTAGTCCAATATACTGAAAACTTGTATTATTCATATCACAATTAATTTACCTGTATTACCATCAGGGTATTTATTAGTTTCAGTGTCTTCTTGGTTGGTAAAGTCCATCTCAGCTTTGAAAGTGTCACCATAGTATACTACTTCCCCCAATAGATTACTTCTGACATAGTTTCTATAGAAATCATTACATGCGATTCCATTATCAACTGGTAGTTTATCTTCAAATTCATTATATTCCAAAAGGCTTTCTTCGATTTTTATTTTTGTCTCATCGGTAGATTCCACGATTATTTCTGGTTCAAAAGGGTTATTTTCAGTAGTTAGTTCATTCATATTGAAATAAAATATCAAAAAACTGCAATAACTATAAACATTAACCACTAATGTCACAGTTACCGAAAACTGAAACAACACAATCCGAAATCACAAATAAAAACAAACGCCTGTCAGAAGTGAAAGAAAAACATCAACAATCAACACATTCATCATTCATAAAATTCGCATTCTGCGCGAATGGGCGTCATCTATAATTATGAGGTTGAACTGATAAACAGTATATCAGGGGTGGGATTTTGTGTAAAATAGAATAGGGAACACGCATGATTTTATTTTTGGGCTCTCTGCATCAATTCGGGTCTCAAAAATCACATTTAGTTAAAATTATTCCTCAAATCCCATTTTTCTCCCAAGATTTTAAGGTTTGAAATTGCTCTTCGATTTAAACACATTTGACCTTGACGTCGATAACTTCCCCCAAACAATGGCGCTCCTTGTGGTTGTTTCCGGAATATTGCATCGACATAACCTTTGTCGATGGAATATTGGGTAATTTTGACAGTTTAAGGCAAATATTATACAGCCTTTGAGAGGCCTCAAACAGTGAAAGCTTGAACTGTGTGAAGTAACGATGCATACAGCCGTCAGAGGCGCTAGGGATGGAATGGGATGGAAAGTTGCATTTTCAATTACGAATTAGAACGGGGAGGGGGCATCGATTACTATGGTCATTAACCACGTGTTCTGGATAGGCCTTGTTGCTAACTCCACACGCCACCTTAGGAGCAGCACTGTTAATTATTAACGCAACAGTGAATCGTGGATGATTATCCACAGCCAGCAATAAGATTCAAATCACCCAGGTTTACATCTAAAAATGAAAAAATCTTGCCCTGCCTGGGGATCGAGCCAGCGATCTTTCGATCACGAAGCCCCCGGGTGGTATTCTGTGTACCATAGAATTTTATTGTCGACAGTTTTGTCTCTTTCTCTCCCATGAATTCAACCATAATGTCATCTCACTCTTTCTATCTACAAAAGAATTCTATGGGTCACAGAATCCCACCCCTGGCGATACCACTGCGCCAATTCCCGCCCTCATAAAATTCTATTGTCGACAGTTTTCTCTCTTTCTTCCTCATGAATTCAACCATGTCTACCGACGATGGAAATCTATGGTACACAGAATCCCATCCCTGCTAAGCGCATCTCATGTGACGTAGTATTCGAGTGAAATATAATTCGAATGGTCATTCGATTATTAGGATCGGTCGAGTACTAATCATTCGATTATCAGAATAATTCGATTATGGCCATCACCAGAGTTTTCCTACGAGCGTGCGAAAAGTAACTTTTCCGTACGATTTTTCGTTTTGAAAGTTGTACTTTTCCGTACGACTTAAATTGGTGCGGAACTAACTAACTAAGATCTATGTAATTATTCTGTCTCATTAGTCATTTTGTAGCATTATTATAAAAAATTGTTTATTGAAAACATTGTTTTTTCATAAATAAGATGGACAAAAACACTCGTAGGAAAAATATTGTACCTAACTCTTACGGAAAATGTCTTTTTCCTACGAGCGTGCGGAAAAGTAACTTTTCCGCACGATTTTTCGTTTTGAAAGTTGTACTTTTCCGTACGATTTAAAATCATGCGGAAAAGTTACTTTCCCGCACGATTTTTACTTTTCCGTACGATTTTTACTCTTCCGCACGATTTTTGTATTGTTGAAAATGAGGATATTTAGGACTAACTAAATGATCTATGTAACTATTCTGTCTTATTAGTCATTTTGTAGCATTATTATAGAAACTTGTTTTTAAAAACCTTGTTTTTTCATAAATAAGATGGTCAAAAACACTCGTAGGAAAAATATTGTACCTAACTCTCACGGAAAATGTCTTTTCCGCCCTTAACGGCTTGCCCGAACTCCGCTCCGCGTCGTTCGTGCAACTGCCGTCGCGTGCGGAAAAGTACTACTTTCCGCACTTGTTAGGTAAATAACTATTCCGCCCTTAACGGAATGCCCGAACTTCGCTCCGCGTCGTTCGTGCAACTGCCGTCGCGTGCGGAAAAGTACTACTTTCCGCACTTCTTAGGTAAATAACTATTTTATGATCGACATGTACTTCTAATCACGTGATCGTACGATCGTACTCTTACTCTACTCTAAAGCTGGGCTTGAGATTAAATTCTAACGTTTCGATTGGCCTAATATTGAAATTTGACATTTCCGCACTCCGCGTTCCGCCTAGTCTGAAACCAGCCTTAGAGTAAGTTTATGAACGCATCCTAGGGCCCCTAGAGGTTATAAAAAACTGTTCTAAATATCTGAATTCCTCAGTATATAACTCTTGTCTAGAGATGGGACATCGAAACGTAACATCGATGTTGGACATCGACGATACTATCAAAACTCACCATCGATTTTTTGCAAACATCGGTCTTGTAATATCGATGGTTTTTCGACATCGATGTTTTTTGACATGTGACCACGCGGTACAAATGTTCTGCTCGCTCGGGTTCCACAAAAAAACAACAAACGCACCTTGAGCAACAACTTTTATTGCGCATGCGTGTTTGACCGTTGCTGAAATTCGATAGTGCTAACTATCGAAGTTTAACATCGATGTTTCATTTTGCGACATCGATACCAAAATATCGGAACATCGAATGATTACCATCGATGTTTTAAGGTGAGTTCGGATTGGTTATAAGGAGTTGGAGCGGAGTGAGAGTGGAGCTAAAGTGGATAAAGACAGGTGGCAAATTTTGAAGCACCGCGGTTTTCTGTGTCCGAAGTTCCCGAACGACTTTTTTGATAATAAAGAGAACCTGTATATCAAAGTGTATACCTACTAACACAATTGATCACCTATTTACAAATAATGATTTATCGGTGCTTCGACTTGACCTTGCTCGAACTGCATAACATTTTTAGGTTAAAACTAGAGACCCAGAGAGAAAAGGAGCTGCTCTAGCTTGTGCCCTCATAGGTCGAGGTGGTACTTTTGGAGTCACTTCTATCCACTCCCGTCACAAAACCCGAACGCTGAAATTCGCACACATTGGACGCTTTTCATTATACCCGAACGCATATGGTGCTCACCGAGTGAATAGAGTCAAAAGAGTGAGCAAGCCGAACTCAGCTTTAAAATCATCGATGTATATCGCCATTCGCCATTCGCCCATCAGTCGCCATCACTCTTGTCTTTTGTCTATGATCTGAATATTGTTTGTTGTTATTACAGGTTTGGATTATAATAACAGTAATAAATATTTATGATGTGATTTTGAGTCGAATTTGGCAGAGTCCAGATTCACACGAGAATCTTGAGATGCTTCATCTCCATACTGAAATAAATATAAAGAATTGTTAGCAAAGGCTTTCAGAATAGGGTATTCGCAAATTCTGCCAATAATTGGCTCATCATGCTCAAACGACAATCATTACATGATTGTTCGGTGCAATTCAAGGAAATATGTGGTAAAACACAACCCATAAGTGATATGGAAAATGATCATTTCCAAGAATGTGAAGGAGGTAAACCTGATGATTCTTTTGATGGTTTGAATGAAGCTATTTATCTCCCTCCGAGTGAATTTGAAATTGAAAGGTAATTTTGGGTATTTGCCATGATTGATTGTAATTATGTCACTCAATAACTGTTTATTTTTGGGTTTCCTTGCACCAGGCGGGCTTCTTAAATGAAAAAGTAAAATTGATTATGTCGAAGTATCCCTCTCTCCAAATATTTCCACCATGTGGAAAATATGAGGCAAACATCTGACAGAAAACATTTACTTCCCTGGCTAATACCATGACGGACATTGAACCACATCTGACAGATATTTGTGCGTTCTTCCAAGAAGTCCCAATTCTAAATGCTTATTGTAATTGAACAGTAGATTATCCTTAATTAAAAATTCTTTTCCTAGTTCAATATTTGTCCAAAAAATTACATCTGTCAAAATTCACCAATAGTTATTCAGAAATTAGGAGCCCTGGTGCTTGAAACTCTTAAAAAAAGCGGGTCATATATTTCAAGAGATTACAAACTTAATTTCTTGGATGATTTCTGAAATGCTTCGTTCTTTCAGTCCTTCCAATTGTACCAACAAGAAAAAAAACCTATGGGTTCCCAAAATGTATCAGTGTCTCAGCTGTTCCCACAAAACCAACAAAAGGAGCAATATGACGGATCATCTGAAAATCCACAAACCACTGACAGATATAGAGTGGTTCCCCTGTGGTCTGTGTGCCTATATGGCAAAACACAAACGTAGCATCAACCGCCATCAACAAAGAGTTCATAAGATAAATCATTTGAATGAATTGGATACACCAGAAATTGATGGAACAAAGGAAACTCTTGAATGCAGTAGTAATGAAGATAAAGTTATACAGGAGCCTTCAAAAATTATTTGTGGAACTGTTGTTTATCAAGAGCATTGTACACTTGAAATACTTGAAGCTGAGGATGATGATCGACGACTTACTGGCAAATTTGATTGGTACTTTTTTAACTCCATATTTTGTGTCCGATATATTTGAAGTTTCTAATGTCAATTCATGATTCATAATTACAATGATATTTACAGTGATTCTGGTGACGATGTTGAACTATGAAATTGAAATAAATGTCATCAATCATATCTATTAGCAAACCTCTTGCTCATAGGCAGTCATCGCGCTGCCAAAATGTGTAATGATTTTATAACGTATGCTGTGGAACAAACACATTTTAGGGCATATGGTATAGGACCCACACGACAAGTATGCAGATTGGTTTCCATCGGATTTTTATTCGATAAAATATTGTTTGGTGAGCTCGGCTTATGCTAAAAACTACTTGGTAACACCGTCAGCCCGATTTGACAGAATTACTATTGATGCTATTGATTTTATACTATCGATAGTATTGCGAGCACTTGTGGTATTGCCCACGATAGTTTAGCGTATGCCAAGCATACCAAACAATATTTCATCGAAAAAAAATCCGACGGAAACCTATTGGTATACATGTCACGTGGGTCCTAAGAGTCACCATATACCCTCAAATGTGTTTGTTCTACCGGATAGCGCTAATTTTGCTTGTTCATTGATCATTATATTCACAACTGCCAAAACCCTAGAGAGCATACGTTATAAAATCGTTTAACTTTTTTGCAGCACAGCACAGCACATTTGAAAGAAAAGTAGAAAAGTGAGTAAACTTAAGGTTTACAGAATATAGCCAACAAAGAACCTAAGAAAACAATGCAGCTTTAGCAACTCTTGTAAAATCTATGAGTAACATATTTTTGCAGGTTTTGTACTTCTCAATATTCGAAAAAAAAAAGTTATGAACATTATTCTGCTTTGAGATTATTTTCAAATCACAAAACGTGTCTGGGTCATTTGAAAAGGAAAAATCCTTGGTATTGAAAGTTCTAATATTTGAAGTAATCTTTAGATTATAAAAGCAATACTTGCAATTTGCTAGTATGTCAATGTCTATTTCTATTTTCAAAAAATAGTTATTTGTGTTAAAAGTAGCATTTTATAAAATAATGAAATGTATCATACAATATTTTTTACACGGAAGTATAATTGAAAATATTCAGACGAAACTTCAACATACGGTTTTACTATTTTACTTTTCACACTGGTGGTTGACTTTTCATACTGGTGGTTGACTTTTCATACTGGTGGTTGACTTTTCATACTGGTGGTTTACTTTTCATACTGGTGGTTGACTTTTCATACTGGTGGTTGACTTTTCATACTGGTGGTTGACTTTTCATACTGGTGGTTGACTTTTCATACTGGTGGTTGACTTTTCATACTGGTGGTTGACTTTTCATACTGGTGATTGACTTTTCGCATTGATTTAAAGTGACGTTTTTTACATTGAAATGACAACTAAAAAACAGCATATTTTAGTTGTCAGTGCCAAAATATCTATTTATGAGCGTGAAGTTTGTTGAATCTGGCACAGCCAAGTACAAAAAAGCCCTTACAAAAGTGTATCATACAAAGTTTTTTCTTCTATCATTGATTTGAATTTTTATGTTATGAATTGTCATGGTATGATCAAATGATGATTTTCGAGTTATTTTTGACGCAAAATACTGTATATTTCGAAAATGCACAAATGTGCGTAAAAATTTACTTTACACAGAGTTGATGATTTTACGCACTTTGTGAGAAAAAGTATCGCTTTACGCACTGTCAACAGTGTGCAAACACTTAGTTTACGCACTGTTGTAGAAAAAATATTTAACTTCCTGATACATAACTATTGGAGTCCTCATTTCATTATGTATTTTTCATTGGGTGTATTTTAAATGAGCACCAAAATAATTATTGTGCTACATTACGTGCCAAGTTTTATACCCTGTGAAATATATAAATAAACTTCAAAACTCAATACTTTGGGGCTCAAAAATAAATAATTTGGTGCTCAACTATGGTTTTTGGTGATACAAGATAAATATTTGGAAATCATATCAATATTACTTTGGTTCGGTTAAATAAGACCCGTTTTCAAGAACAAAATATTTATTTTTAGCAATAAAATAGGTTACATCGAAACAACGATTGTGAGGAGGAATATGAATTACCGAGGTGCATTTTACCAGTGCCAAAGCTGTCCTTACTCTTCCCAGAAGAAAAGCAATATCAGAGATCATGTTGTGAAACACAAACCACTCGCAGAGATAGATTGGTACACTTGTAGTCGATGTAAATATCAGACAAAACACAGGCGTAGTATAACCAGGCATATCAGGACGGTTCACAGATTTGAACAAGGCCAATGCGAAATTCTTTTGATACGAGAAAGCACAGAAAATACCAATTCTATTATCAAAAATAAATGTGATATTGCATTGAATGAGAGATTTATTGAGGTTGAGAAAGAATCAAGGCTGGAAATGATCTCAGGAATTATTGCCAGCCAGCGGGGTATCAGCAAAAGACGAAATAAGAAACATTCCAAATCCAACATCAAAGAAGTATTCGGGAATCCATCTCATCAAGATTTCATTGAGATTAAGGCAGAGCTACAAAGCAATAGTGATCAAGTGGAAAAAATGGAAGATGAAAGAGCTGATTCTTTTGAAGCAGTCAACTTTGAAAATGACTGGTATGATTTCCATTCAAGATTGATTTCTGAAATATATAAGAATATAAATAAAAACTTCCATTGTGATTACTGTATATAATAAGGGCTTCCCAAAGAAACTGTTCCACACTTGAAATGTAAAAATTCAGCTGTTGATACATGCTGATTAACCTAATTTAAATGCTATTAGTGTTATGTCTAAATCAAGATGAATTACATCAGTTAATTCATTGATTGCCCGTTGTCTTGACTTCTCAGCTTGATAATAATAATAATAATACTCCCTCATGAACACATGGTTCTGTTCTTTCTTGCGTAGTGTTAGTAATTATTGCATTTTTATAGAGGAATGCCAGGAATATAATTTTTGATGTTTGTTAATATAAAAAGTAGTGAGTTGTTTGGGAAGCATCATAGAAGTGTTTATGACCCAAGAACAAAAGATAAGAGAAAATTATACTTTTCAGTGATGAACCCCAGTATGTCGATATTTCTGAACTCCAAGATGTCCACATCGAAAGTGAAGGCACCTCTGATAAAGCAGAATTGAGTTTTGAAGAAAAAATTCCTGATGATGAATATGGAGACATAAGTAACTGATGTGATGTCAGATTCAAGGTATGTATCATTGCTTTGTATCCTTTTTCTTTTCTGTAAAATATATTAAAATACTATTATGGGCATTAACAGTGTTCAATATTTTCATTGTTTTGACAAATTTTCAGGTATCATCAGCAGGAGATACATGATACATGAAAAGGATGGAAAAAATAACACAACTTGGGGATATTGAGACAGTTCAAAGATTTGATAAGCATTTCTTCAGAATAAAATTGAAGAAGATGTCCTGAAGGCATGTTCCTAGTCATTGATAAAACACCATTTTCTGTCCAAAGATGAATTCAAACTGGTAGTTTGATTTTAAGTGTCATTCCATACATATTTTCCTGAGGAAAAGGTCATTGATGTGGGACCACAAAACAAAGACTATGTTCAATATATTCCAGATGTAGTTCATGAATTGGATATAGATTTGAATAAAACATATATGAGACATTCATTAAATTCTTTCTTAGTGTATCTATATATCACAGTCATAAAATTGAGAGTAGGTACTGTCTCATATACTTATTTAAATTTTGTGTATTCATTACAAGATTTGTACAAATTTTCTACATTTCATGCTTTGATATCAAACAAATGCAAAAGGGTGTGAAGTAATAAACATATATCCAATTCGTAATTTCGCAAACTTTTAATAAAATATGTTTAACAAAATAAAAATATATAGTGTATACAAACTAAAATATTTCAACCCCTTCATCTTCCAACCAAAAAAAAATAAAAGAACAAGTCGTAAATTTCTTAGAGTTGGACCTGTTGATTTTTTCTATTTCGAGGGCAAACTTTTTCAGCAGAAACATCATTGTTGTTTTACCGATCCCATCAGACTCTAGTGCAGTATTGCCTTTTGAAAATTTGATAATTCACAGATATAGAGAAAAAAAATAGTAGAACTCGAGACACATAATTCATATCAAGTTCTTCATTGTTGAAAGTAATTTTAGCTAACTGTGAACACTACAAAATTATTGATACAATGATGACCGATGAAGGATTACCGAGATGAATGTGTTGAATTAATAAAATACCATAAATAGCAAACCAAAATAAACATGCAAAACACTCATTCATAAAAACATTATGCAATATCAAGGCATGAAGGCAAAAAAATTAATGCTTCTTCATGGAGCAAAGGAATGTGTTAGTGAAAACGAGCAATAGAAAATAAAAGAATTCAATAAAGGGAAAACGTCTAGAAATAGCTATAGGGATGTGCATATAAAAAACATTTGTGTCCAATTTCTACATCATATAGCTGAACAATATACACGAGAAAATTCATTTCAAAAAGTTTCGAATTGAAAAATAATTTTTAGCCACGCTGTATAGATAATTATAGGGCATGGTATGGCAATTAGAGATATCACTCAGTTGTCTATCAAATGATTATTTTCTCTAAAATTCCATAATCGTGATGACAGTGATTTTTTCGGTTTGCATCTGTAGATAGGTATTATTTTGTCAAAAAAATCATAACTTTCTAGTTGTTAGATGGTCATAATATTGGAGGGGTTGATGGAGGTCACTAAAATGCTGGAAAAGAATTATTAACTTTTGGAAAAGCTGAAAAAATAATTATGGAAAATAATACCTACAGAATGTTGTTTTAAACTTGCAGAGAGCAACACCAGAATTCAGCGTAATGTATTTGATATTGAAAATTGCAGGTTACAATCGTAATAATAATAATTACAAAGAGGAACTTGATAACGTGTTACTTCGAATATACCTGTTTACGACTTCCATGATTTTAGGATCATTTTCAATACTATATAATACCAACAAAAAAAAATCACTACTGAAAATATCATTTGAATTGGTACTTTTATAACACAAAATGGGTAAGAAGGTAAGAAATAGAGACTGCCCTGTGATTAGAAAAGGATAATAGGTTTAAAATAAATTAACAATTTCATCAGAATTCAAGAAAAAGAAGATACCCAAAACACCAAAATTACGTCACTTTCACTCGACGCGCGTTTCGCTAACAAAGTTAGCATTCTCAAGAGCTAGAAAAGCTTACTTTTTTATCGAAAACTTTGTAAGCGAAATGCGCGTCGAGTGAAAATGACGTAATTTTGGTGTTTCGAGTATCTTCTATTTCTTTTGAATTGTATTCACACCAAAGGTTCCAAATATTCATTTCATTAAACATTATTTCTACCTCGCACCTCAAGAGTTCCAATTGGTTTAAATTCCCAGAACCTGCCATTAGCGCCAGTCTCAAAAAAAAATTCGGTATATTGAAACTGGAATGATCTGACCCTCAAAAGGTATTCAAACTTTCAATCCAATTGAAATTCCATTACTCAATACATTAATTCTATTAACTTCTGGACTAACTGTTACTGGTAAAGTAGATAAATTAATTTTCTTGGAACATCCTGAAGTTTATGTAAAAAACAAAGATGGAATTTTTTTATATGCTAAGAATAAAATGAAAACATCCTGTCTCATCATATCTGTAAAAACAAAATTTATAGTTACCGATAGTCCACAATAAATGTTTCAATTAGATTTAGTGAATTGATAATAAACTCAAACCTCAAGTGTCACATAAATATGCGTTCATCTATTTCAACATAAATGGGAATTAAAGGATCGAAAATTTCTTGTAAATGAAGTGGCTGATGGATAAGATAAGGTATTATTGCATGCTTATAAATGTAGAGTATAATAACAATTATTGTACTGATAGTTATTTGTTCCATTCTAGCAACAAAATGAGGTGTGTTTTTTTGGTTCTCGTTGTGATTTCGGTTTCTCAAGCTTTTCCGAAGGTAAGACAGGAAATAATGATTTTACGATGTGTTATAAAAAATATATTTCGTTTTTATCCATTGATTTTTTTCCTTCCAGGGCCTGTCTATCCCGCGATTTAGGAAGCACCGCACCCTTGGATGTTATATTTATACTCCCTCTAATAATTATTTTTATCCAACACATGACAGTTATGACTGTCACTATTAATGTCATTTTACACGAGTAAACTATCAAATAACACACTAGTGTGTCATAATCCACTTTGTTTTACTCCTGCCTCATTTTCAACCATAAAATCAGCATTTTCTTCACTAAATATTGAAAATAATCGCTTATTCATACCATTCATATATATATATATATATATATATATTTAATAACACTTTTGTGAAGTGCAAACCTCAAGCTTGAACTCACATACTTCATTTTTTATGTAGGATGTGTATGATGATTATTTTCATTATTTACTGAAGAAATTGCCGGGATTATGGGTGAGTTGAAAACTGAGGCAGGAGTAAAACTCAGTTTTTTCTTTGGCATGTATAAGTGAGACTTGTCTCGATAGTCTTAAATCGTTGCATATGGTCGAATAAGGGTAGTGATTCCAGCTTCAGTATAATTATTTCATACCAACTCAAATATCCATGACTTTCGGATCATCCGTAAATATCGTAGAAGGGTTATGTGAAGTGGGACAAAACACATTTTAGGTATTCAGATACTCACATGTTATATTTGCATGAGGAAGTAGAAGTCTTCAGGAACGATATGCACTTTTTCTTTTCCTTCTTCTGTAATTTTCAGCAAAGTTATGACAAATCTAATTTTCGGCCCTGCCTGAACTTGCAGTGGCGGGTTAGCTCGAGCATGAAACGTGACGTCGGCGTTAAACCACGTTTTCTGAGAAAACGAGCGTATTTCATAAGGTATTACTGAAAATCATTCTTGTGGAGAATTGAATTATCTCTCAACCTTTTGAAATCGTTTTTTGATAAATTTTATATTTTTAATGAAAAATTTTTTAGGTTCCACCCCTGATTTTTTGGTAAACATTTTTTTCTAATAAAACATGATGTCGAGATGTCATGTGCCGAGTTTCAGAGTGGTACAATTCATTCTTCACTTTTTGCGCGAGTTTGTCTGTCGTTACTGGATTAACTACAACTTCCGATCTTAATCTAGTGGAAATATCTAGGATGTTTCATTTAAATAAGGAAACTATGACAAGTTACACATTTTTCAAACACCCTGTATGTTGGGAATAATTTTTGTACCATAGCTTTTACTACTCTCTACAACTTTTACCTGATATAATTTTTCCTTTATTTGATACATTTTTTCGTATCTTGATTAGGGCAGAAGCTTTCTTTGATACGTTGTCAATAAATTCTCTCTCACACTCATTGAGCTTATGAATAAAATAATAGGCGATATCTCCGTAGTCTTTGGAGATAACAACATCAAACTTGGTATTATAAATAAATCACATTTTTCAATTTTCATGGAGAATGTTTCCCTTTTCAACAGTCCTGTGTACTGTTTGATCCTGTACTATTTAACTCATCTAGGATTCTCACATTTTATTCCTGGTATTCTCCATTGTCAGCCCTTCACCCGTCTGAGAATCAGGTCTCCAGTCCTCTGAGAAGGTGTCATCTTATCTTTCGATCCACGAGCATTGTCCTTGGTAGCCTCTAAGAATTGTTTATACATTTAGTACGACATCATTCAACTCGTTAACATTTTCAATTTTAGGTAGGAAACTATTTCACGTATCCAAACCAGAGGCAGTATAGCTCCATTACTCCTGGGAGACGAATAATCGGAGGTCAAGATGCTGCTCCACATGCGTATCCTTACCAGGTGGGCATATATGTGACTACTGCAACCTCCCATGGTGAATTCTGCGGTGGATCACTCGTTTCCCCGAATTACGTTCTAACGGCAGCTCACTGTGCGGATATGTAAGTATCTTTATACAGTGAGGACCAAAAGTCCGTCGCACATTACAAGAAAATGTTAAAGACATAGGGTTTCATTCGATCTCATTAATGGTTTTAAGTTTTATTTATACAGACCCTAGTAGCAATGCAACGTTGCGGCAACGTGTTCGAAAAAGTTGTGCAACCAAACATAAGTTGCTTGCCGACGTCAACACAACGTTGTCACAACCCTATTTTACACCAATTTGGTCAATCATTTTTGGGTTTTTACAACGTTTCTGCTGCAACTGTAGGTAGCTGTTGGTCGTTTCTTGAACGTTGCTGAATTTACTGAAGAACAACTGCACACCAGCGCCCTCTCAAGCGGCAATGACAGTTTATTTTCTCTGGTGTTCAGAAAATAGTTGATTTATCAACCAAATAATTACTGATGGCCAAGATGGACACTAAGAAAAAACTTTCTGGCAACTGTTACCGCAAGTTATTATCGAAATATTTCTGGATACCTAAGAATTATTTCTAGAAAACTGAAATGAGGCTTTAAAATCCTTTGTAAATGTTTGTTTTACATCCCAAGTTTCAATGGCCGGTCATGTTTCCAAATTAATAGAATTAAATTTCCAATATGGCGTAGGAGTATACAAGTCGTCAACGCGACCTTCGTTGTCAAATAACTAAAAATATACTAATTTTTAACGTTAGTCTGCCAGACAACTAACTTTATACCCGAAGCGCGACTGGAGTTGCTTATCGGACTAAAAACTGAACCAATTCTAACTAACGAATACATTCCGCTCCACATTTTGTAACCCTCCTCTCCCGCGTTTTTCCCTCAGCTCACGACTTATTTTTTGTCTATAGGAGAAGGCAGTGTATTTGTAAGCACTTTTCATTTCCGATTCGAAAGTTAGGTTAGGATAATTATAGTGCCTTTTCCTTTACTATAAATACATTTTTTGACAAACAATTTAGCAAACAATGGTTCTTGTGACTGAAATAAAAAATATATAATAATTAGGTAAGTCAACTCAACTGAAAAATTACCCACTGCTTAGTTGAATCTCACAAGGTCGCTTTACCGTCGGAAAAACGTTTAAAATGACTAAAGTTGTCACTTAAACGTGTTTAGAAAGTTATTCCCATTCCCATAATATTTACTAGGTACTTGTAGTCGGTTGAGTAAACGTTATGACAACGTCGTAGCTTGACTGATGTCATGCTTAACGTTAAAACAACGTTGACCGTTGGTTTAGAGAGCGTCGTTTCATAAATAACAGAATTCTATACCAACTACAACGTTAATATTGGTGTATTATGTGGTTGTAGTCGCCAAAATGCTACTTGGGGAGAGTCTCAAAACAGCACGGCGACTTGGAAGTTAATTTTTTTAAATAGAACACCCTGTATAATAATTGCATGATAGGTTAGGGACGATCATAAGTAATCCAATAATAGCAAGTTTGATGCTGTTATCTCCAAAGACTACGGAGATATCGCCTATTATTTTATTCATAAGCTCAATGAGTGTGAGAGGGCATTTATTGACCGCCAGAAAAAGTTATTTATAGCATAAAATCTAAAATTCATAAACTTTGTTATTTGTTTAAAAGATTTTTTTTCGGAGAAAAAAGCCTCAATTTCTATTACAGTGCGCACTCTACAGCACCATAACTCAAATAAAATTCGAAATATCGAGGCTTTCTTCTAATTTTTTTTTCAAAGACCAAAATCCAAAAAAAACATATTAGTAAATTTTCAAAATAAAATTTTAACAGCTACTGGATTTGTGATACTTTCAAATTGGTGTAACAAAAATTACACTAAAAAATAACAATGAAAATAATATTATTATATGCCACACGCTTCTTCGTAACGTACTTTTGCGTTTTCGACTTTTGTTTGGCTGACTTATCTGTAGCCATATAAGTTTCAAATTCTATTTTGAATTGAAAGCTAAAAGAACGTTCATAAAATTTGTTACATAAATATTACTTCCCGGTAGTTTTCTTATGTAAAAACCATGTCTGGCAGGGCGTTAAAACCTTCAAAAGTGTCTGGCTGCATAGAATATAATAGTTATATATGTACCATGCAAGGACGAAAAACCTGCGACGAGCCTGCAAATTGATAGCTGATAGTGGCATACAAATTTTTAAAATCCCTGAAGAAGATCCTCCTCTATCAGAAATCGAGACTACGACCTCTAGATCACTGTCTGTATGTTACTAATTTTTCTTCCTTATATTTATATCATAAACGCCAACTCATCCCTTCTTCATTTTCCTGTTTGGCTAACCTTGTTCAGCCAGCGGTCAGAAATTTATACCCGATCTAGGTGTGAAAGTTAAAAAGGATCTTGATGATCATTGAAAACGAATGAGTTCCTATCCAACCTCTTACTCGCCAACACCTTACGAAAGCCCTAGTTTGTAGGTGACGCTACTTTTACATTGAAATTCTAGAAAAAGCGGTATCCCAATATGCAGTTGGAATGCATATTTTCTCGGTAGCTCAGTTTATAGAGCACTGGTCGGCATTCTAAAGGTCGTGGTTTCGAATCCTTCTCAAGGAAAATCTTTCCTGGAATATAAAAAATTTGTCTGTGTACCATTAACTTTTTTTCATTATATTTATATAACAGACGCCAGCTCCCTTCTTCAACATCTGTTACCACATAGACATAAACTACCTTTTTTTAAATATGTGTTTAATTTATATTTCTAGAGCTACCAAAATGGAATTGGTATTCGGTGCACATGACATCACGGCAACCGAAGCTTCCCAAGTGCGAATGACTGTTACTCAGTTCGTCATTCATCCTAAATGGAAGCGATCTACGTTGGAGAATGACATTGCCTTAGTGAAACTCACTAGCCCCATTAAAGAAACCAACGCCATTAAAGTGATGAAACTCGCTTCTGGAACATCTGCATTTTCCGGAAGCAAAGGTAAAAACTGATGGTATTTCGAATCATAGGTTTTACAGTGCGCTGAGTATTTTATTGGTTACTTCTGGCATATAGGTCGCAGCCTATATACAGGTTGTCCCATGTAAAACTCCGCCTGCAAATATCTTGAAAATTAAATAGGATATCTATATTTTGTTAAAGCAGATGTTTTTACGTAGAGATTCATCAATGGGCGTCATCCGTTATGGCGTCGTGACATCGACGCCAATTTATTTGAATGGCACCCCGGATTTTTTAATGCCTCTTGCGATTCTGCATCAAATTCTGAATTCAGCCATATAACACACGTATAGTTTCCCTTGAATACTGATGCACCACAGTATCTTTAAGGATAATATAAAGATAATATAATATGTCAAAATACATCAAAAACATCTGCTTTCACGAAATATAGATATCCTCTTTTATTTTCCAGATATTTGCCCGCGAAGTTTTATATGGGACACCCTGTATATATAACGAAACGACCCCACACCTGACACCAGTGTGAGGAAGCTCTAGGTAGGTTGGAAGATCTTGGTTGGAAGATTTTGATTCGGAAGTAGGATCATCTGCGGCTGAAACTCTAGTCTCTATTTTCCATCGTTCAAGATAACCTCTTGGGAGGTATTCATCGATGAGGAGGAAAACATTTTCCATTGAAAATTGAAAAATGCGATTTTTGTAATATCTAACAGAAAACAACTACTTTCCTGGTTGAATTCACGCTAAAAATTGAACTACATCTGACATATATTGTGAAAAGGCCATAACTGAAAAAAAAAATTGAAAGTGAAAATTTGCTTTCTCATTCAGATGGATGATTTTTCAATTATCCAATTTTCAATGTAAAAAATAATTACTAGAAATTCTAGAAATTAAAATATATAATGGTAACCTAAAAAAAGATGATAAAAATAAAAACTCAAAAAAACCGATAATGATAAAGGTATATTTCATAAAATTCTGGTCAATAATATTTGGCTCGAACAGGGCTCACTTGCGTCAATAGTGGAATTGCCGCATGTTAATCTATATTTAACAAATCTGGCAATTCTGAAACCTTTCAGATTTCTAAAAAAAAATTGTTAAAATTGAAAAAATGGTAGAATAGGACGACGAATGCAAGAATAAACATATTTATTGTTTACTCCGTCAAGTATGAATATCACTTTAAATTTGTATTTTTTTCCTTGTGTGTAATTTAAAATTTGAAATCAGAATTTATTGTATTTTCTATCATTGTGGGATTACGTTACCAATCACAACTTCATACATTCTTCTAGTTGAACTTGATTACCTAGTATAAGGATATCTATAATATTTTATGCTCATCCACTGCCCATTAAAAAACCTATAGACCCATATTTTTTTCCCGAATCCCTATAGTTTATGATTTATTCATCAATAATCATGTTTCCAATTTTAGAACAGTGGTATTTGCATTGTAAGTGACAGACTAATTATTTGAACATCAAAATATTCCATCGATTTGGTTTTTAAATTCAAGTTGAGAAAATGGCATCATCATTCCTGTGCTCGTTACATTAATTATGGTAAAATTGTGAAAATAGTATTTTTGGATACACATTATCTAAACATCACTCATTCTTATTTCAATAACTGTATTTCAGGTATTGTGACTGGTTGGGGATTGACCTTTACCAATCAAAAAAATGTCACTCCAACTCTTAAATATGTCACCAGTACGATTATGACGAATGATGACTGTAAAAAAGTTAATGCAGACTATAAGAGTATAGTCAAATCTACTGTCATGTGTTTCTTAGGTAAGTTTGAATTAAAATGAATTACCTAATTGAAGTCAACAAACGTAAAGTAGGGATGAAAATGAAATTCGCAATTCTACCAATAGGTGCAACGATATTTAGAATCTACGAGGACTACAATATACCATGGCATTATACTCTTTTTCATTACCTAATAAAAAATTAAAGAGTTTTCCGAATGAGTCATCGATTTTCATACATACGTTACTTATTTTGTTGATTTCCAGTTTATTGTATACATACGTACATACCGTTCGTAATGATTCATGTAAATCATTTCATTCCAAGACATTTTAACCCACATACTTATATAATATACTTGTTGATCTGCCAGATAGATGGATTTGAAACTATATTATTCTAATTTTAGGGCAAGGTCCGGTTGGAACCTGCCAAGGCGATTCGGGGGGCCCTCTAGTGGTGGATGGAGTTCAAGTTGGAATTGTTTCATTCGGATACAATGACTGTACAGCTGGCTTACCTTCAGTGTTCACTAGACTCACCGAATATAAAGACTGGATTGCAACGAACTCAGATGTGAAATATTGATTCATGTATGATACATGCATATAAAATGTTTTCGAAAAATAAGTGTGTGTATCTCTTTCCTTCTGATTAATACTGATTTTTGTGTAGTATTGTTCTGACATAGGAGAAAGTGTATTTTGTTAATTTCGTTTAATTTCACATTGGATATTTGTAGAGTTATATCAGTGAATAATCAAAGCACGAAAACCAATAAAAATTGAAAATATTGAAAACGTTTCCGACTGAAATTTTATAATATATATCTTCTAGAAGCCAAATTCTTGGATTACATGAAGTTATGTTCATACGGTCATCATTTCATATTTGTGTCATTTGCTCTGTGTGCCGTTTCACACGTTTGTTTGTCATCTCATTGTTCGTCATTTCAAATGTTCGTCATATGCTCGTTTTTTGATAATGTCGGTTTGGAATATCATTATGCTTTTCATGTAATATTCTGGTCTTTTCATGGATTCTTCACTTCATATGTTCGTTATTACATGTCCTCGTAATTTCATATTTGTCATTAAATATGTTTGCTTGTCATTTTATTCATTCAATCATATATACAGTTTGAAGCACCTTTATAAAATTTTCAACCGATTGGAATTATTTTTCTTTCATTGGGTAGACATTCAAAAAGTACACAAGAACACCAAATGTCATGAATAAATCTTCATTTTCAGGGTCAACTATTCTTATTTTTCAAGGTCAAAAATTTAAAAAATATTAGCGATTTTTTCAGAAAAAATCTGACTAGACCACTGCTTTCGCGACATTTTCAAATGGTTCATGTTGAAATTATGTTGGAATGGGTCAATCAAATAGACCAAGTTCAAAAACAAAAATCGATTTTGGGATTAATGAATTTCTGAATAAATAATGGATCTGAATATGATACACGTATATGAACATTCATTAATAAAAATGAAACAGTTTTAAACAAATTCACATTATTTATTCATTCTTTTTTACTTTTGGTTTGCTTACTGAACAAAAAGAATTTTATTGAAGAAACTATTCTACAACAAATGTATAACAAGGAACACAATAATACTATCCAGAACAGATGAATATCTGTTGAGGATGATACAAACTTTGATAGATATCTTGATTTTGGATCCAGGAAGTGAGTGCCATTGTGTCTCATGACATATTCTGTCCAAAATAGTGCTCGTTCTAAGGCCGTCTCGGGCTGGTCCCTCATTATTCTGGACACTTTCTTCCCTTCTTCTGAATATCTGTATTAAAAAAAAAACAGGAAACATTTGAACTGTTAGTTGAGGAAACAATTATTGTATTGAATAAATGAGGGCCGTTTTGAAGAAATAAGTTGATGATATTTGTTCGATAACAAAACGCTGGATGCTAGTATCACAACAAGAAAGTTTTGACGATAACACCATAAAAAATTGAAATGTTAAATCGAAAAATTAATTTTTATTGAGAATAAAGAAAAATATTTGAAAATTTGATACTGTCATTTCAATGGCCCGTCTGTTATACAACTTTTTGCCATTTAATGTGCTATTATCGTTTCCGATATCATCCATGTTAGTCATCGTTAGCTTGAAAACTTGCTATTATAGATGATATTATTTGAATAAACAGCTATTTCGTTGGTAGAATACAGTATGTTGAATATTGAAATACAATATCACCGCTGGTTGATGCAGTGCACTTTGGTGTACCGCAAGGATTTGATGTGGGCCCAATCTTATGTTTTCCGATGATTCTTCGAAAGGTTACAGATGCTGAATTGATACATACCGATTTAAGCAACTTTTCACGTTAATATTAATTTATTGCATTCAACTACAACTATCAGTCACAGCAATTAGTTGAAAAAATTCGATAAAATGTATATCGAGATCTAAAAATTTTTGAATTAATTTTTTGCTCAACTGATTATTTCTCCTTTCAATAAAAAAAAACATTGTCAGTTTCTCATTAGTGAGGCCTTTGAATACTGTGGTTACCGGGTTATAAAAAGGATATTGGTAGGTACACTAGTAAATGTTTCAAATGAGTTCATAAGGTATTCAAATATGATTATTGATGTGAAATTATTTCATTTAACAGTGATGGTAAACTCACATTGGATTTAGTAGGATTTCTTGAATACTGCTCAGAAGTTTATCCTCCGTCAAAGTACCATATTCAAGTTTGATACCCAGCTTTCTATTCACCATCAATTCCATGTTGTGGTACTGATCTACGAAGAATGGTATTCCAACTACTGGTTTGCCGAAATAAGCTGCTTCGATGGTACTCAATCCACCTCCATGACTGATAAATAGTTTCAGATTCGGATGAGCTTAAAAACAATAGTAATAACGGTAATAATGGTAATAAATAATTGATGAACTTTAAAAAAATTATTTTTCCTTTAACCAGCTGTTGTCCCCCTACGTGGACACTTGTGCGAGCCAACGCTTAACGTGGTCTTACCTTTTTACGTGCGATTCTCGGGCCATCAGAAAAAAACTTCTGCAGTCCCTAGGCTTTGAACCCACACGAACGGCTGCCAGAAAGATTGAAAGACAGCGCTTCTAGCCACTCGGCTACATAACAATATATTTAATCTGTATATGATTCTGTTACATTTTGCATAAATTACAATCAAATTGATACAAAATTTCACCTTTTAGTAGGAATCCAAGAATAATCAACAAATAACTTTATATTTTTCAAAACCTGTCAGATTTACAAATATTCATTAATTCCAACATGTGAATTGTTCGCAAAGTTCCTCCGCAATTTATTTCATTCATTGAATAAAAAGTTTTCCACAATGATTTCGAAATGTCGACAATAAACTGCCTATATTGACTTTATAGACATGAAAGAATAGTATATTGTGTATCTAGTAGTAAAAGTATTACATTCCCGGACGACAATGTAAATTGTTGGCCGAGGCGTTATGCCGAGGCCAACATTAATTGAAGTATAAATTGAATGTGTTTTTACTACGAGGTACACATACTATTTTTTTCTAAAATCGCAATCAACCTTATCATAAATTGAGAAATTTTTATAAATGCATAACAATTTAATAGGCATATGACTGCTACATACCCAGTATTTCAGTTTGAGGTAACCATTTACGCACAATAACATTTTCTGGAAGATCAGTCAGCTGGCTCTCAAATTTCCACAAAATGGTTTGATTTAATTTACTGAAAGCATCTATCAAGGCTCTTCTTTTTTCCAGTCTAAGAGTATCAGATCTCAAATTGCTTCCAAGAGAAAATAAAATGACGCCATTTTTGGCATTGTCCATAATTTTCTGCAGGTTCTGAAATAAAATAAAACAAATGCAGGAAAGTCAATAATCTTCATTTTCTCACAAATAACAAAATTAATAGTTTCGGACGAGGCCGAAGAGTTACCGGAAAGTGACATAAAGGGTGGTTCAAACTAAAACCTCATTATTGCGATCTAGGAAATAGCAAGAGATACAGAGCAGGTTGAAGTATGGCGGAGTTGAGGGGTGACCTTCGGTTCCTCTGGTATTCATTTTGGTACCTAGGTTTGCCATCAGAGAGGTACCCATGAGGTTCCTTTCGACAGCACCCTCGGGCTTTGCTCCCTTTGAATGGTTCCTCCTTTGGTTTTCCTTGTGGGTAAGGTCTTTTAGTCTTACGACAGGCAGACACCCTACCTGGGATATAGTCTTCCTAGCCCATAGTCCACAGAGGCAAACAAATGGGTATATAAAGGATAATAAATCATACATCCCCTATTTTGTGAACAGATTTTTTCAAATATAGAAATAATCAAATACTTCAAATCGATTCAAGCAAATGCAAATTTTGAATATCTCTGGTTTTTTGATTCAATAAATAATTATCAAGTTTTTAAACGATATCTTCAATTACCTTTCTGAATGAATGTGGGTTGGCTGAATACAGCATAAAATCCCTTCGCAAAAAAACCAATCGAGTACTAAGTTGCGACAATATTTGTGAAGTAATTATAATTTCTTCGAACCTCCAAAGCATGCGTACTGTACTATCACTCACCTGTGGTAATTTTTTCGCAGGGTTGATATGCAGCCCACCGACGGGTATGATATTAGGGGTGAGAGGTTGTGCATAGTGAAACCCAGGACTTAAGTTACACAATAACAGAGACAGTTGTCCCAGTAAAGTATGAAGAGGCAGCATATCATCTCCAAAGGCTCTCCTTGCTATCGCTTCCGTTTTAGGAGTATAATAAACGTATTTCAACAACATCTCAAACTTAGTCCAAAAATAGTTTTGTAGCCGTTCCAGGACGTTCATACTTTCTGAAAATCGGAATAAAATGTGAGGCAGATAAGAGGATTGATAGTTGTTTCCAAAAGCTTCAGATAGATGGGGTGCCAGCAGGAGAGCAGTGATCCCCACGCTAGGGGGAGAGTTGAATCTCTGGATCAGCGGGAGGAAGCAGTAGCCCATAGTGACGTCGAAGAGCATCAGGTCAAATTTGAAGTCTTTCGGGTAGTTCATGAGGCTGCGAAAACCGTTGCTGTTCAAAGAATGGTTGCAGGTGAATATGGTATATCCGTTCATCAGTTCAATAGTCCCGAAACGTCCATCCTTATATAATTGTTCCGACTCGAAATTATTTTCAGAATATAGACCTGTAAAAAATGTAAATTGAATTTCTTGATTCAAAGTCGTTTATTTATATTGTGGGAAATTATCCCACTTTTTTTAGAAAGCATTGCATCAACACAACTGTTTTTATGAAGAATAGTCTTCATAAAGATAAAGGTGTAACCAGTAACTAGCCACAAAATAAATACTGTTAACAAATGTTAAAGGTGAATTTTTCTGAAGTGATTTGCGAAAATACAACCTTCATGTCCGCAGATTTTCTACTCGAACACTGAAAATTAATGAATTGTACCTTTTATGATATGATTGCTTATTTCAATGACCTGTATTTTTTATGTTTAACCGAAAATCATCAATGTCCAGAAGCTTTGATCAGTGTTTATGTACAAAAATTCAAATTATAGTTCTATCAGCATAACTGAATTTCAAAAAAGGCGAGTTGCTCTTTTATATGTGAAAAACCAATTAAATGTCAAGAACATAGCTCTATGTAAATACTGCATGGAAAAAGATATCGAAGGTAGCCGATAAAGAGCTAGGAATCGCACGTTGAAAGGTAAGGCCTCGTTAATCCTTGCCCCGCACAAG
Source organism: Chrysolina haemoptera (assembly GCA_958298965.1). Classification (NCBI taxonomy): domain Eukaryota; kingdom Metazoa; phylum Arthropoda; class Insecta; order Coleoptera; family Chrysomelidae; genus Chrysolina; species Chrysolina haemoptera. The sequence continues at coordinate 49,913,794 of OY282585.1, forward strand.
TTTCGACTTTTGAGAGCTGTCGTTCGTAAGGGGACAACAGCTGGTTAACGGAATTAAAAACAGTGAAACAACAATTAAAAAACAATTTAAAGTGTTACAGATCACCAAGTAGCAATCTGCATATCTTTTATTTTATTTATTTTAGGGGATTTCAACTGTGATTCCTATACTTACTTCTCCGATTTCCAGAAGATGAATAACAGTTGCAACTGGAATTACAGCAACATATCCGATCATAGATAAGTTCTTTATGAAATAGTAAAATCGAGAATGTCGAAGTACCATTCTCTCCAAACATTTCCACCATATGGAAAATATAAGGCAAACATCTGACAGAAAACAACTACTTCCCTGGCTAATACCACGACGGACATTGAATTACATCTGACAGATATTTGTGCAACGTTCTTCCAAGAAGTTGCAATTGGTCGGACAACAAGTTCTTTATGATTTATATGCCCAGAATGATACACTTGAAACTAAATATATCTGAAGGAGAATTTTCAGAAAAGAACCTGAGGACTCTTAACAATTATCATTACATACATATACAATAATATTAAGTATACATATCTTCAAGAAAGAGAAACATAAATAAAATAAAATAAATTAAAATAAAATAACGCATTAAACTCGATTTGAACTTCAACTCGTAGAAGAGAACATATGCTTCTTCACTCAAAATGGATTTAGACGTAACTGGTGTAACGAGGGAATCATTATACGCATCACATGAGTCAGCGTAGGGGTGTCTGCAAAAGGCTGTGTGGTGACTGCTATCAGGGGAACCGCTGTTATTGGAAACTGCATATAAACTGTTCTGACAAGGGCCTGCTACTGCGTTCGAAGCAGAACAGCTCAAAACCAAACACTCCAAGGGAAAATCGATCGTGACATCCAACTTTCTCCAGAATCTTCTTGTCGAAGAAAACCGTTTCAAATAAACCATTAAAATTTTTGGGAATTTATAGATCGAAAGAGATTTTGTGCACTTTTTTTGACTTTGCACAGCGAACACATGGTTTAACGTCACCATCTAAAATTTCTTCCTTGGTAAAACATCCAAACATTGTGACACACACAGTTGTCCTGATTTTTGTGGTACAAAGAGATCCGAAAATGGATCAAAAGTGACTGGACAATGACCACGTACATTTCAATGGAGATTTCAGTTGACCCACAAAGATATCTACAATCGTAGAGTTTTCAACACTGAGGAATCTAGACCATGCTTCATTATAGCCTTTTCAATTGTATCCAAATCATCATCTATATCTGCCGAAGATGGATTAGGTTTCTCCGTTAACAGATGCCTGTAGTCCTTCAAGTAAATATTTGTGTTCTTTATCCAAAAAAAAAAAAATATCGTAGAAATTCATGAGAATCTTGTTGGGAAAAACCAATAAAGCGAGGCGCATATCTCTCAATATGACGTTTGAATGAGACCGTATTGACCACTCTGTCTGATGAATCTTCCGACCATAGATTCTTGATTACCTCCGCAAAAGCTTCGATTAAAGCACCCTTCGCACTTGAGGTATTCTTATTTGATTCCTTGATATAGGCGTCCTTTTTCAAATACTCCAACAGAATCTTGTATTTGATAAGCACTGGATTATGCTGTTCATGAAGCAGGTATTACCAGAATTTTTAACCCAAGGAAACCAAGTCTTTGGATGGAACCTTTTACTATGTATAGCCTGATTGAGTTGAAAATGTTTGAGCTGCATTTAATAGTGCTCTTGGCTTTCAAGTGGCCTTTCAAACAGTTAGTATGAGAATCTGAAATCTGGAACGAACTCTATGGTGAAAATAACATTGAAATCATTCAATCGAAGCATTTGTAGAATTTTTAATAAACGAATTGTGGGTTCTTCTTTTTTTTTAAGTTCAAATGGCGAACGGTATTCAAACTTTTAACATTTATTGCCAACATATCAGCGGAATAGTGGATTAGTCTATTCTTTCAATGAAACGGGGCTTCTATTCATTCATTGATCAAAGTGCGGAAGTGGTTGAACAGTAAGTTTGTTTGGCCTGCTATTAGGTCTCCAGACCTGAGGCAGTGTAATTTCTTTTCTTGGGGCTACCTGAAAGTCGCAATGGATTTTTTAGTTGTCAGACGTGCAAAAACAATATTTATTTTTCCATATGTAGACCTCTTTACACCACCTCACAACCTACTACTACTGATCTCCCAAATCAGTGCTCAATTTCGAAACCTTCGTGACGAGTCATAAATGGAAAAAAGTGCCAGCCGATCGGGATTCGGATTGGTTTGGCTGAACGATTTTAGTAAATCCGTGTAAATACGCCGTCAGCATTGTAAACACTTTGGGAATAACATGCAAATACAATTAGATGAGCCTTCACAAGGTTATCATCAAATATAATATTTTTATTGTATATCATTACCTCACGTATAAAATACTGAATTGCTCTATACTTTTTAACGTTTTAAAGTTTACATTTATTTTATAATAACGACTTGTACAGAAATCACATGGATACGTGATACAGACCTACATGGTAATGATTTGCTTCACATGAGCAAAATGTTATTTGGCGTTTTGTGACTTGTGAAAGCCTATTAGTACAGTAACCACAGACAAATGTAAGCCACAAGTGAAGAATGAATATTATTAGAAAAAAATTGTTTACCAAAAAATCAGGGGTGGAACCCAAAAAATTTTTATTTAAAAATATTATAACAATTTCAACAAGGCGAAAGATAATTCAATTCTCCACAAGAAATTATCTAAGTAATTTCTCACAAAATGCGCTCGTTCTCTCAGAAAACCTGATTGAAATCCGATATCAAATTTCAGGCTCGCGTTAAGCCGCCACTGTCATTTGCGGTAGTTCCGAAAATGTGATATGTCATAACTTTGCTAAAAATTATAGTTGAAGGACAAGAAAAAGTGTATATCGTTCCTGAAGACTTCTATTTCCTCATGCAAAAATATCATGTGAGTATCTGAGTACCCAAAATGTGTTTTATCCCACTTCACATAACCCTTCTACGATATTTATGGAGAAACCGAAAGTCATGGATATATTAGTTGATATGAAATAATTATAATGAAGCAGGAATCAGTATCCTCTTTGGACCATATGCGACGATTTAGACTAGTGAGACAAGTGTCACTTTTACATGCCAAAGCAAAAACTGCCTCAGTTTTCAACTCACCCATAATCCCGGCAATTTCTTCAAAATGTTGAAAATAATCGCTTATACATATCATTGAGGTTTGCACTTCACAATAGTGTTATTAAATATATATGCAAGATATGAATAAGCGATTATTTTCAACATTTACTGAAGATAAGGCCAGTTTTATGGGTAAGTTGAAAATGATGCAGGAGTAAAACAAAGTTTTTCTTTTGGCATGTATAAGTGGAACCTGTCACACTACTCTAAAATTGTTGCATATAGTCCAAAGAGGGGATAAGTTGCTGCTTTGGTATAATAATTCCATATTTACTTAATTATTCATGATTTTCAGATCATCTCCGTGAAGTGCGACAAAACACATTTTAGGTACTCAAATACTCGCATATTATATTTGCATGAGAAGGTAGGAGTCTTCAGAAACGATATGAACTTTTCCTTTTCCTTCTCCGATCATTTTTAGCAGAGCTATGACCAATCAAATAGTTGGCTCCGCCAGAACTTTCAGCGGCGGATAAGCGTGAACCTGAAATTTGATGTCGGCGTTCAATCACGTTTTCTGAGAAAACGAGCGAATTGCAAAAAATATTAATGGGAATCTGTGTCTTTCACCTTGTTGAGTTATTTTTCCGATATATCATACACTTTCCAAGATTGCGGCAAAAAACTATTTATTAATTTTTGAACGAAAAAAAAAAAATGTCCCACCCCTGGAATTTCAGTAAACATTTTTTTTTGTGTTTATCATGATCCCAACAACTAGCATCAAAACCCAATCGTACTGGATTATATGGAATGTTATTTGTTCTAATCTGGTATCATTGTTAGGTTAACTTATCAACGCAATGGTGCGAGTTTTGATATTGATCAACAACTTATCTTCTTAGCTATTGTTACATCATTTTTGCTGAATGTGTAATGGGATTCAAATCGGTGACAGGGTCGCGCCCCGTTCAGGGTCGCATGCACGTGTTGCTACCTTGAAAAGAAATGCTCCAATCTCTGCTTTTTTATGGCCGCGTCGCGGACCTTGCGGAGAAGAGGTTTCTAAACCCTTGATGACTTGACAGGGTCTATACAGTACCTATCACGTGTATACTAAAAACTCAAAAGTCCGCGTCCACGGCCTCCCTGTTGTCTCGGAAAATATAACAATGGAACGAAAGATTCAAAATGCAAGCTCCTACGAAGCGTTTTAATAGACCGTCAGATAATGAAATATTTTGCTGACTCATCTTCTCTCTTCGGAGATTTTAACCACTAAAAATTATGTCGGTGTTGAGCTCAAAAAATGAAAATTTAGCGATCGGACGTGTTCTAGGCATATGAAAAAAAAAATCACAAAATTTTCCGACCGGAAAAGTTACCTAACAACTGATTATGGGATTTTTTTTTCGGGTTCCTAACGATATCAAATTTAATTCTGTCGATTGTCACAAGCGAGAAAATGAGTCAGCAACCGAGAATTTTTTTACAAAATGACGCCCTTATTTCAACCCTTTATAAGAACGTGCAAACCACAAGGAAATTTAATTTTCCATATGCCTGGCATTCACACGTCCGATCGCTAAATTTTAATTTTTTAAGCTCAACACTAATATAATTATCAGTGGTTAAAATCCCAGAGAAGAGAAAATGAGTCAGCAAAATCTGTCACTATCTGACGGTCTATAACGTCGAGTTGTCGCAGCTTCAACAAAGTAGAGAAGGATCGAAACGCAAGCTCTACCGGCAATTCTGATGACCAGATCTTTCGGAGTTTATCCCTGATATATTTTATTATTATTATTTTATCCGTAAGCAATATTCCAGTCATGCTCTGTCTTCGGATCCCGACACAATCGGAGGGCGCGCTGGATAATTTTTCCCAAATAACTACTTCCCACGTCGGTTAGGTGAGTGATTATTGGGACCGAGAATCATGTGCCCTGAGTAGGCGAAGTCAGTCAAGGATGACTGCATTCCACGTTGGTCTGGCCCAGATTTCTGCTATTTCACGGCAATTCGGTATAATTTTCAGATTAGAGAGCAATGTGTCCTTCATACCACCAAGGTCTTCTATGATCAGAACCTCCATTTTAACTAAATAGTCGGGGTAAGGCCTGTGGATTTCAAAGAGTAAATCTCAATATTAAGTCTGTTTTTCTTCCTCTTCTCGGACGATGTTCGTTTCGCCAGGAGCTGAAAACTCTATGACGAAAATCATTTTACTTTGATAGTCAAGGAAGACTACATTGGGTGTATTGGCTAGTATTGTATTTGCCTGTGGGTGGGAAATGAGTAGTTCCAACAGATTCGGAACTTCTCATGCTCCACAACGGACTCAAGAGGTCATGAGCGCGATCATATTTGGGACGCTTGATTCTATGTATGTGCTGTAATAGAAATTGAAATTTCAATCCACTTTTTCACAAAAAAAAATCTCAATAATGTCCCAAAAATGCAGTTTTTTGAAGAAATTCTTTAGGTAGATGAACAAACAATTTAGAAAAAACATTACAGCATGTACATAGATCAACATTTTATCTTTCTTTTGATACCAAATTCATTTCGATTGGATAAAGATTGCTTCAAATTTTAATGGAAGAGAAATAACACTGCAGCTAACTCGAGTAACTGTGAAAAGCATCGGGAGGTGCTGAGGTACATAGAATCAAAAGTTCTCTAGGAGCCTGTCCTTGATTGAAATCGATACGATGAACCGTTTTTGAGTTATCGACTATTACAAAAATAACGTCCAAAATATGATCGCGCTCATGGCCTTTTACTATAATATCCCTCGAAGAATAGAGCAACACCGGTATCGTAGGTGGTAGTATAACACTTGTACAGGCTCTGTATCTAGTGTGCGGGACCTCTATACCCATCAAAAGACTGCGGGAGACCAGGGCGTTGATGACACCGTCCTGGCAAACCATTATGGATCTCTCGGTCTCAGACCACTTGAACTGAGGAAAAAAAAGGTCCAACTTTTGTATTAGCCAAGGTTTTCTTTATGTAGTCGTTTCTGCAGCTTTGATGTGAGCTCTTTACTGAACCGGTTTCAACTTGGGGACAGAGTTTGCATCACTTCGTTCAGTGTGAAACACGAGACCAACTTCAGCGGTTACCCGGGCTGCTGCCTTACAAATTGAAGATCCTATCTATGGTCTCAGACTAAGCAGAGAAGAGGATCTGAATTCCTTATGAATTTACAGGATCCATACAATAGCATTCTATGTAGAGACTTCAAACTCAAAAATCCACTGCCTTCCTGTTGTATGGGGAAGTATAACCGTGGAATGGACGAATTAGAAAAGATATATCATTTTGAGAGCTTTCACTTCGAGTCACAGCGCCTCTTGAGTCTATTTAACCATTCTAAAGGAGTTGGGTAGGATCAGAACGGCAAGCATATTAGTTGTTTTCCTAATGACCAGATCTGTTGAAGTGTGTGTCATGCACATAGAGAATTTTAACTTTAATTACCACTTGGGAGCGGCGTTCTTAGGTAAGTATACGTCTCTCCAACGTCAAAATTATGTAGAATGCTTCCATCTACGACCTGGACAATTGCCTCCGTATTCCTCACATCGTGCTCTTCTGAAATAAAGCGTGGCAAAGTTATACATACCAAACTCCAATTCCATAGCGTGCATCCTTCCAGCTTCCTTAAATAGTGATGTAGATCCTCTTCTCCCGACGCATACAGTTTGAGGGCATCCATGTGAAGTAAATGGGTGACCTCATGCCTCTGGTTGCTGGATCTGCCACAGGTATATCCACGGGATTTCCTGAGTGCAACGGACAATGGTAACAGCGAGATGCAGAAAATAAGAGGGCTAAGGAATCTCTCTGAAACCCACCTATTCTCTGAACAAATGCGAGTTGAGTTCATGCGAAGTTTTTTCAAATACCTTACGGTAATCGATCCAGGCTATCGAAAAGTTAGGCTTCTACTGCATTGCCAGATGGTGATGGGTGCTTGGCAAGAGTACCTTCAATTTGAGAAATATAAAACATGCTGGCTTATCTAGAATTTCCTCCGTATTAGCGATCCTCACCAGATTTTCAACATTTTTAAATGGCCTTTGACAACCCCATAGAAAAAATCAATAAGATTTTCATTTGTAGGCAACCTAAGTGGGCACACTGTGTGACCATTTTATGGTGCACTCTTTATTTTTGTGGAGGGCTTTAAACATATTTTAGGTACCAGAACCAATCTATGCAAAAATCCAGCAGTGTTATGAATTTGGTCGATCCATGAGATATTAAACGTGTCTGTCTCACCTTCTATTACAATTCTATGAAATGTATGTCCTTCTAGTGGTATTGAATCTGGTCCTAGTACAGTTACATTGTGTCCTTTGGAAACCAATCCATCCGCAAGTGCATAATTCCATATTTGATGACTTGGGGATGCTATATCTTCCGTTATTAGAATATTCGCACACAATATTTGTTGCACATTACATAGCGAAGTTATGAGAACGATTGGAGATACAATACGAAGCATGTTTCAAAACTGTGATAGATCGGCGAAACAAGATGTATCATTAGTTGATTACTCAGTGGTTATCATTAAAGTTGACGGGAATTTATAAACCAGTGGCTGCGCATTAGTTTGAGCCATATACAAGTAGTACAGATATATTACCCAGACGAGTACAGCCTCTGATTCGAGAGTTGACTCAGCTCAAGGACATTAAGCTGCGTACAGACCTGAACATTTCACCGAACAACAAACAGAACAACGAACAGCGAACAGAACGGCGAATGGACGTATTCGATTTCAACGAGCCTAACAACAAACGGAACGTTTGAGTTGTTCCCAGAATTATTTCAGTAGTGCTTCGTTCACTGGACCAGCATTGGTCTATTCGTCGTTTTGTATCGACCCTTCCAAGCCTGCGAACGCATTCGCGAGCATTTTCTTTGATGTCGATGTAATGTTGCATATCATGTCTTATTAGCATATAGAATACTCATATAATAAATAAGTATTTTCATTCAATTCTTATTCAATATCTGCTAGTCTGTACTGAATACAGAAAGGACCACTGGTGAAGAATTCATTCTATAAGTGCAATGGGAAAGATGACACTGAAACAAACGGAAAGTTTATTCATTTTTTACTTTTGTCGAGTTCTTTTTGAACAAACATAATATAATCAATGAGACTTTACGGCAAACGTATGAGAACAAACACAGTAATACTAGAAGAAACAAGTGAACATCTAGCGAGGATGAAACGATGCTCGGAAGATCCCTGGATTTCGGATCAAAAATGTGCGTGCCATTATGTCTCATGACAAACTCGGTCCAAAAAACTGCTCTTTCGATTGGCGTTTGGGGCTGATCCATCATAATTCTCGACATCTTCTTCATTTCTTCTGAATATCTGAATTATAAAATATCTATCATAGGTGCCCTTTTTGTAATCAATGAATGAATGAATGATCTTTATATACATGAGCAATACGGGTCAGACTCTCAGACTATCATCTCGTTAAATTATCATAAAATACAATCAAAATAGTCGACTATTTATCAAGGTCTTCTTATATCACCCTTGATAATGATGAACATCACATGACATGACCTTACATGAATCTAGCCTGTAACTAAATATGGAAATTGAAAATGAGAGAATTCCTTTCAAAAAATTTGTATTATACTTTTGAGTACCTAGTACGCTGTGCTTCAGATTTCAGTGCAAATTAAAATATGTTATAAATCATTATACTGATTTGTGATAATCATATATCATAATAAATTTTAATAAAAATTCTGCCGACATTAAAATGATATAGGATATGGAAATGAACTCAATAATTTCAACATAAAAAATATTCACACAACACAAATATAATAAGAGAAAAGTATAAAAATGAATTCACAAGGGATTCAGTTAAATTTTCTAAATGACAGAGAATAGAAATAATCTGCCCTGTATATGTGCACAGTTCTCAAAAAAAGTTATTGTGTCTTATGATTTTTCTGTGTACTAGTACGATAATCGTATGAACTTTGTTTTGTGAGAAAATAACTATTCATATTGACTGGAAGAATAAACGTAGAATATGAACTGAGATCAAAATTGAGTTCAATTGTTGTTCTTTTTTCTTTTAATGAAAATACCCTATATATGCCTTCACCATATACCTCAAACAACCTTTAGGTACTCATACTGTAATTTTTTTTGTACAAAATATCAAATGAATACTAAACAATAACTAGTGAAATAGTGAGGATGTGAAATATGGAACACTAAATAAACAAAAATCAAAAAAACTAACCTGGTTAATTTATAAAAGAGAAAGTGAAGATAAAAGTGAATTAGAATGTGTTGGTGAATGTCATTATATACTGACCTGGGGTTCAGTATAATTTTCTGGATACAATTCAGAAGGTTTTCAGTAGTAAGATCATTATATTCTAGTTTAACGCCTAGCCCCTTGGTCACTATCAGTTCAATGTTGTAATGTTGATCCGCAAAAAATGGCATTCCTAAGACTGGTACTCCAAAGTATGCTGCTTCAATAGTACTCAATCCACCTCCATGGCCGATAAACAATTTTACATTGGGATGAGCTGTAAAATAATATCAATATAATACGGCTGTTAGGTGAACACTGCATCTGGAGGTGTCAATGACTCTGAATATATTCAAAAATCCAGCCGACAGTTCTCAGTTCTTCTGGGAGATCGTTTAATAATTATAGTCGTTAATGATCGAAGTTTCAGTCATTTTTTTTCACAAATTTTTTTCTCCCATCCACCCATCGTGCAGGACATTATTAGTTAGGTAGGGAGTAAAAATTGAAAGATCAATTGGGATCAGCAAAGGACAAACGAGAAGTGTTGAGCTTTTCTGGGATATAGCGCATTCCATGTTCCTGTGGCTGCGTTTATATTGGAACTACGGAACGTTACGTTAGAACAAGAATTAAAGAGCAAAGAGCCAGTTGGCAGTTACGAAACATAGAAAAATCCGCTGTCGCTCTGATGAACAACGATAGTCACAGAGAGAAATGTGAAGAAATTGAAGTCATCTCTACAACTTCTCCGTATTACCCAAGACTCTCCTGGAAAGCAATTGAAATCCAAACATACTACAACAACTTCAGCAGAGCCGAAGAAAGAATACCACTAACCAAAGCTTGACTGCCAGTTTCCAAAAAATACTAAATTAGCTCCTTACAGACAAAATAACGGTACGAATGACTATATAATGTTACTTAACGCTGTGGACCAATCAGATCTAATAACGCTAACTCAATTTTTTTTATTGCGACACCAAACAGAGGAGGAAATCTTTAGAATAGGTTGGTTTCAGAGAGATTCCTTAGCCCTCTTATTTTCCTATTTCTTTTACCTATTACCATTGTCCGTTGCACTCAGGAAAACCCGTGGATATAACTGTGGCACATCCAGTAACCAAAGGCATGAGGTCACCCGTTTACTTCACATGGATGCCCTCAAACTGTATGCGTCGGGAGAAGAGGATCTACATCACTCTTTAAGGAAGGTGAAAGCATGCATGCTATCGAATTGGAGTTCGGTATCGATAACTGTGCCACGCTTCATCTCAGAAGAGCACGATGTGAGGAATACGGAGACAATTGTCCAGGTCGTAGATGGAAGCATTCTACATACTTTTGATGTTGGAGAGACGTATATTTACCTAGAGTGTAACAACGCCGCTCCCAAGTGGTAATTAAAGTAAAAATTCTCTATGGGGCACAAACTTCAACAGATCTGGTCATGAGAAAAACAAAATTGCCACAACTAATATGCTTGCAATTCTGATCCTACTCAAGTCCTTTATAATGGTGAAAAAGACTCGAGAGGCGCTGTGAAAGCTCGCAAAATGATATATCTTTTCTGATTCGTCCATTCTACGGTTATACTTCCCCAGACATCAGGAAGGCAGTGGACTTTTGAGTTTGAAGCCTCAACATAGAATGCTATTGGATGGATTCTGTAAATTCATAAGGAATTCAGATCCTCTTCTCTGCTTGGTCTGAGACCATAGATCGGATCTTTAATTTGCAAGGCAGCAGCCCGAGTAACCGTTGAAATTGGTCTCGTGTTTGACACTGAACGAGGTGATCCAAACTCTGTCTCTGAGCTTGAACCTGTTCAGCAAAGAGCTCACATCAAAGCTGCAGAGACGGCTACATAAAGAAAACCTTGGCTTATCCAAAAGTTTGACCAGAATGCCACTTTTAACACTTGTATCATAAATAACTATTTTCGAAGGCAAGTACTTTTCGTCCGCAAACACTTTTCGTCCGCTGTGGTCACTATGCCGTATCATAGTGACCACAGCGAACGAAAACTGTTTGCGGAAGAAAAGTGTCTGAGGACGAAAAGTGTCTGCAGACGAAAAATACTAAAAAAATCGTCGATTATTGATTCGAAAATCGGAAATTAGTAGATAATTTGTTGAAGTCGACGAAAAAATGTAATATGCACCTCGGCGCAACACTGCCTATTGTCTCACCTGCTTGCTAGCTTCGGCTGCGTCTCAGTTATCAATTTGCAGGCTCGACTATAATAGACAGTTTTTCGTCCTTGGTACATAAATAACTATTTTATATTTATTGATGCCAGCAAATGGACTCTTGTATTTGATTAGGATCAAAAACGATAATTATGGTGCACGCCGTGTTGCTGGGTTCGGCTATCGCCTCGCCTAGATACTATTCACGGCTACTAGTATAATGATCGTTATTATGATCCTCATTACATGAATAACTATTATTACGAGAGAAACAAGATGTCCTGCACTACCAGGACAACGCTTATTGCCATAATCCTATACAATAGGACTAATTGGGTCGAAAATACATCAGAAAACAACTACTTTCCTGGCTAATACCACGACGAACGTTGAACATGGAGATTTTGTTGAATCGTTTGTTGCAGACATTAGTTATTGTCTGCAGAGACCTACCCTATACTGATGAGGGCAAGAACCCAGAAATCGATCTATAGGTGGTCCAAATGTTTCAATGAACATTTCCATGCAACTAGCAATTGCAGAGACATCCTTGTAGGACTCTGCACGGAAATTCATTAGATGTAATTCAACGTTCGTCGTGGTATTAGCCAGGAAAGTAGTTGTTTTCTGATGGATTTTCGACCCAATTATTCCTATTGTATAGGATTATGGCAATAAGCGTCGTCCTGGTAGTGCAGGACATCTTGTTTCTTTCTTGACAAGCTTATTGTGAACAATGCATGCAGATTTCTTTAAATATTATTACAATAACCACTTGCAATTGTGTACTCCTTGAGGAACATTGGAGAAATGGGAGTCTAATATTTTCTATTTTGTGATAATGTGGGGATGAAAGAGGGAAATTATTCGTTTCATCAGTGGGGGTACTCACCCAAAATTTCCGTTTGTGGTAACCATTTACTAACTATAACATTTTCTGGAATATCATTTCGTTGGCTTTCGAACTTCCACAATACAGTTTGATTTAGTTTTCTGAACGCATTTATGATTGCTTCTATCTTTTCAGGTTTGAGTCTGTCGGACCTCAAATTACTTCCTAGGCAAAATAAAATAACCCCATTCTTGGCAGTATCCATGATATTTTGCAAATTCTGAAATGAAAATAAGTTTTGGTATATCTAAGACGAGAATACTAGCACATGATGATGCAAGTGTACAAGTGAGACGCAGTTATTGACATTCCGCTTCGCGCGTGCTTTAATAGCTATTTATGATACAAGAGCGAAAAGTGGATATTTAAAACACGGTTGTGAATGTTTGCAGAAGGAGCGTAGCAAGGCAACCGCGAATTTGATGGCCAACTGAGAGTAACTAAATACAAGAATACGCGATTTTCTGAAATATTGTTAATTCGGTTGAATGTATGCATATAGATTACATTATCCGAAGTAATCCTCATTTTTGATGCTGAACCGAATGCGATTATAAAATTGGAGGAATTCTATTTGAAAAAAAAGAATTTGAATAGTTTTTTAAATCGCATTTCATTGTCTGGCAAACGCCCTGTAAACTCAAATCGATTGATATCAGAATTTTGCTGAATTGGATCCTCTTCGAGGAATAAGTCGATACCCAATCAAAAATGAAAGATCCTGTGCGGAAATAAAAAAATATACATATATATCTACTTTAACGCACATTTTTATTATTTCTTAGAATTTATTTCTTAGAAAAACCTGAAAGTCGGGAACCATTGCACACCATTTATGGTAGTGCAAAAATAATACTAAATCACTTGATTGGTCGAGGAGGAGGGGCAGGAGAGGGAGTGGGAGTGGGGGAGTAAATTCAGAAAACTAAGGCGGATGAAGGAACGGAGGAAAATGAAAAACTGCTCACTAATGTTTCAATAGGATATAAAAAAAGTCTATTACTCGTTAACCCTCCAATTAGTCCCATACAGAGTTATTCCAACCAGATTGATATTAATGAGTAGATTTTGTTGGAAATGTAGTTGATAACATGAGAGAACATTTTTTACCAGCTATTCAATGAGGTATACTGGAAACAGATAGTAGATTTTTTATAATTTTCTCTAGTTTTCATTGAAATTTAATTAAATAAGTTAGATAAGGAGAAAGTTATTAAAAATATATCACTAACAGAAATCGTTCATTTCATTGAAGCAAGGTTCGCTTCTCCCGCATTTAATCCCCAATGCATTTTTGTTGACGAAAATCTATTTCGCTTTGCCAAGCTCATCATTCCCCTAATGAGCTTGGCGAAATTAATTTTCCGAACAGACCCCTGTTTACTATTTGCTTGTGAATGATTCATTAATAAATGGCCATTTACTTTAAACAATGCAGATATTTCCTTTGGAATTATACTTACATGTGACAATTTCTTTTTGGGATTGATGTGAAGTCCCCCAACAGGTATTATATTGGGCGTAATGGGACGTGGATAGTGAAACCCAGGACTCAAGTTACACAGAAGCAGAGAAAGCCGTTCCGCAAAATTCTCAAGAGGCTGCATATCTTCACCGTAAACTCTTCTCGCTACCTCTTCAACTCTAGGAAAGAAATAGTAGTGTTTCAGGAAAATATCCAGTCTAGCCATAACACAGTTTTGCAATCTTGTGAGGAAGTTCATCTTGTCGGAGAATTTCAGCAAATCGTAGGGCAAATAGGAGGCTTGAAAGGTGTTTCCGAATACTTCAGATATATCGGGAGGAAGAAGAAATGCGGTCAACGCTACGGTAGGGGGGAAATTGAATCTTTGGCTCAACGGAAGAAGGCAGTAGGATAGTGTGATGTCTGAGAGTATCAGGTCAAATTGGAAGTCTTTGGGGTAGTTCATGAGCGATCGAAATCCATTGGTGTTTAATGCTTTTTCACAGACGGCTATGGGCAATTCGTTGATCAGGAAAATGTTGCCAATAATCCCAGATTTGATCAGTTCTTCCGGGTCGAATTCGGATCCGATTGATTTACTGAGGCCTGTAAATGAAAAAACAAATTATTTTTCAATTTTTCCCTGAAACTTGGCTTTTGCATTGAATTTATCAAAAAAAGTTGAATTGTTCATTTCAATCATTATATTTAGAATACACTACAATCAGTTTTCGAAAAACTTTTTTCACATAACTTTCACATTTATTGATGCAATTGAATAGTTACTGGATGAAGAGAATTTGTGTTATTTCCAAATGTACAATATTTTTTTAAATAATTGAAAAAATAATAAAAAAATGTATACATAAATACAGATCATTGTTTTTAGTATCTTTTCAGCATTTAAAAAAATATAGCGCAAAAATTCAGTCGTTTATAACAAATTCTATTCGTTTATTTAATTAACAAATGAAAAGTGCATAAAAAAAATTAACATGTGACAACGCGATGAATAATGCTTTGAAAAAAATTGTTCCTTAAATTCAATAGTCAGCAACGAAAAACAATTATTGTTAATCGTCAAATGCGTGTTTTATCAAAAAAAATTTTTTAACAATGATTTTTTTTCTTGAAAATTATTATTTCATTCAAGAAATGTTTTTAAAAATCTTATCAACAATGATTTTGTTTGTAACAATTATTTGAACAATGGAAGTTCAGAATCAAAAAAAATTAAATAGTTTTTAGAAACGAACAAAATAGTAAGAATAAATGAAAAAAAAATCTGATGAATTTATGAAAGCATTGTTCGTATTCTCAAACAAATGCAGAGAAAAATTCCTAATCAGAAAGTATTGTTACCCCTAGATAATTATTTCTTCTGATGAAACATTTATATTTTTAAATATTCATTTTTGTGAATTGTGTACCTAGTTAGTAATCTTATATACACATTGTAATCGCATGTTTTTATGTACCTGACCCTGCTCAATGCATCTCAACTTAACTTTGACCCTTTTAATCATTCATATTTGCCTTTAAATGATGAAATGAAGGATTCATTATTACTACGTTCAAAGTAACCCACTCAACAATCTGCATGCTGATTAGGTCAGTAAAGATATAAATAAAAAATTCGAAAATTTAACGATAATTCCAAAAGTTTTTAAACTTTGGTCAAGTGAATGGTACATCGAGAAAGCAAAAAATCTCAGTTTGCAACCTTTTCCGAAGTACGCAACATTGTCAAAATCGCAATTTACAAACTTGAACTTTGTTGTATACTCGTTGAAAACATTCCAAAAATTCTGCAAACTTAAGACTAGTATTGAATACATATATTATTTCATATCACGAATCAAGTTTGCAACCAATTTAAGTGTAGGGAACATTTTTTTTATTAAAAACTAATGTTTTTCATTGACTTAAAAAAAAATTGATTTTTGCAAATGGCATGAAGTTCCGGATCGAGTACAAGGTTGCAAATTTGTAAATGCATTTTCAATAAAGTTTCAAAACTTTTGTAATTATTCCGAGACCACCTTGATAAAAAAATTACCACGAATTGAAAAAATATATAAATAAACATGTTTCGGTCAACGTAAAAAGTTGAGTACAACTGTTCGGAATATTTTTCCGTTGTATCAGTCAAGTCTGCAGAACTTTTGGAATTTTTTCTCGTGGTATATCAAAGAAAAACATCAGTTTTTAATAAAAAAAAAAAAAAAAATGTACCTTACACTCAAATTGGTGGCAAACTTGATTCGTGATATGAAATAATATATTCTATACTACTTAAAGTCTGCAGAACTTTTGGAATTTTTTCAACGAAATTCAAGTTAATTTCAATTTTAACAATGTTGCGGACAGGTTGGACAATTTTACAGTTTGTTTTTAAACCTTTTCCGACCTTGTCTTGAAGTTTGAAAACTTTTGGAATTATTGTAAATTGATTGTCTATATCTACTGGTCTAGATGCAACAACTCGAGAAAAACCAAAGAGGTCTTAGGAACTTAAGAAAATTCACTTCTTACCTTCCAAAACGATGGTATGGAATTTCCCATAGCCTTCCAGGGAAATTGTTTTTGGTCCTATTATCGTAACGTTGTGTCCTCTGGAAACCAGGGCATCTGCAATCGCATAATTCCATATTTGATGACTTCCAGATGCCAAATCTTCTGTGATCAAGATATTAGCACAAGAAGTTTTTCCCACATTCACGAAGAAAATGCCAAGAATTAACAGTACTATTCCATTGTGGAACATGTTTACCAACTGAGATTCAGTTTTGTAGTAAATAATAAGTTAATGCTCTCAAAGTTATTGCCAATCAAAGTTCAGCCAATTAGTCCCTTACAGGGGCGTTTCGTTGGTGGCCCTTCAAGTATGCCGGACTTGTCATACAGAGATTTCGAAAATGTTAGGACACATGAATTCGAACAGATTGCTGCATAATATTCAAGAAGTCTCTCAAAACCACGCAGAAAATTTTAATTTTTTTCTATCGGTATACTGGATTACTCTGGCTGTTCTAGAATTCGAAAAATCATATTTCATAAACGAACTTAGTCAAAACACAAGTAATTCAGCTGTTATGTTCGATTTGTCCAACATCCATCTTGAATTTACTTTGACAGCATCTTGGAATGCCTAATTAACTCACAAACCTAACCTGTGCAAACTAACTTAGGGTTCACCACAGGGTACTTTATCGATTGCGTATCCAGACAAGGAGAACTGAGTTGAAAATGCGTAAATTTATTTTTCGCTCGCAATTAACACACAAACCTAACCCGAGCAAGCCAACCTATACAGTGCGGCTTTTAATAGTCCCCCCTGTTAACTTTTGAACGCTCTGACGTAGACACAAAAAAAACTTTTCGAGGGTTTCATTAATACTACTTTTTGAAATAAAAAAATGTGGTGATTTCTCGACAGGGGGCGCAGGGGGGCCCATCAACTCAAAAATTTTAAATGGCATGGGGGTTAAGGATCACATCGTTGAAAAGAGAATTCAATTCTCTTTAAACCATCTAAATATTTTTGAATTTTGTTCATAATTTTTTTCTCAATTTCGATTTTTATGCCTTTCGACATATTTTAGTTAATGTGCCCCCAGCGCCATCTGTCGATTATTTGCAATGTTTTTTCTCTCAAAAGTAGTAGGTATGAGTAGTATTCAGATCCGCATTTAGATTTGATATATCGATTTTGAATTGCAAAAAAAATATCAACGAAATTCAAAAAAATGAGATTGTTGTAAAGAGAATGGAATTTCCTTTCCAACGATGTGACACTTGACCCCCCATGCCATTTAAAAATTTTGAGTTGTGTCCCCCCGCCCCCCCCCCCGTCGGGCAATCACCATTTTTTTTCAAAAAGTAGTATTAGTGAAACCTCGAAACGGTTTTTTTTCTTCATGTTTTCACGTCGAACAGTTCAAAAGTTAACAGGGGGGGGGGACTATTAAAAGCCGCACTGTATAGCTTGCCTGTTGACCACAGGGTACTTGTTCGAGTGTGTATCAAGACAAGAAGGCGAACTGAGTTGAAAGTTTTAGATTCGGTCCAAAAGAGAGCCGTTCGTCTTGTCGGTGATACTTCGCTCACAAGCTCGCTTACTCGCTTGACAGGTTGGCGATCTGTCTCTGTTTTATAGATATTTTCATGGACGGTGCTCTTCCGAAATATCAATCGTTCCACCGTTAGCGGTCTTATCGAGATTGACCCGTCGAATAAAAATTTACTGAACAAGCAACAATCTTTCGGAATCTGCTATAATTATCAATGTCCTTGGGTTATTACTACTGATAAGTCCCCTCGTATGTGATTATCAATTTTTCATAGATAAAACATTCTAAGGTCGATGTACCAACTTTGAACTTGTATCGTTACAAAATGTGGACAGAATTGCCCCACATCGATAACTTTATTTTCATAGCAATCCAATAAATTAAATGGATAGGTTTATGAATTGCAGATGTGAATGACATAATGAATAATGGTTCTGTACATCTGCAAAAAGATAGATCACAGTGAAACAAATTGGAAGGTTATTCATTTTTAATTTTTCGCGGATTCTTTTTGAACAAACAGAATATAAATAACGAAACTTTACAAGAAACGTATATGGACAAACATATTAGTACTAAGAGGAACAAATGGACATCTGTTGAGGAAGATATAAAGCTTGGAAGCTGCTTTGATTTTGGATCTAAAACGTGGGTGCCATTATGTCTCATGGCAAACTCGATCCAAAAAACAGCCCTTTCCATTGGGGTTTCGGGCTGATCCTTCATTATTCTTGATATCTTTTTTGTTTCTTCTAAATACCTACGAATTACGAAAAAGTTGTCAAACATTTTTTTTTCCAGAACAAAATATTCATTGTAGGCCAGATGACTAGTCGTTAGGTATAAAAAAAATCCTATACAAAACATTGAAAATGGGTAAGGAATTATTTTTTCATGAATCACGATATAAAAAAATATCCGTTATTCCACGGAAATTTTGGTGCAGTGTTAAATTCATTAAACCGTTTTGGGTTCGCATTTCTCGGTTGATGATTGGTTTTAATGATTAACTATCCTGAAAATTTATTTTTCATGATATATTTTGGTACGAGGAAGGAAAATAAGAGAGTAAATATTGTTGAAACAAAAATGGTTTCAGCCGTTAACTGAATATGAAAATGAAAAAGCGCAAATTACAATTGGGTTCAGAGAGAAAAAGTATAGTGTATAACTTTCACAGAATGCTCATTTCCCACGCATATTACTTGTAGCACTCGCCTACTGCTTCATACTCGTGGGAAATGACTATCACACCGTGTTAATTACACAATATACTATTATAATTATTATCGAATACATCAGCCTCAGCTATTTCGTATGCAATTCTTATTGGAGGAAAATAAGTAAACAGAAGATGACATTCAGGTGCTGAATATGAGTGATTACTAACCTGGGATTCAGTAAGATTTCTTGAATACTGCTCAGAAGGTTCTCACTGGTCAGATCAACATATTCTAGTTTGACACCTAGCCCTTTGCTCACCACTAGTTCAACGTTATAATGCTGGTCCACGAAAAATGGCATTCCTATTAGTGGTACTCCAAAGTATGCTGCTTCAATAGTACTCAATCCACCTCCGTGGCCGATGAATAATTTCAGATTTGGATGAGCTGTGCAAAAATATCATTAAAATACATTACATTACATTACATTACATTACATTACATTACATTACATTACATTCTCGAATTAAAATACATATCTTTATTTTGGAAAAAATTATCTTTCTACAGATACATTCGGTTGGACACGCTGCGGGAACTCGAGGGCGTCGACTCCATCCCGACATATGTAAAGTATTTGTCTGACCAGTTTTACAGATTCATCACCAAGAGTCCGTTAAAAGAGGCCCATCTTCCAGGAGCGATGGGAAGAACTGGTTGTATCTACAACGCCCATTATCATGACCCGGTTTTTTGCTCGTAACAATTTCCGGGAACCAGACATGAAAAACCCTCTGAATAAAACAGCTCTTTCGGTTATGCATATCGAATGTGACAGACAACTCACGCATACGCGAGGCAGGAGGCGTGGTGTGGTACTCCAGTTTCACCCCCATGCGATATATCCGCTACCAACAGCGGAAGTGGAGCCAGCCCCCTCGTTTGAGGGCCTTTGGCGCCTCTTGGAGGGGTGATCGGCGCTTGGCCGGAGCATCGTTAGGCACATCTTGCTGTTCTCCCAATCCGGCCCTTCCCCATTTTTTGGTGGGAGGTGTTGAGTCGGCTGTGCGGAGAGATTATGATGGAATAATGATTGGCAAGACACAAGACATCCAGTTTCTGTTAGTCGCGGGTCTTGGCGCGACAAAAATGATCGCGGGTGTATCATCTCTCAGATACTCGACTAAAATTGATGAAATAACTTTCCAATTGTTGAAACTGTTAATTCATTAGACTTGAGGATGATAGTTAACAACGCTTGAATGCGCAATACTTTTTATATAATATGCAATGCTATATAAATAAGTGGGATAGTTCCCCACAGTTACAATGGTGGGCGCGAGTATATCTCAGATACAATGAACTCTTTATAAGTTTTTTCAAAATCCACGAGAAAAATATTCAGAGGGATTCTAGATAAAGTATCGCACGTTATTAAAATAAATATATAGGCGCAAAATAATAAAACTCAATTATTGATCGCGGCGTATCTCTCAGATACTAGTAGCACTTTTCAGCTGATCAGTTCACTGCAACAATTTCTCACAAATACCACATTTTTCAGCTTGTGAGGCAGGAAGGTAGATGGCAGGACAACCCCACTGATCAGCAGATTCACAAACAACGCGCTAAAGAGTTACAGACATGTATCTATCAGACTAACGGAAGGTGACTTAATAATGATTTATTTAGGTGTGTCACTTTATAGGCAATACACTTTCATTTATTTATTTATTTGAACCGGCAATCCAGAGGTCGTTGGTTCAAATCTTGCTCGAGGAAAATCTTCCACCTGGAATATTAAAATCTGTCTGTATGCCGCTATTTCTTAATATATTTATACCTATCACGGACGCTAAATCGCTTTCTTCAATTCATATCTTGTTGAGGATAAAACCATTGAGAACACTTTTTTCAAAAAAATTTATTTATTAAATACTATGATTTGAAGATCGAGGCAACTTACCTAAAATTTCTGTTTGTGGTAACCATTTACTAACTATAACATTTTCTGGAATATCGTTTAGTTGGCTCTCGAACTTCCACAAGACAATTTGATTGAGTTGTTTGAACGCATTAATTATGGCTTCTTTCTTTTCTGGTTTCAGTCTATCAGATCTCAAATTACTTCCCAGTGAAAATAAAATTACCCCGTCTTTCGCATCATCCATGATCTGTTGCAGATCCTGGAAAAAAGATTGGTTTTGGTATCCTTTCGGAAAATTGTGCTGTGCTGTGAAATGTTCCTTTCCAATCAATAAACTTCTTTCAAACAGGAAAGCTTTAAGTATCTTAGGTTTTGGAAAAATAATATAAGAACATAACAAAATTCTGCACACCTCTGCTTCATCCCAAATCTGAATTGCAAACACCCCATACGAGGGAGATTGAAAAACTTTGTTTTCAAAAAATATGATCCCATGACTTAATTTTTCACGGTAGAATTAAAACTCAAGATGAAACATTGTTCAGAATCGAACGTTGATTTAAAAATCTATATCATAACTACCTATGATTTTTCTCCCATTCTCTCCTTAAATCGTAAAATAATTTCAGCTGTGTATTTAGAGAGCATTGCAAAGTAGTTCTTGTAGAATACTTTGCTAAGTATCAAGAAAATATAATTCGATGATCTTAGGGCAGTAGTTGTTTTTTGTTGGATACTTGCCGAAAAATCACCTGTGGCATTGGAGCAGTCAGGGTGGGGCTTTGGGGCTGCAGCCTCCCCAAGCCACTAAATTACTACTGTTATTCATAACACTCGGAGGACAAAAAAAGCTCTGGTAACTGATGAATTGTAGGTTCCGCCCCCCATAACTAAAATCCTGGCTGCGCCACTGACCTGTGGTATATGATTTTTGCAGATTGGATTACATAATACTTGTTTCATTATTAGGAGGCCTAGCTTTATGAAGCTGAAAGTTCTAGAACTTCACAGCATAATAGCTTTCACAACTTTTTTCTTGGGTTGAGTTTTCCCAAGTCTTGAGAATGAAGTCGGGATACCGAGATTAAAGTTAGGATCCCGAGATTAACGTCGGGATCTCGAGTTTAAATTCGGGATCTCGAGTTTAAATTCGGGATTCCGAGACTGAAGTCGGTATCTCGAGATTGATTTTTCTCATAACTTACCTCTGGCAATATCTTGTTGGGGTTTATGTGTAGTCCTCCAACTGGTATTATATTGGGCGTGATAGGACGCGAATAGTGAAATCCAGGAAAGAGGTTACACAAAAGCAAAGAAAGCTGTTGTGCAAAAGTTTCCAATGGCTGCATATCTTCACCGTAAACTCTTCTAGCTACCTCCTCAACTCTAGGGAAGAAATACTTGTGTTTCATGAACATATCTATCCTGGCCAAGACGTAGTTTTGCAATCTTGTGAAAAAGTTCATGTTGTCGGAGAATCTCAGCAAATCGTAGGGGACGTAGGAGGCTTGGAATTTGTTTCCGAATACTTCAGATATATCGGGAGGAAGCAGAGATGCAACCAACGCTGCAGTAGGAGGAAAATTGAATCTTTGACTCAGCGGAAGAAGGCAGTAGGAGAGTGTGATGTCTGAGAGTATCAGGTCGAATTTGAAGTCCTTGGGATAGTTCATGAGCGATTGAAATCCTTTGGTGTTCAGTGAATAATTACAGGTGAATATGGGAAATTCGTTGACTAAGTAAAGGTTTCCAAGAACTCCAGTTTTGCTTAGTTCATCCATGTCGTATACAGAGCCGACTGCCTCACTGAGACCTGGGAACAAAACGATTTTTTTATTATACAACTGTCACTGAAAATGACGTTTTCAATTCATAGTCACTAAGAACTGATCTTTTCAGTTAACAGATGAAATGATGGATATTCAATAATATAAATCTCTCTAATGGTTACACTTGAATCAGATATTATATGAGGATAACTATAAAACAGAGACCAATCGCCAAGCTTTCTGCGGTGTTACAGAGAAGTGAGCGATCTTGTGAGCGAAGTATCACCGACGAGACGAATGGTTATTTTTTTTTAGACATATTCTAAAAGTTTCTATGTGTGATTGGGTTCTACTACACTCCATATATGGGAACAGTATTCCAGGACAGATCCTTGGCACTTTTGGCAATGGACCTGATATAGTTTTCCCATGAACGGGTTGTACTGATGGTATTATACTAATTGTAGGGTTCGTATTTATTTCGTTCATTTCTGCTTCGTGATTGATATCATAACTTTGGAAGAGATAGCGGTATGAAGGGTACTGTGCACTAAAGATGAGGTTGGCTCCCAACGAATCATTGATGTGAAGGAGAAACAGTGTTGATGCGAGAATGATTCCTGCGGAACAACAGCATATATTGGTAGAGTGTCGGATGCTAATCCATCGATCACCCTGTGGAGAGATCAGTCTGAGAGGAAGCTAGATAGCAAAGAACACAACTGGGGAGGCAAGCAATGAGATGGAAATTTGACAAGAAGTGCCTGGTACCAAACACCATCCAACGCCTTGGAGATATCTAGTGCAACGGCCAGAGTTTCACCATATTTGTCAATATACAGGGTGTTATATAAGTACGTGGCCAAACTTGAAGGGGTGATTCTAATGTGAATAGTTTATATAAGCATATGTCCGATAATGCTTCATTTTCTAGATACAGGGTGTCAACATTTTTAAAAGAAATCATGCGTTTCGTTAAAATCTTAAAAACCCTTTAATTGATTTTCCTGAAATTTGGCAGTCTTATTTAAGGTAGTAATAGGCTGATTAGATCCTAACTAGATCAAAACTATCATATCCAGAGGCTTTTTATAGAAAAAATGTGCGCCACTGGTTTCGTTATTGTATTTGTTTCACATTGAGCAATCGAAATTACATATATTTTTTATTATCTAGAAGTTTTTTTGTGTATTGCTTTTTTTGAGAAAAACCATAAAATCACTTTATTGCACGTCTTTGGGAAAACACAATGAAAAACTGTAACTACTACTATCAAAACCTGGGGTTTACCTGTGATTTTTTTACACATCAATAGTCTATTTTAGTCTAAGGAGTTTTTATCGAAATTAAAAAAAACCTGTACACCCCAGTTTTTGATTGTTTAATAGTTATATTTCTTCATTATGTTGTCCCATGGACATGCAATAAAGTAATTTTTATGTTTTTTCCCAAGAACAAAGCAAGATACGGAAAAAATTCTTGATATGAAAAAGTAGTAATCTTATTTGCTCAATGTGAAACGAATAATAAAACTGCAAAAAAACCGTGGGGCACATTTTTTTCGGTCAAAAATATTGGTTAAGGTGCCTTCCGCGACGCCACTGGATATGATAATTTTGATCTAGTTAAATAAGACCCTCACTACATTTAATAACACTGCCAAATTTCATCAAAATAGGTTTTTAAAATAATTACGAAAAAAACGATTTTTCTTAAAAATGGTGACACCCTGTATCTTGAAAAAGAAGTATTTTTGGACCTATATTTATATGAACATTTCGTCTTAGAATTATACAGAGACCCCTTCACGTTTGGCCACCTACGTATATGTGGGACATAAGCAAGCATATCACCAGTTGATCTCTGATGGCAGAAAGATTGAATATCCTTGCAGATAAGTCGTAAATCTCAGGAAATCTTATTAGAAAGTTCTATAGTTCCACTGTATTTATTCATCCGAGGAAAATTAAACTCAACTGAATATCTTGTTACGCAGCCATAGTCGTAACCTATTTAATTACATTCACAAAAATATACAATGCCCCAAAAAATCACAATGAAACATTTCTTGTACAATTCATATTTTTTGTACAACTCCACCAAATCACTTGTAACACTAGTGTTAAAAATACTTTTAACACCAGTGTTAAAAGTAAAATGATAGATGAGATGATGGATACTCAGTAATATAGATCTCTCTAGTAGAAACACTTCAATCAGATATTATAAACAGAACACCTACTCAAAAGGAATAATTTATAAAAGTTCACACATATATTTGGCCGTTTGCGCAATTGGTAATACTAATTCCTTTTGAAGTTACAAACGAAGTAGTATTCAGTCCAACTGTAGAAGGTCCTTCATCACTGACAAATAATGACATTCATAATTAAAGTGCGTTGGGGTTTATTATATTTGAAGTATGTGTCAGTCAGCCTTGTAACCCAAAGATCGTGTGTTCGAATCCTTAAGTATCTTATATTTTTTGTTTTCTTACTTACTAGCAGTAACAGTTGTACAAAAAATTCTGTATGATACATTTGTTGAAAGTGATTTTATTTTGCTCGTGGGGGTGGGCAATATTCCCCGGTCACAAAATAAAATGCCACTTTTAACCATAGAAATTATAATATATATACTTACTCTAGAATGCCACGAAAGTGTTGTAAAAAGTTCAATGCATTATTTAGTGCGCATGATCAGGACTATTTTCTTTCATACCAGGGTGGGTATCAGTGCGATTTTTAAATGATTCATGATATTGAGTAAAATCGACTTAATAATACGTTGGTGTCAGGGCGGTTTATGAGACACGAAAAGTTTTGGTGGGCATACCTATGTTGTGAAACTGATTATATCCGAGAAATTCATCGAATAAAATAACAATGAAAAAATATATCTTGAGTAGGTAATTATTGGTGAAGTTCTGATTCCCACGGAAAGATACATCCTGTATTGTTCAGAGAACATCGTGAGGAAGGTAGGTAGGAATTGATATTCTGAGAAATAGATGTTCGGCATGTCTCCAAAGTGACGGCATATGGATGTGAGGACTGGAGCTCGACGAGTCAGTCTCGAAGGGAACGGTGGAACGATTGATAATATTTCGGAAGAGCATCGTTTATGAAAATATCTATAAAACAGACAGATTGCCAACCTTTCTGCGATGTTCCAGAGGAGTGAGCTAGCTTGTAAGTGAAGTTATTGGATTACCATGCCATGTCATGCCTTTTGCTCTCGTCAAGCTTAAAATGATTTATATAAGCCAAACGTAAAGAAAGGATTAATATTCTCAGTTTTATCAAAGATGGGAGTTATTTCTGCTCTATTTATGTTATTTATCAGATTTGCCATCAACAATTCATATTCAAGTAGGTACTTACTAAAAATAATGGATTCCAGGAATAAATATTTCCTTTATTTCCACACCATAGAACCAAGCACGTCAACATTGTCAAAATTAAAATTTCACTACAGAAAAACCCGAAAACCAATAACGTACACACTACCGATGAATAATTGAAGTACACAACAGTAATAAGAAAAGCACATCTAAATAAACACAATAACGTTAATGGTTAATTTCACATTGAACACAAATCGCCTAAACCACCAAACTAACCCAAACCGGCTCTGGCAAACTACCTTCCTTCCTTTGCGACAATTGAGAACTGATAACACTGTTGCACGATCCCAACAAGTCAACGGGAATTTGGGTAGGCTTCACAGTAATGTTAGATTATTTTCGGCAGAATCTCGACTACAAAGATAAAATTTTCTGAAATTTGTCAACGCTGCAGAGCTAGGAGACCGGTTATGGGCATGCGCATTGATGAAAACATTAGGAATTTTACAACACTTTTCAGTGTCCCACAAAGAGGGGATTGGCATTCTAGAGTAAGTATATAGATTATAATTTCTATGCTTTTAACACTTCATCATTAATAACTATTTTCTCACCTTCTAACACGATGCTATGGAATTTGTTATAGCCTTCTAGTGAAACTGATTTTGGACCTATTATAGTCACATTGTGGCCACGGAACACCAGGGCATCTGCAACCGCATAATTCCATAGTTGATGACTCTTAGAAGCTAAATCTTCTGTGATTAAGATATTCGCACTAGAAATTGTTCTCACATTCACGCAGAAAATATGGAGTATCAACAGTAATAAATTATTGCTAAACATATTTACGTACTGGAACAAAATTCTTAAATAACAGATTGATGCTCTAGTCATTACTATTATCCAAAGTTCACGAAATTTGTCTATGGCATTGGCGTCTCACAGAAAAAAATGTAAAAAATACAAGAACGAAATGTTATTTTCAAAATGAGGGTGTTATTCTACTAAGTTTGAGGGAATATCTTATTTAAATATTTAGATATAAACTTGAAAATATTTTTTATTTTTATTTAATTAAAACTAGTGATTCGCAAAAAAATTCGGGCAGTTTTTGTAACTCTGTAGGAGTGCGTTTTATAATTTAGCTAGGACTGACAGGAATGAAATTACGAACGAGAAAATATACAGAGATTATTGGAATAATATGTTGGTGAGTGGCTGGGCTTCTAGACATATTCATATGAGAGTAGAGCAAGCTTTCATCTCTTTTATGAGAGGGTGATACTTTTATTTGAATGTTGTATTTTAATTATTTCATAATAGTATCGCTTATTTGCCAATACCGAGTGCATGAATTCTTTCGACGGAATTTTTAGTATGGTTGATTTTTATTTCGAATTTAATTGTTTTTATGTTGCACATATTTTACGCCTTTATTTCACCCATTGTTCAAATATTTTTCTCTATTTTTGCTTTGGTAAATAAAGCTGGTTCGTGGAACTTTGCTGCATTTACCGCTTCAACCCCCTCATACAAAGTCCGCGCATTTGTGAAGCCGTGGCCGAACCTGCAAAATCTACAACAAGCCCTTCGAGATGATGGTGAAATAGGAGAACAAGTAGCGTTGCGAAGTTAATTATTCTGCTTCTGGAGAGACTATCCCCTGAGCTATATCCGAGCGACAGAGCGCCTTCAAAATTATACTCTGGTCTGATGACGGTCAAAATTTAACATCCTATCATTATACTGCCAATGACAATAAACTCTTCTAAATTACCAAAAATACTTCCTAGGATGGGCGACTTAGAAGTGGTTGCACCCACCTTGGGTCAAGTTTTACAGTAGCGTCCGCTCACACAAATATATTCTCTCTATCTATCAATCATATAAATTGTTAAAATGTTCAAAAATTGTTAAAATGTTCAAAAATTGTTAAAATGTTCAAAAATTGTTATTTCCGGCAACCCGCTCCTCTTTTTTTTGTTCCCTTTATGGGCAACGTGGTCTAGAAGACACGGAGGCTTGCTGGCCCATATATCTTATCGTACCAATTTCTCGGACCATCAGAAAATGTCTGCAGTCGCTATGGTTTGAATCTGCGACCGGTATTTATTTTATTTCATTTTATTTTATATTTATACCTGTAGACCAACCAATATAAATTTTTTGTGGAAATTAATTCTAATAGTAAGCGACTTGCGCCATGACTTCGGGGATACTTTATAAATAACTAAAATCCAAATTGCAACTCAAAATTTTTTTTGTGCCATTGTTTAAACAATGATTATTAAAAGGGTCCTTTTTTTGTTTTTTTGTAAATATCTCAAAAGGTACTGGACGAATGGCTTTACTCATATAAGACCGTTTGTAGAGAATGAAAAAACCTACAAAATGGTTTTTGGAAAATACCGATACGACCATTTTTCGCCGAGAAAAGCCGGAAAAACTCTTGAAAAAAGGCCTTTTTTCAAAAATTCGTATCTCCCTCAATTTTCAATATTAAGAAATAATTTTTCGGGAAATGGTAGCTAATATCAT
The DNA here is from genome assembly GCA_958298965.1 of Chrysolina haemoptera. Lineage (NCBI taxonomy): Eukaryota > Metazoa > Arthropoda > Insecta > Coleoptera > Chrysomelidae > Chrysolina > Chrysolina haemoptera. Next base: position 49,942,633 of record OY282585.1, read on the forward strand.
GTACGTTGAGCTCCCGAAAGGTGGAAATTGTCGCTTCAATAGTTTTCCTACAATCGGGTTTTAAAAAAATTACAGCCATATTTTGCATGATGCGTCATATTACGGGATGCGTCATATTACGGGAAATGGTCCGATTTGAATTTTTAAAGCGACATTTTGAAGTTGAGGTTAAAAACTACAATTTGTCTATCTCACATTTTCCCATAAGTTTGGAGAACATTGTTAAAAATGCTTCTGAACACAGCGCTTCGAGTGAAAATTCGTCGCCGAGTCGTGCTAAGGTAGTAGTGGAGGGGGCGCCGAGAAGCGACGTCTTCGCTGTATAGAAAAAAGCGCCTTGTGCGCGCAATCGGTCTCTCACTTCTCCTCCGCTTCAATTTGGATTTTAGTTATTTATAAAGTATCCCCGAAGTCATGGCGCAAGTCGCTTACTATTAGAATTAATTTGCAAAACAGGCTTTATTTTTGTTATATTGGTTGGACTACTGATGGTCTAATTACTATGGATATAATGTGTTCTGGGTAGGCCTTGTTACTTACTCCATACGCCACCTCAGAAGCAGTACTGTTATTTATTAACGCAACAGTGAATCGTGGAGGATTATCCCCAGCCAGTAACAAGATTTAATCACTCAGATTTATATTTGAAACTGAAAAAAATCTTGCCCTGCCTGGGGATCGAGCCCGCGACCTTTGCGCCAATCCCCGCTCTATTTATCATGATGATCACTCGGCTATCTAACCCTTACCTTTCAACGTGGGATGCTATGCACGATACTGGTGATGACATGCTGGAATCGAACCAACGTACCATTATTTTTTGTATACTCTACGACAAACTTGTCGGATCATGTAGGAACTCTTATCATTTGTTAATAACAATAATTCCGATTTGATGGAATGTCCAGTTTCTTAAATGGATCAAATGTGGAAACCACCTTTTTGATGAATACATATTTGGCTTTCTGTACTTCTGGGGAACGCCACTGCTATGTTTGGTGTATATATTATTTCTTATCAAGCGGCGGTACGATAATAGTATTCAATAGTGAAAATTGAAAGGAATATCCCAATTATGTGTGTTTGATCGTCGAAATAATTTCAAAATAAACGGTTGGGAAGGACAGTACGTACTATTTTTATTGCAATGAATTTTACAATAGGGAAAATCAGTGATGGAGAATTACGAGGGTCGAAAATTACCAATTTGGACGGAGACGATTTTTTTTCAACAGTGTTTGTACCTACTTTGTGTCTGGAATGTTTTCGAAGGTTTTGAAAAATTCGAGAAAACCTTTATATTAACCACCATTATGTAGTTTGGAACCTTCTGCAAATAGAATATAAGAGAGAAATCTATAGAATGTTCTAGACGCTTCTGGAAGGTTCCGGAAAATTTTAGAAAAACGTGAAATGAACCATAAGGGGGAAGGGGGAATGGGGAAAGCGCCTTTTTGAAAAATCGTGATTTTACTCATAATAATAATAATTTTGCGTTTTAAGTTTATTTATATTGGCGTCTTTTTTAGAAAAACACGATGTTCGTAAAAATAATAATAAATGATGCGGATCTTTGGATCTCGAAAACGGCTTCAACTTTTTGGATCATATTTTGTATATAGACAAGGTATTGCTACTTTGGTTCATATATATAGGCGCCGTTTCTAAAGAAAGGTAATTTCACTAATAATAATAATAATATGAAATTTTAGATCTTGGAAACGACTGTGACAATTTTCTAGTTAGAAAAGGTTTTGCTTTTTAAGTTTATCCATATGAGCATATTTCCCGAAAAAATTCGATTTCAATAATAATAATGATGATGTGAAGTTTTAAATTATATCTTTACCCACTTCGAATCATCCGAATAATCTGAAATTAGGCACACATATCAAGGACTGACGATAATTTAAGAATTCCACAATATTAATAATGATTAGAATTTTCAAATGCTGCTTTTGCTTTCGCTTTTTAAATGATTGTAGTTTATTATATTGGAAAACGAGCAAAGTTCGGTCTCCCAGGTACTTATTATTTAATGTATACAATATAAAAAGTTAATGGTAAATAATAATTACTGAAATTTATCGGGAGTAATATAACAAGACCTAGTTTATCAGCTAATACATTTTTCAATTTCAACGAAAACGATTTTGTTTGAAAATTTATCGAGTTAACCTCGAGGGTTTTATTCTTTGAACATAAATCTTCGAATTTAACGAGATGAATTTTCTAAAACAAAAATGTTTGAGTGGAAATTCCAAAATTTATTCGATTTGATAAACGACGGTATAGTTATATTTGATCAGATTATTTCCCAAATAAACGTACTTTTTTTTAATTAAATTAATGAACATAATTATTTACGGCGACATGTCACACGACTGGTGAAATGTGTTGCATACATTCAGGCAAGTGTCAAGAAAGACCATGCAGTTTATTCGCAAAAGGAACGAAGCGGGTTTATCAGCGAATAAATTTTGACAAATGATGGAAATATCCCACAGTGCAATTGTCACTTTGACAGCGGCAAAAGTTAGCTTTAACTTTTACAGCGACAAATACACTAGTGGTTTTTCCCCTTCTTCATTTGTTTATCAATTATCGCGGTGTTGCTTGAAAATGAATAGTTTGACAATGATATGTTTCAGAATTTCTTATTCATTAAATTGTCCTGCCGAATTACATTCGAAGTTTGTATTGATATCGAGTAAATTTGTGTTGTTCAAATTCTAAACAGTTTCCTTTAGCAATTTGACTCGAATAACTGTCAACCTAAAAACACTCCTCCTTCGGTGTCATTGTTTTTAATAGTTGACAGTTATTCTCGTCGAATTCCTAGGAAACAGTTTCTCATTAAACAACCCAAATTTACCCGATAAAATACAAATCACTTGTGCAGTTATAAGTAATAAAATTTCTCCTGTTCCAATGTCAATCTCACTGCTGCTCATAAAAAAGAGTATAAGCGTCTCGGCTCACAAGCAAATGCGGTGCTAGTGCCACTTGTATGAAAAAGGATGTCTACAGCATGCCGTATAGTGTCCACTATCAATGATCCCACTGTGATTTGATATTGCACACAGGTTGTAGCGAAAATGGGTCAAACTATCCTCTGCGTAGTTGGTCATATCCAGCCCTTCTAAAGGGAAATGCATGACCACATTCAATTTTCCCTGAATTTCTCTCCTCAAAGTGGTGAAAATTTAATATAAAAATTCCATTACAGATATACGTACAGGTATAAAGTAATAAAATAGTTATTTATGTAATAAGGATCATAAAGACGATCATTATGGTACAAGTCGTGAATGTTATCGGGCGAGGCGTAGCCGAGTCCGATAACACGGCGTGTGCCATAATGATAGTAGGAGATTTGAGCCGGTTCTGGGCCTCCCCCCACCACTATGACGTCATCAGTGACCTTGACCTATGACCTCGACCTATGACCTTGACCCATGACCTTGACCTATGACCTTGACCTATGACCTCGACCTATGACCTCGACCTAGGACTTGACCTAGGACTTGGGCTTGCCCTTAGCCTTGACCATGATGTATATTGTTGGGAGGTGTTCAGGGTTTGTGTTTGACATTGAGATTATAATGACTTGGATTTTTTTTTCATACACGGACAAGTACTTTTTCCAAGTACTTAATTTATTTTTCTTACCTCAATGTCTTCCATGTCCTTCATGTATACTTACTCTGCCATTGTGTATGACCCTTATGTGTGGAGTACACATACAAATCTATACCGAAGTATAGAGAGGGTACAACACGTCTGCACACCACGGAGATCCAGTTAGATATGTGAACTCTGATTACTCTCCAGTGATGTATACCTTGCGATGGTGGTGGGAGGAGGGGTCGCGTGACGCTATGCGCATCCACCCTCGCTCTCGATAGGGTGGGTTGGATCCGCGCTGACGTCACACACCCATACGCTGCGGTGACTCATCGACTACTATTTACTCTCCGCCCTCTATCGATGCGATGCAAACTCGCGCATGGTGGGGGCTTTGTATCATACATGTTTCATAAGTCTGTGGTGGGGGGTGGTTCACTATCTATTATAAAAGAAGTTGGTATGGTGATATGAAATCAGAAGTTGTATACCTAGCAGTCGAGCAGTCAGCAAGAGTAGTGAAGTTATTCAGTGCCTACACAGTGAGAGAGATCAGTGAGTGTGTTTTTCTATTGAAAATTATTTATATTTTCCATATATATTATCATCATGTCAGTTCCAAAAGTAGATTTACAAAAAATCAATTCTATAATTAAACAAGAGATGGAAGTGTTAGAGCAAAAAGTAATATCATCTTTGCCACTGAATGAAGCTTACCCAATTAAGACGATGTCAGTTTGTTCTACCCGGTTTGGTAAATCCATTTTATTGATACTACTTGATGTAAGCAATGATACATTATTCAAAACATGGCTGCCAAAACGCGTTTCAGAACAATTTACCGATGATGATGTAGCATGCATCAATTCATCAGGTGGTAAATATACAGTAGCATATTTGGGTCAGAGTCCACAAAGCTTTGCCGGCATGAAAACGAGATCGTTGGTCAAATTTGATCTCACTGAATAATTGTAATATATAATTTCCACTTGTCATATCTTCTAATTCTGATTCTTTTATATTATAGGTGATAATTGTAAGGAAAATATAAAAACTTTTCATACATTGTTAAACACACTCTTCGGTGGAGACATCATCAAAAGTCTAATGTGAGTAGTACTGATTATTTTTGTAGCATTCTTATTTCAATAATTTCTCTTTGATCATAGCTTCATTTTTGAAAAATGTGGATGATGTATGCAAGTCAACACTGGACCGAAGCCATAGACATCTCTTCCGCCGTTGAAAGGTTAACTTCTGAGTTGCGTGCTTTGAGCGAGGATGCTCACCACGCCACCATTTATGACCTGAGCGTATGCTATGATGAAGAAAGGATCCAACACTGTATGCGTGATTACGAGAACTACAAAAAGGGTGTGGATCTCTGCGAGAAATATACAGATGGTTCTTTCGATCTACATCACCTCTGCGACGCAATGATTGAATGTGAGCTGAAAAGATTTCTCCACCGCCTCCTACCATACCTACCTGAAGACATCATCAAAAAGTACCAACTGGATGATGATGATAGTGAAATCGAAGAAGGAGAAAATTATGATGAAGATGAAGAAGAAGTTATATTAGATTGTTTGTACATACCTAAGACTATTTGAATTCTAAGCTAATGATATTTGAATAAAAAAAAATAAAAATTTTTTACACATGTTTTATTTCCCTATTTCTCTTTTACATGAATAAAGAAAGAAAAATGAAAAAAATGTGTGTGTGTGTGTGTCTTCATCAATATCTGCAGTGAACTGAACCATCCAATGCATTGTATGTCAAAAATGTATCATGCAGAATGAGTGCATATACTTTGGTGTTGGCTGGGAAGTTGACTTTCCTAGTTTCAAACTCGAGCTTAATATCAATAGTTGATGATTTTGTGGCATTCGGCTGATGTGAACAATCAATGATGAATAGTGGATTTTGTCGAAATTGACCAATGTCCATGAGAGGTTCACTCATATCTTTATCATAATAACTTCGTTGAAAGTTCTCATAGGCATAATAAGCCGAAGTATCGAGTTTTTTATCGAAATCCAAATTCCAACGTTCATATGGGTATACTTCAGAGTTCAAGTACACACGAATGTTATTGATATCAGCAGTTGTGAATTTAGTGATGTCCTTTGTCCTGTCTTCAGAAGTGGTAGTGCTTTGGAATCCAATGATGATGTAACGAGGTGTTTCAAGGGCGTTGGTTGTCTTGATAGCCCATATGTCTGAAGACGTGCCACGTAGTGATGGAAGTTCATAGAGATCCCACATGCGATAAGCCAACTTGATTTTAGCATTCAGACCGCTTTTGTTGATTCTATTTAAAAGTTTGAGCTTGTGCTTATCTTCTGGCACTATGTGTCTTATTTTCCACTCAATTTTATTGATTTCCAAATCAGCATCAACCTCACCAATATATGAGTTCTTGAAGGATCGAGCGATAATTAAAATCATTTCTTGTTTGGCATTCAAGATACTTTTGTTGTAATCTTCAGCGAAACCCATCAAATATTTCAGTGGTAATTTACCACTGAATACGTGACTAGTTGTATCCAAGATATCCTGTTTAGTTTCCGAAAGTCCCCATCCAGTTGTCAATAAAGTGTTAGCATGCGATTGTCCAAATGATATCATATTCTTCATTGTAGATGTTATCCCCGGCTTCCTGACCACAGCAACTTGTTCACCACCCATTTCGTAGCGAATTTCATCAAAAAGGAAGGCGATTGCATTATTCGAGAGATAACATAATTTTGTTTCATCTTTAGGTGTGAATTTACCCTCTATATAAATGAAACTCTCAGCAATGTCAAGTATAACGTCTTGATTATTGATTGCAATTCGAATTTCATCTGAATTCCTAAACAATGGTGATCCATATGGTTTATATGTATGCTCATGTAAACTTGTGAGGGAATGATCGAGCATCGGCTCGTCAAATATATTCAACTTTTCACTATTTGTTTCGAGCACCATTGTTCCTTACTTTCAGTCCAATTGATTTCAAAAATTTGAGATCTCTCAGCGAGAGAGCAGTGTGGTGTGCTAACTGTTTAGCGTACACTTTTGGAATGAGCCTTTTTCTATTCGAACCTTCCTTTTTAGCTATTTGTGGAATGTTTTCAAATCCTTGTCGATTCTGTCTATTATAACAAAAACCCATAATAGTTATTAGATTTTTTTCAATTCCAAAATTATAACAATCTCTTCTGCACTTCCAAAATCAATGAGATTATTATTATGATCCAAAATACGCACTGTGATGTTGTGAATCAACTGACGACCTTCTGGACTGATGGGCATATATATAATCTTGTGTGGTTCTTTTGTGAGATTGAATCCAGGCTCCACATCGATATCGAATGAAAAAAGAATGTGGGATTCTTCATTGTTTATGTATGAACCAGATATAATGTTGCAATCTAAGCGGATTAGTCTCACAGTTGTTATATTTATCGGATGTGAGGATTCGTGTATCTGATTCGGTTGAAATCTATCAAAATTAAAACCCATCATCTTTGCTATGGAATTCGGATGAGTTAGATCAATTTCATATTTTGATCGCATCTCACATTTGAAAGTATTATTATTGGCATGTAGGTAGAATATATCATCTGCATTGGTATCGTTTTGATTTTTCCCATGAAACAATCGAAACATGATATGTTTCTGAATAACTGCATTGATCTCATCTATTTCATAGGCACCACATGGAATTTCAATTGTGTACTTCTGAAGTATTGGTGAACTTATATCACTGATTCTAAAACTGATCACATTGTTTTTTTCAGTTATATTATTTACTGTGTTGCATCCATAGAATCCTAAAAGTCCCAATCCATAACGACTGTTTCTATCCAATTCAACGGGTGGGAAAAAGTCTGCACTCAAGACACTCGTCCCGACAGCTTGTAGTTCGAACTTCCGTGACATGACTGATACATTTTATGGATTTCACTTCAATTTATTGTTGTCTACAACACACTCGGGACAACCTACGCTTTTTCGGAGATGGTTCATCAATATCCATTTCATTTTTATTAGCACCAATATTCATATCCTTTATATTGCAATAACAGCAGAATATTTTTCGAGGTATAGGACCATCATTCACATCAGAATCTGAAACGCTTTCGCCGTCAAGATTGTGGTGGTCATTGCAATATCTATATTTCATTATATCAACATCATCTTGTAGACTTTTAGGTAACTTTTCCCAAACAGAAGCAATCTCATGTGCAGCGCATGCGAGTATCACTTCCTTCGGCATATTTGCAAGCATCACTCGATCCATTCTTGTCAAGGTCCGATATTTTGAATACATTTTGAGTGATAATCCCATCGTCCTAATAGCCTCTCGAGTCATTGCTGGAGTTTTATCCATTCTATAATAATTCAGAGAGAAACTTCAGGCACAAGTGACCGCAGAAAACTGTGTTGAACTTCTGCTGGCGATCATAGTTATATAGAATTTTCACTTTCGAACATTTCTGGAAGTATTGAATCAACTCTATTGGTGGGGGTAGATTTCCAAAACTATCAAAGTATGTAATGTCTTTCCCACATTTGCTGTATGCCACCCAATGTGTTCCCGATCCTCTTATTCCATCTAAATTGACAATGGCGGTCTCGCGGTGTCGTGGACCTCTAGTGGGTAATGTATCACGCATGAAAATACCGCGAAAGTATGGAATTTTCATTTTCTTGGCATAATAAGTGAGATCGATGTCGGTGAGAGGTTTTCGAGGTAGGGAATCAACTAGTTTTTTGGATTGTATGGTTTCAAATAGAGTCCGAGTCCTTTACGGTAAGGTTTAAGGTATATACCACTACCACTTTTACCCAATGCCACACTTTCCATTTTCCTATTATGACGATTCGCTTCGATCAGGGCGGTTCTGCTTGCTTTTGCTGAATTCACAGCTCTGGTGATGCCTGCAACAGCACCAGCTAAACTTCCGAGCGCAGACAATCCAGCAAAAATTGGTATCAATGGTAGAATCCCTCCGACTTTAGGTATTGGAATTATGCGAGGCGTGCGGATCGTTTTCTTTCCACCGGCAGCTTTGAGGTATTTACGTGCTGCATGCAATGCCACTACGGTGGCTTTTTTCAAATTATTCGTCACAAATTGCTCACCCCCAGCTTTTTTCAGTACATTCCGCACTTTATGAACCACCCCAGAACCAAAGGCGATTTTTATGAGATTATTTTTCTTCTTCTTCGGTTGATTTCTCTTCTTTTTCTTCGGTTGATTCCTCTTTTTTGTCTTCACAGTAGTACTACTACAACCCATACCGAAACGTCTCTTTGATTTCATAATGTTGGTAACGAGTAGGGCAGCTATTCTTTCCTTAATACCAGCGTCCTTCGATTTAACCCTGTTCCAAGCTGCGTATTCGAGTTCTTTGTCTGATCTATGTCTCGCTGTGAGATCAGTTAGATGATTCAAATATTGAATATCGTGTTGTTTGCATGCAATATCCAATTTATTGATTCCAGGATCTTTGCGGGCTAAACGTTTTTCCAATTTTGTACCGGGTCCACAATACTGATATCCTCCGGGTAAATGTAATTCGAACGGCAATTTGTTTATTAAATTATTAACGAATCCACGACCGCTTTTTCTGCATCCACTACGAACACATCCGTATCGTTTGATGGTACTCATTTAAATGAAATGTTCACAGCATATCATCGCTTACATAGTCTCCAACCACGGTACGATGCGCATTGTGAAGCAGAAAGAAAAGTTTGCTGTAGATAATCTAGATGAAAAATTCGGTTGTGGATTGAATGGACAGAAAGTGTTGCGGCCACTACTTCCATCATCTGTTCGAGGACTCATTATCGGACCATCGAATTGTGGAAAGACGAATGCCATGATCTCTCTTTTAACACATCCACAAGGACTGCGATTCACAAATGTTTATCTCTATTCGAAATCACTCAATCAACCCAAATATCAATTCCTACGAAATGTATTGGAACCCATCAAGGGGTTGGGATTTTATACATTCAGTAATAATGCAGAAATAGTGGAACCATCCGATGCCAAACCAAATTCTGTTTTCATTTTCGATGATGTAATATGTGAAAAACAGGATATTATAAGATCATATTTCTGTATGGGACGTCATAAAGATGTTGACTGTTTTTATCTTGCTCAAACATATTCACGAGTGCCCAAACAGTTAGTGCGAGATAATACCAACTTTATCGTAATGTTCAAGCAAGATGAAACGAATCTACACCATATTTATTCGGATCACGTGTCACCCGATGTAACATTTAAGCAATTCCAATTGATGTGTGTTAAATGTTGGGAGGATCAATATGGATTTTTGGTCATTGATAAGGATAGAAAAATGCATGAAGGTAGATATCGCATGGGGTTCGATAGTTTTATATATCCATGATAATACAATACGCATTCAATCGATCGCTGAATTGCATAGAGGTTACTTCAGTGTATTCTCTCTCTTGTGAAGCAAAATGAAGACAAAAAATGATAAAGTAGTTGAAGATAAAAACAATGAATTGAATTTGAAACGCCAACTTGTTGAGACAACAGAAGCTGTACGGCAGAAATTTAACTCTATCAAGAGTGGACTTATTGAAAATCGAATGGCGCTTGAAAAACTCTATGATCCCATAATGAAGCCATTAAATGTTCTTTCTTCAGCTGCTGCTACCACGAAACCACAGCCACCACAGCCGACGTTTTCGATGAAGCAAGTGAATTCTCAGTCTACTCCAATAAAAGTTAGGAGTACTTCAGTGGGAAATAATTCATCATATAGTAGTGAATTATCATCTGTTGACAGTGAGACAGATACCATCAAAGAATTCGGAAAAGATGAAAAGTCCGTATTTGATAATTTTGAAGACAATACTGGAGATGTTTTGAAAAGACATTTGGAAAATGTCAAAACTAAGAATGCAGCTTATGACAGAATATTTGGCATACGGTTAGATCCTACTACACAAAAACTGAAAATGGGGAGTCACAATGTACGTTTCAGTGATGGAAATATATTATTTTGGAACAAAAATAAAACACGAACACATGAATTCCCAAGTAGTCTGGAGTTATACAACATGATTTTTTTGAAAAACCCACCTGAAGTTGATGATGATGATGAAGTTCGTCATACATATGCTAAAATATTGAGGCTAACAAATGCACCTTACAAACAACATCTACTGCGAAATGGTTTCAAACACCCGAAATCTAAAAAATTCCGTGAAGTTATTAAACCTATACTAAACTTATCACATTATCAGACGACCAGAAGTAGGACAAAAAAAGGTGAAGGGTTCCATCGAATGAAAATGCAGAAAATGTATGATCCCAAACCTGCGAATTATGTTTACTGGAATTCACCCAAGGAGTTAGTCGCTCGTTTGCGGCTATTGATATCTTCAAAGTCAGCTGGACACACTGGACATGATAATGAAATAATTTCCATAATTGAAGAATTACGTGAGGAAGGTATAATAATCTAATACATCAGCAAAAATGATCAGTTTGTTCTCATTATATGATGCCGTAACATTGTCAAATTGTTTGTCTGAATGAAAACAAATAAGTGATTGCGAGGAGATGGATAATGAAATAAGTGATGTCAAACGACAAGTTGTCAATGAGTTACATAAGCCGGCAAGACGTAATTTCATCAGAAGAACCACCACCGTCAAAGGTTTTGCAGATCTGTGGCAAATAGATCTTGCCGAATTACAACCTTATGCTAAACATAACAAAGGATATCGATATGTTCTTGTGGTCATTGATTGCTACTCGAAATATCTATGGACGAAGCCGATTAAAAATAAAACAGGTAGTGCTGTAACCAATGCAATGGAAGATGTGCTGAAAGAAGCCAACTATTCCCCGAAACATCTACAAAGCGATCAAGGATCAGAATTTTTCAATAGTTCTTTTTCATTTTTGATGCGAAAATATAAGATCAACCATTATTCAACATTCAGCACCATGAAGGCGGCCATAGCTGAAAGAGTAATTCGAACAATAAAGACGTGGCTTTATAGAGAATTTTCAGCGATGGGACACAACAAATGGTTGAATATTCTTCCAATCATAACAAGCAAATATAACAATAAGGTGCATCGTACAATTGGTATGAAACCAATCGATGTTATGCCAGCAACAAAACTGAAATTCAAAAGTTCCAAAGTAATCCCTCGAAGAAAACAAAGTATTTCCAAATTTCGAATGAATGATATTGTACGTATAAGCAAGTACAAGAATATTTTCGAAAAGGGTTACACTGCCAATTACACAACAGAACTATTCAAAATTGTTAAAATTAACCAAACATACCCCATAACTTATATTCTTGAAGACATGGATGGGAGCCCGATTAGAGGATGTTTTTATGGAGAAGAATTATTGAAAACGCAAAATCCTGACGTATACCTAGTTGAAAAAGTGTTGAGGAGGAAAGGAAATAAACTATACATTAAGTGGTTAGGCCTTCCAAGCGGAAAGAATTCATGGTTACACAAAAGTGCTATGGTTTAATATTTGAATGAAATTGTATTACTTATTATTCTCACTAAGCTGTAAGATTATTAATAAACTATAGAAAATATAGAACTATTTTTGAGTTTTTTTTCAAAATGAATAAATCATGAAGTGGTGAACGTTGCCCCAACCAAACGCAACGCCCAGTGTATGCCAAAACCGAAATAATCTGCATACTCCTCCCCACTTCATAGATTTTTGAAAAAGTCTTTCATTTCAACTCACAACATTGATAACATTTCATAATCCTCAGAGCTAATCACTATCAGATTGGAATGCGTGATCAAACTCTTTTCGCCACTTATCACGTACAGATGCTACCATATCAAAAAGTTTAGTGGACTCCTGAAGCTCAATTTCAGCTTGCATTTTCAAACAAAGGGCGGACTGATTCTTCTGTGTGATTTTGAAACGGAGTTTATCTGCATCTTCACACATTTTGATCAGTTCAGCCTTCGATGATACAATCTTTGCATCGAGCTTCTGAAGAACCACCTCGTCGTCCATGCTACCTCTTCGAACATCGTCATCGCATTTGACGATGATAGCTCTCGATTTTACGATGCTGCATTTCGCTTTCTTAAGCATGTCTCCACAACGCTGCAGTGGACCAAAAGAATGAAGCGATACATCTTCCAAATCACCTATCACATTCTTGAAGGTGTCATCTACTTTCTTCTTACGGGGTTTCCGTACACCCTTACTTGTTTTCTTGGGATTTGAAGCAGTAGATGCACACTTTCTCCTAGATGGTTTCGCTTTCGTATCGACACTAAGAGGAGAGAGAAGTGACGGGCATTTTGGTAGTGACAATTGTGAAAGGGTTGGATCAACACTTTCTGAAGGTTCCGGTATATCTCCCATCTTCAGATAATCATCAATGTTATATTCATCGATGAAACCTTCTTGGGATGACAAGTGATATACCGGAATATCTTCAAAACCAAAGTCATCATTTGTTGCAATACATGGCATTGCTTCTTCTTCAGCAGACAAATTTGGTAATGAGTTCATATTTAGCTCGTAGGAATGTGTGATATCAATGGGATGTGGACAGAAATGGTGCTGATGTTAATGCGACTCTAAGTTTTATTCAAACAAGTCGACTGGTACATGCGCACAATGAACATGACAACAAACCACCATAGAAGGAGAGGGAGTAGATATCCCTCCCTCCCAGGAGTTACCTTCACAAACTTCATAGGAAAAAGAAGTGTTGGACATCAAGAAAGTGAAAAATTCAAAATAATAGACCTACGGACGAATCCGCGGATTCGAGACCTTGACCGCTGTTTTGATTCGCGAGCGCGAATCAAAACGCGATTAAATTCGCGGCCGCGAATCGAACTGCGATTAAATTCGCGGCCGCGAATCGAACCGCGAAATAATTTGCTGGTTGAAAGTTATGATGGTGGGGGTAGGTCCAGAACCGGCTCAGATCTCCTACTCCTACTTATTTTTGAAAATTATATCTCACTCATGAATGATAATAAAGAAAAAGTTTGTTGGTCAAAAACATTAAAAATGATCATATCTTCCAAGAAAAAATATAAAATTGTAGGTTATACTTGAAATAAATTTTACAACAAAATCTCGATATCAATATTTAAAAAAATCATATCTCACTCATAAGTGGGAATTTCAAAAAAGTTCTATGATGAAAAACTTTCGCAATGATCATATATTTCCAAAAAAATATATAAAAAAAATCGCAGCAAAATATCTGAAAAGCGGTTCAATGCATTGCCCCTAATCAAAACATTCTGCACTTCAATGGCTGGTGGATACGCCAAGATTCAGATACATGGGTGCCCACCCAGGGTTTTTGACCCTTCATGTTAAATTCCTCCAGTATTAACAAAGTTAATACTTCTGAACTAAAGCAAATATCTCTTTTGAATAGGAACGTATGTGAACTGTTAGCAGTTTATAAACACAAGCAAGGGTCAAAAATATATGCTTGTAAATTGCCCATGCAGAGTTTTTGAAGCATGTACAATTTACAAGCCTGTAAACTGCAAGATATTTCACATACGTTCCTTTTACTTGCACTTCTATCACAAAAAGTCATATTTTCTTTGGGGGAATTTATCATGAGGGGTTAAATAAAGGTCTTTAGAGGTAGCTATAACGAATTCCTTCGGAGATCGCATTAGCTCAGTTGGTATAGTTTATATGTGTTGTGCTATTTGGCACTAGATGGACCAACTCTTCAGTTTTACGGAATTGTAGGAGCATGTATATTTAGTCGCATACATTTCAGGGGTTTGATTTAAAACATTCATATAGAAGAAATTTGACTAATTCTTTCGGAGGCTGCGTAGCTCAGTGGTGAGTTTGCAGTGTGCCCCGAGAAAGAAATCTCTCTATATCACCTAGGAGGTGGGTGGAGGGTGATATTAAGAGATTTATTTCTCAGGCTTTTTTTGGTTTTGTGACCTTGAACTCGCCCATCAAAAAAAAACCTATCTTTTCTGTTCGATTATATTTTTTTTGCATAATTCCATTTTTATTTTTCATATCTAGAATTTTGCGCTGTACAGGTTCGAATCCCAGCCTAAAATAGTTTTTTTTATTTATCGTTTTTTAATCAATGAACCTCTCTTTTCTATTCGATTATAATTTTTTTTGCATTTCGGATCCCAGCTTAAATTAGATTTTTTATTTCAAATAATTAATCAATGAATATTTCCATTTTTATTTTTCATTTCTAGAATTTTGTTCCGATCCCAGCTTAAAATAGATTTTTTATTTCAAATAATTAATCAATGAAAGTCCGTGAAGGGCCCCTCTACATCGCCCTTCACTGTGTACATCGACCAATTAATATATATGCACTCCTTTCAGAACTTTCATCAACTAATCATTTCCTGAAAAAAAATTGCATATTAATCATTTCCTGAAAAAAAAATTGCATAGTTTTCCATCATCTGCTTCCTGAATTCTATTGCTTCTTCACGCTTTCCTATCTTATTTTTCAGTTGGTCACGTTGTATCTGAGCTTCCCGAAATTTCTTTTCATACCTATCACATGTACTGTTCAGTTTTTTCAAATTTTCATTGTCTGTATCAGTCGATAAATCAAGTTTCTCCAGTAAAGCAAACATACGCTTGCTTTCCTTGACAAAATTCTCCGTTTCTGTAGACCTTTGTTGTTTGTTGTCTGTCTGTTTTGTGTCTGTATCTGTAGATGAAGTATCTGTGTCTGTAGAAGAACTCCCTGAGTCTGTAGTGTTTTTTGTGTCTTTTGGTTTGTCTGTCTGTTGTTCTGTTGGTTCGTCGTCGTCGCTAAAGTCCTCCACTCTATATTCTTCCCTAACACTCGGTTGTAATGAAAAGTTCGGTTTTCTCCATGCATTCCGGGCATATGGGCTAGCTTTTTTGACGATTTCTTTGAATTTGTCTATTTTCGATATCGGCCTACTACGCTTCCTTGCACTTTTCACAGGCGATTGTTCCACAATTTCGTTTTCTCTAATGGGTGATATGATAGTCGGCACTATATTTTCCATGTCCAACAGTGCCTTAACCGCCGCTTCACTTTCTGATTGAGATTTTGTTACTAACGCCATTACAGATAAAACACAACTGAACTATCGCAAAGAGACGCTATGAAATAAAAATTTACCCAAATGAAATGAATTTACGGTCATCTCAGGTAAAATTCACCCTCACCGGTCAGTTACTAAAATATTAAAGCTATTGTAGACGGCAGGTATCATTGGCGTTTCCATGCGGGGTTGAATCAGTGCATATTGGAATTGCTGTAATGTATTGTATCCGCGATATAATGGATTTTATCGAAATTTGTCATACTTGATAAAAGATTTGAAAGAGTAAATTCAACTAGAAAAAATATTTGAAAATATTTTTTTTGTCATGTTTCTGCACTTTTATTCGAAAATCAAATATTTCTTTTTAGAATCTCTAATATTTTTGTATCCACGTTATAATGGATTTTATCGAAAAATGTCATACTTGATAAAAGATTTGAAAGGATGAATTCTAATAGAAAAAAATTTGAAAATATATTTATGTCATGATTCTGCGGTTTCATTCGAAAATCAAATATTTTTTCCTAATAATCTCTAAGATTTTTTTATCCGCGTTATAATGGATTTTATCGAAATATGTCATACTTGATAAAAGATTTGAATGGGTGGATTCTACTAGAAAAAAAATTGAAGATATATTTTTGTCATGTTTCTGTGGTTTAATTCGAAAATCAAATATTTTTTCCTAAATATCTTCAGTATTTTTGTATCCTCGTTGTTTGCATTTGCGTCACTAATTAGATGACGAGGAAATCTAGGTTAATGGAGGAATTGCTATTCTCAGGAGATGAAGTGTGGGTTTAGTGGAGGTGGTAACCCCCACTCACGATTGTAACATATAAAATCGGTCCAAAATCCTAACATTTCATTCGACTTTTGTATTTTCTGTTAGAAACTGTGTTTGTAAAGCAATTATGGTTGATCAAGTTGGTTTTGCATTGGAAGCCCTCTCCCAATTAGATGCCAACAATCAAGTTGATGTGTTGGCAGGTGACGAGTTTGTTTGGGAACAAGAAGATGAAGTTGTAGTGGGTGAGAATGGTGACAATGGCGAATTCCATGACCTGGTAGATTTTGAAGATGGCCGCCAAGACATACCCGCTGGGGATGACTTCGTCGAAGAAGAGTTCCTAGAAGATGACGGAGAAGAACCAGAAGTAGACGATGGAATTGTACCAGACTGTGAGGATGTCCCCGAAACGATCGTGAGCAATGCCCATCAGATAAATATGACAGAGGTGTTAGAAGACGTTGCAACAAATTTGTACTGTTGCAGCTTTTCATTTGTTACTATCAAAACTTGTGATAATGAAAAACGCTTCCTATGTGATATTTGTTTTGTACGGTATTGCGGCATGAATAATAATGGTGAGTGGTATCAGCATGTTAATTCACATGATACACTCGAGTATGCAAATGTTCCCACTCATAATTGTTATTCTTGTCACTCACCCCTATATCTGCTCTGTCCCGTAGGTGGATGTGTACATTGTAACAAATAACAGAGCTGAAATAGGGGTGGGGTTATGATGGGGTGGGGTTTTCTGGTCTGAGGGATACTGGCTAAAGAAAGAGGTGTGGCTTAAGACATAGTGGGGATTGAAGTGGAAGGTCGGAGTAGGTGGTCGAAGTGGGGACTGGAGTAGGAGGTCGGAGAAGAAGAAGAGGAGTGGGTGGTCGGAGTGGGGATTGGAGTAGGAGGTCGGAGAAGAAGAAGAGGAGTGGGTGGTCGGAGTGGGGATTGGAGTAGGAGGTCGGAGAAGAAGAAGAGGAGTGGGGTGGAGGTCTGAGTGTTTAAAACAAGAACTTCCTCCGAATAATCTTCAGTCACTCTTCTGAACTGACATCAGCTACCACATCATCCACAAGATCACCCGCCAGATCAACCACCAGCCAACTGAATTAGCAGACTATAGCAAGCTGTAATAATTTGAGAGTAAGTTAACAATCTTGTAATCATGAACCCGTTTAATTTTTTTTTGTATGTTTAGCTATGGATTCTCCCGCATTAACTGGTCTTGCAGCAATAACGATCCTGAGTAACATCAGGGTGGATGGCGCCGCACCTCAAATGCCAGACGAAGAGCACTTCAATGACGTTATGGACGTCATCAGGAGAGAGGTCCCCGAAATGCAGTCGCTGACGATGGACCAACGCAGACGGCAAGGTGGGTTCATTAACGGAGTTGCTTCCAAGAGATCCCGTGACGCAGGAGCAAATTCGTCGATGGAAGGTTTGCCTATAATCCAAATTGCTGACAGCGATGATGATTTCCTGCCTCCAAAACCACCGAAGAAATCATCATCGAGGAAGCACGCACACAACAGCAGAAGAAGGGTGTCCAAGAAGACATCCTCAACTGTTGTGACACCGGTTATAGACGCACCTTTACCACCTGTCGTTGAAGTTGCCCCTCCACAACCCACTGCTGAAGAAGTCCACCCTCCAGCACCTATCGTACCTGAGCTGGAGATGAGTGTGCAACGGGCAAAGCGTGAGATAGAGGAGGCCCAGCGGGACTATGATGACAGTCAGCTGGCGCGGGCAGAACTCAACCGCCAGCTGGAAGAGCTTGAGCGCCAGCAGGCAGAGCTGATGGCCCGCGATCGGCAGCAAAGTCTCCGGGAGGTCCAGCTAGTCACCAGGCTGGAAGACGCCAAGGCGCAGGGGGTGGCTTTGGTGGCACGGCTCCGAAGCAACCTGGAGCAATTTGCTAATTTTAATTTTTAGATATGTTAAGGTTAAGGTTAAGTTATTTGTAAGTAGATATAAGTTTTGTATATGTAGATTTAGAATAAAAATAGAAAAAAAGATGAAGTGAAATAGGAGTGCACATTTAATGGTCTGGTGCACATTGAACAATGCGGAGGATGGGGCATTTTTCTTCAATTCATCTGAATTATGTTTTTACATATTTTATTTATATTTTATTTATATACATATTTTATTTATATTTTATTTACATATTTTATAAAATAATATGATGTGTATTTCTCCCATCACCTGATTTCTCTCAGCCTTCAAACCCCCACTCTTTTCTCCCACCCTACACTGCCACCCCCGAACTAGTATAAATTCAATGCCAGCTCAGATTATAGTATCAGTCTTCCAAGATGCCTCTTCCAGACTCCACCTCGTCTCCGAGACATTGTGCCGAATTCGAAGATGATTTGGAACGGGAAGCGATGATAGCAAGATATCAGATCGTCTCTGCCGTACAGGTCCAGCAGGTATACCAGGGTGAGAGGCAGGATCCATTTTACCATCGAGATCCACGGGGTCCGATTCAGGTGAATGAGGTGTCGGACTCCACAGATGTGTGGAACTATCCATCTCCGTCGACTTCGGACGACGAAGATATGGATCAACGCGTCGACGACTTCGATAGCTCCTCGGAGGATGAGTTCGAGGATGATGGCCAAGTGGTCCATATCCGTGTCGAGGACATAAATATGGACCTCGACCCGGACGAGTTCCCCGTAGAGGACGACTCCGATGATGACACCATCATCTTGGTGTCATCGGATGACGAGGATGACGATGTCATCTAAGTCCTCACCCCCCCGTGGTCGTCCCGCATAAATATGCGGGATGGCACCCAGCTCTTCGGAGCACCCAATAGGCCCTTTTCAGGGCCACACAAAGAACATAAACACACGCATCTGCGCCACTCAATGGCAAAAATGTACAAAGTTTCCATAACTTGAATTGATACTTTTCAAAAAGAACTCACCCACTACCAAATTCTATAATATATTTGGTGAGTAAGAAATGAAAAATTTCAACATTGATTTAGAACATTTTATTTGTAATATTTTCATAATACAAATTTATTTTTCAAACAGCGGGTTCTGGATCACTACCTGGAGCCCACAGTTTTGGTCTATGTGTGAGCCAAACATCAGGATGTTTATTCTCCAATTCAGCTAACCTTCTTTCCAAATCATTATATTTCAGCATCACTGCAGATGTGACATTCAATGCATTGGCATCCAAATCATTTTTCAGATTTTTGCTGTTGTAATCGAGTTCAGTTGTCAACTCTGATATTTTTCGTGTCATTGTGGCTGTAGCATCCCATACTTTGATATCCACATCACTTTTTAGATTTTTGTATTTGCGATCTAGATCATCAGTCACCTCCTCTACTTTTTCATTGAATGCTTGACGGGCTTCAGGTACAATCTTAGCCATTGTGGCATGTATGGCAGCCTGCAAGGCTTTAAGGACAAGTGCCTTCGTCTCCGTAATTTGTTCATTGAGATATAATTGAGTTACACAATCACTCTCGTCTATCGGTTCACCAGCATTTTTCAGTCTTTTACCTTGCATATCATATTGGTCGTCAGGCGAAAGCTTGAATCCCATACCTTGAGGACCTTGGGAACCTTGAAGAACTCGAACTTTGACAGTACCCCATTTTCGTCTACGGCCGAATTTATCAATAGCTTTGGACATCTTTCTTCCACCTTGATATCTTTCATACTGATGATTTCAAGACAATTAAAATCTATATATCTCTGTGTAGATATTTATTCTCTTAAATGAAACAATAGGAAATCAGAATAACGTGTATATTTATATATTTTTATATATTTGGTAACTGGACAAGACATTAACTAAAATTGACTAGTATAATTTGACTTTTATATAATAAGCGTAATTACATCTCAAATACAAATAAATAAGTATGGTGGTGAATTTTCCATTTGAAATGATATTTCATTTGTTCAATTCAGCTGTTAATAAATGAAGTAATTGATCCAAAGGACTCTCTTGGGAAAAAGATTGAATAATATTGGAAACCCAACGAATATTCTCTACTGGATCATTCTGGTAGAATTCTATATCGCTATGACCCCAAGGAAGAGTGTGTGTCGTATTGGGAATGATGAACCGTTTATCATCATGGTATGACAATGCAACTTTGTTCTTCAATTCAGTATACATGTCATGCAATATGCTTCTGAACGAGTTCATCTTCCTGAATATTAGACCACCCTGTTCGACAATTTTCTTATAATCTTCACATGTCAATTCATTCTTTATGACGGATCTTTTGACACCTTTTGCTTTTTTGAATTCACTACCTACAGACTGAACATAATATGCTTTGGCACCGGTACCATAAAAGCTAATTATGGGATCATTCGGAAATTCATCTTTGAAATTACCCAGAATTGACTTTGTAATAGGAATATTGAATTGGTTTCCTACGTTGTAATTGGAAGTATCAAACTCGCATATATTGTTGGTCATGAAATCATAAAAATTATCGGTATTTACTTTCAAAATTAAAGAATCCGTGTCAGTGTAGAGTAAGGTGGCATTTTCTGCATAATGACGTTTAATACATCCATAGAAAAAGTTGTACATGACTGTTTTGGATAATTCTAGAATACAAAATCCCAAATATAGCGGTTTATCGTACAATACATTAACTTTGCCCAATTGAATAGCAACAAAATTTTCTGAAAAAATTGAACAGCTTTTGAAATTTGGACGTGATATTAGGGCGCTAGCACCAATTTTCCTCTTGATACTTTCCCAATGCGTAACCAGTCTAAAATCAATTCTGTTATCAACGTTTTCCATTGTTTTCCCATAAACTGCATTATTCATGAGTTTATAGAAATCTTTTTCAGCTTTGTTGTTAGATCGATTTCGCATTTCAGTGTTCAAATCAATATAAGGTTTCATCCAACATGACTGCTTGAATCTCAACACTCTATGTGTGTTCATAATAATAAGACCATTGGCCACAGCCTGCTGTAAGTTTTTATAATGTACAATATATTTTCTTTTGTCATTTAAATTTGGAATTAATTTAGGAATTTTTGATTTCGAGTGTGGTGGTATTAAACTTTCAACGAGAAAGGGAAGATCAGCATGTTTGTCATGTAACTCTTGGGGATAATGAACATCTACTTCAAGAACATAACCGTATGGACTATCAGATGCCACTCCCATTACATCCAAATTGATTATTTCATCGGGTGTTAGCCATGCAAAATCGTTGGTGGGTAATGGTTGTGACATACTGTGACCATATAGGTTAGTTGCATCTAAATATGATATGTATGATGAAGGTTCATCTGGGTTATAATCGGGTAAAAATTTATTATTAGCTATATGCTTCCTTTCACTACACTGACTTATTCCGCCCCGTATTCCTTTTTTGAAAAAATTAATCATGTCAATGTCTGTCAATAATTCCAATTCAATATTCGTATACTTCAGCATTGCATCCCACGATAATCCGGGCGCTGTATAATACTGTGCCGGATCTAATTTATATTTATCTAAGCATATATTTCGAAAATTCTCAAATATGTCGCATAATAGAAGAACATCGGACTTCAAATATAAATCCGAGTATTCCCCTAAACTCTTACACTCGAATAAATGCCAAACAAGTTTCGCTCTCATATAATCCTTATCTGATATATGCTCTCCGTTAAGATTGTCATAAAACTGATTTTTAGTGGGTAGAGTTGGATAATTCAACTTGTCAATATGATCAACAAAGTTATATGGAAAAACACCTTTCTGTCTCATCAAATTGAATTTGTCAATTTGTGGAAAATGTTTATGCATCTCAATACACTGATCGGATGTTAAGTTAGCACCTAAGTTCTGCAAAGAATTCGACATGAATTTGAAACTATCTATAAATCTCATTTTCAAAAAATTCTTTTTTTCTTTTCCGTCTTTGTCAGTGTATGTGTGAGTGAATAGATGCTTAGTGAAAGAAATGTATTTTTCCTTAGTTTGTGGAATAACATCCACTTTGTCTTTGTTTCTATACAGTTCTTTTATGAACAAATGACAATCATACCCACTCAGATTATGGAAAATGATTGGAACAAAATTTGGCAATTTGAAATTTAAGTTACATACGGAATGTGCGGCAGGTGATCTTTTTTTTCCAGTGAGGTGGCAATGGTCTCTCACTTTCACATCACCACCCGTGAATGGTTTATCACATATTCCACAAAATTGTGTAGAAGAAAACTCTGCTTCTTCCGCGGGGGTTTGTGCAGCCATAGGAATTGGATACCTCAAATAATTGTGATAAATATTTCTCAAATCATCTTCAAGTTTTGTAACAAATTTCTCGGCTGCATCCTCACCCCTATATGTAACAAATTTCGATAATTTATCATTATATGAACATTTTATCGAATAAGCAAATGAATAAGGTTCGTGTTTGTATGTTTTATTCGAGAATGAGTGTTTAGGGTTGGGTTGACTAGTTTGAATGGGTTTGAGAACTGATTCAAAATCAGCATAAACTACAAATGGCACCTTCATTTGTTTCTCAAAATTTTCAAACATAAGTGCATTACCCGGTAACATTTTACCATATTTGTTGATTCTGAAATTGACTGATGGTGTTGTAGTACTCAAGTGATTACAGTCATGCAACTGATGACGTAACAGTAATCGCTCGTGAGAGAAATACAATAAACATCCATCACAAAAATATTTTTTATGCTCATGCGCAGATAGTTGACTTGAAACTAACCTAGAAAGGTCTTTAATCCAACAATAATGACTATTGCCAGAATCATCTGTTATAAGTAACAAATTAACATGTCTTCTAAGTCTTCTCTGTGAGTAACGCAACGGACCAACCACTTCATATTTCATTTTACCCTTATCGTTTTGACTCTAACCCATACACATTAATTGAAATATCATTCATGTCCTCAAACTTTTTTATAGCTTGAAGTTTAACTGGAAAATCCATACCTGTTACATTCAAGACATTGGCGTAGTGGGGGTATGAGGAAACTTCTGACACTCTACCATTCGCAGGAAACAATGCAGATGTGATGGCCCATGCAAAACAATGTTGATCTTCATTACGAATATTCACAACGCCTTTTCTTGTCTCAATGAACTCGGGCAGCTTCACATACGAACATCCGCTGAGTGGACTATACTTGTTGATGTTCACTTCGAGGAACTTAATTTTTTCACAACTCCATCCTGAAACATAACAATAATTTATTATTCATATAAATAGAAATGAAACTTTAAATAAATACCTGAATCACGTTCTTCAAATTCCGTAGTCTGAGCAATAATGACATCACGGAATCCATCGAATAATGCACCCAAATCCGTAGACTGATCCACAATTTTATTCTGTGAATTGAATGACTTCGTGTCACTCAAATCCCGTGTTTGAACAATGTAGCTGCCAAATACTTCCATATTCACTTTAAAGATCTTGTGAACCTTTATTGCCTCTTCAAGTAATCCAATAACCTTCTCCCTGATCTCATTGAAGAATGGCATATATTCAGTGTAAACATTGGTACTTTCCACTCTATAACTCACAATTCTACACTTGAAAGCATTCCTTATAATCTGTATGCCATCACTCACTTGCACACATGCATTGTTCCTGTGTTGGAGAGTTCTTTTGTGAGAATTAACTTGGGATGTAGGAATTGTCACATTACAACAATTGCATGTGTACATTGGTGTCGATGCAGCCACATCTAACTTAATCCTTTTCACAGAAGGGCCACCTTGGCAACTTTGAAGTTGATGCCGACGGAGATTATCACTACGAGTGAACGATTTACCACAACCACAGGAATACATTTTATCGATGTCGTCTTCTCAGCACAAAACTCAACAAAATACTGATTTCACAATCATTCCCACCTCCTTTATATGTAATATCGATGAGTGGGAGAGAGGGTGAACAAATTCTATCCGCTTCGACTATTCATACAACGTCACAGCAGAACCATCCCCACCATATCAATGAAGAGAGGACGGAGAGTAGTCGATGAGTCACCGCAGTGTATGGGTGTGTGACGCCAGTTCACATATCTGACTGGATATCCGTGGCGTGCAGACGTCTCTATACTTCGGTTTAGATTTTTATGCGTACTCCACACATTAGATCATACACAATGGCAGAGTAAGTATACATGAAAGACATTGAGGTAAGAAAAATATATTAAGTACTTGGCAAAAGGTACTTGTCCGTGTATGAAAAAAAATCAAGTCATCACAATCTCTAGGACAAACACAAACCCTGAACACCTCCCAACAATATACATCATGGTCAAGGCTAAGGACAAGCCCAAGTCCTAGGTCAAGTCCTAGGTCGAGGTCATAGGTCGAGGTCATAGGTCAAGGTCATAGGTCAAGGTCATAGGTCATAGGTCATAGGTCAAGGTCATGGGTCAAGGTCATAGGTCGAGGTCATAGGTCATAGGTCAAGGTCACTGATGACGTCATAGTGGTGGGGGGAGGCCCAGAACCGGCTCAAATCTCCTACTAATGATTGTTTATGATTCGTATTACATACAAAATTTTATCTGATGGCATTTATATCAATACATTTTCGAAAAATTAAAAACTGCATTTTCGACATGTCACAATGACAACTATTTTTAAAGGAGTAAGTATTGTGTAGTTTCAAATATTAGTAGGTGAGTGAGCTGTGCTTTGCCATTTCGTTGACAACGTCATCAGGTTGTAAAGGCAATATTTATTTATCGCTGTCAAACTCAATAATTATTGTCAGGTAGAATTTAATATAATTTAAAAAATGAGTGATTCTGAAGCTGATAGTTTACCTTCTGATTTGGAAGAAATGTCGAGAAATATCGTGGACTCCCTTTTGCCGGAAAAATCACGGAGTGTATTTGAAATGGTGTTTAATCGGTACGAAGAATGGTGTTCTGCTAAAAAAATCAAGAATATCACTCATAAAAAAGTATTGTTGGCTTACTTTGAATGCTTATCTAAGGAAAGAAAACCATCTTCTCTTTGGTAGAAGTATTTTATCAACAAGAAAAAACGTTGATATTAGTAAGTACCTACAGCTGGTTGCATTACTAAAACGTAAATCAGAAGGTTACAGAGCTAAAAAATCCAAAATTTTTACTAAACAAGATGTTACAAAGTTTTTAACGGAAGCATCAGATGATACATACTTATTTAATAAAGTTGCCATGATAATTGGACTAAGTGGAGCATGCAGAAGAGAGGAATTGACAAATATGCTTGTTGAAAATGTAATAGATGAAGGATCCGTTTTTAGAATTACATTACCGAATACAAAAACAAAGGTAATGCGAGAATTTTTTGTAACTTCGGAGAATATCCCAGGATTGAATATGGTAGACCTTGTCAGACAATATGTGAAAATACGACCTTGCAACACAAACCATCTACGTTTTTTTGTCACTTATAGAAATAAGAAAAAAACAACCCGTTGGAATACATACCTTTGGTAAAATGCCAAAACTTATTGCCACTTTCTTGAATTTACCTCGCCCTGAAATACCGGACATTGTTTTCGGCGATCGTCTGCTTCATTTTTGGCTGATTCTGGAGCTGATCTGTGTACCGTGAAACGCCATGGCGGATGGAAAAGCAATACTGTCGCTGAAGGTTACATCGAAAATTCGAAAGAGCAAAGGAAAAAAATATCAGAAGCAATTTTTGGTGCCAACAACCAAACAGGATTACAAGTTTGCCAACAATCATCAACTACTGATGTAAAAACTGTAGAATCCATTGGAATTAATATTACAAATTGTAGTAATTGTTCTTTTACCATTTATAATAAATAGTTTTGTACATAGTTATGCATTTTGAATAAACTTTTTTGATCAAACCATTACATGTTTTCCTTATAGAATTTCATTATGGTACTTAGTCCCATAATGAGCTTCCTTATGTCATCAAAATTGAGTGACATAACGTTGTCATTATGACATGCCATCAGATAAAAGGTATTATATCATACATCATACCAGTCTGCCTTCAGACAGACTTCTATGCAACAAACCATAGCTCGCTCTGATTAGAGAGTTCTATAGCTCGTAGACACCGATAAAAATAGACTTCTTAAATTGTCCATCTTTGTTGCCAGGTAACGCGGTCTTCAAACTTCTAAATAGAAAGTGTTATGAAGGTTAATCCATAAATATGTGTGCAACATGACACTGGCAATAGATCAATATATCGTTAATATGAAGTAGGAATAATATTGGTGTCAGAATAGATCCTAGCAGAACACCAGCATTCATTTGGAGCAGAAAAAAAAACATGTCGATATTCGCTAAACATTACGGAATTTTTGTTTCCGTGGAAACTAGAAAGTGACAAAAACTTATGTCACAGTGGACGCTACTGATGGTTGAGGTGTATGTATGTACTTTAAAATATCCATTGAGATTGATAGTGGTAATCGAGATTGTCTCATTACCTGTTTGAACGTTAAAATAACCTTCAATTATCCAAAGAAATTTTGTTGAAATGGATTCTCCAATAGTGGAAATTAGTGATGGAAAATTACGAGGCTCCAAAATGACGAATTTGGACGGTGAAGATTTTCTTTCGTTCCTTGGGATTCCTTATGGTAAACCTCCCATTGGAGAACTTAGGTTCAAGGTCAGTACTTGGTTGTAGGTGTACTCGTATTTTCGGAAATTAGTTCATAACTCAGCATTGCTCATTTCTTCATATACTCTTTGACGTTGAGCTTCATTAAATGGTGCGATGACATTTTTTCAAGGGAAAGTTATGTCGTGTATTTTGGTTTGATTAATTTTGACATGTTCCAATGTGAGATGGAATCATAATAATCTATGCTGATTCTGGAATAATTTCAGTTCAGAATGGTTTGGAAGTAATTATAATTTAGTCATTCTGTAATATTTTCAATTTGTCCATTTACTTATTGCTGATGTTCTCTAATACCTTTAGAGCAATCAAAACATAATCTCAAGTTTTGAAAGCTTTGTACACTTTACAATGAATTCATTGTTAGTGAATGGGCGAAGGAACTGATATGGCCACCAGCTGAGGCAGTACTTCAGATTGCTTTAAAAAAAAGATGAGTATCGCAAGACAATGTCTCTTTAGTCTCAATCTGTTCTGAATAGGAACCAGTGCAATATGAATAATGTGCCACTAGACTACAATTGTATGAATGAAAGAATGAACCAAAAGTCTGTCGCCCCCCTCAGAACTTCTTTATTTTACATATTAAAAAAAATTGTGGAATACATAAGTTGTAGGGATTCATTCGATCTCTTTTATGGTTTGAGTTTCATTTATACAGAAACAGGAGCAAAAAAAAATTCAAATTGCCATCGTGCCAAAACTAATGGTCCGACCGCACCTGTTTCACCCATAAATGAAGTACTTGTAATTCACTACTTTCATGAAAAGTACCAACCCTACAAATTGAAAAATGGCGGAGTTGTGAATTTTTTAAAAAAATCGCAAAATTTCCGTTTTTTTGAGTTTTTCTCCTTTACTAATGATCCGATCGAGTTGTACTGAATTTCATTTTGTTCGTATTTTCATTCTCTACGATTCATTTCAGTGGAACAACAAGACTGATGTAATAGTTTTCATTTTATCAGCAATACACTAAAAAACAGGATTTTTTTTATTTGATTGTTTATAACAAATTAATAAATGACAGTTGCGTGTCCAATACATAGCAGAATATAACTACGGACTGTCCCTCATGTGATGGCACAGTCGTTTTCCTAATCGTATTTTTCTTAAATAATCAAATAATCACTTATTTCATGCTCTATTGATGGGTGTATACGATTATGTTGATACCGTTTCACTGTTTTAAGTTTCAAACAAACTTTCGTTAAAAAAACTTGAAAATTACTTAAGATCTTTTTTAAAATGAAACAACATTTCAGATTAAAATGAGATTCAAATACATTGGGTAACCTGACACCTACATAACTGATAAAACAAGGTAATTAAGGTATATTGAAAAAAAAAAACATTACTCTTCGATTGCTATCTTACCTCACTGCTGGAAAGTGAATTAGGAAATTATTTTGTACGCTACTGATTGAAGAACATGTTAATTATATCATTCATGCAAGGAGGTATTAGTTTTTGGATTGATGGTTTTGCTATATCATTTGTGTTGGTCACATGTTACTCGATGAATTTCAATATTATTTTAATCTCAAAAGGAAAGATCTACCGTAATATTTTCAAGTTTGTTGGCGAAAGTTTCTTCGGACAGCTGGAAGTAGTTGTTATTCCTTTGTAATTCTTACGGATTTGTTAGCCTTCTTTTTATGGATAGTTGAAATCATGTATCCCATTCTTCTGGCATTTTTTCTCATCATAACACTTTCACCTTCCTATTCTTTTATTACTTTCTGTTCATCATTCACAGCCTCAGCAATTAATAATTCTTTTTAGCATTCCAACCAAACTCGTTTGTCTTCTGGTAGGTACCAATGTTCCTTCCTCATCCTTTATTCCGTTAATATTTTATTCTGCTCTCTAACTGTCCTATGGAAGCTTTTTTGTTCCTGTTCCACTGTCTCTGTTCAACTCCGTCCACTTTCTTGTCTATCAATTTTCTTTTACTTTAAGTCTCATCTCATCTTCTTCGCTTGTTTTCTTAATATTTCCTATTCTTCTCTATTTTTGATTTCATTCCTATTTGCTGAAATAACATAATGCCTCATTTTCCTCTCGAGATTTTTATTGTAGTATAAAAATAATAGTATACTTTTTTCAAGTCAAACTCCATCCATTACCGTTTTTGGTATTTCCATGGTGGGCATCCTCTTCTTGGACTCACTGTACCTATACATAATTACATACATATATACGCACCTAACGAGTGAAGAGTTCAAAAATAAAGTCACCTTTAATTTTTTTTCAGGCTCCGCAACCTGCAGAACCATGGACAGATGTTAAAGATGCAACCATAGAGGGAGATGCATGTTACCAACTAAATTTTGCACATGGAGGTTGTTCGGAAGATTGCTTAAATCTCAATGTGTTCACGAGAAAAGTAGGTGGTGAGAATGAATACCAATATAACAGTGACAGAGGGACATCGCATTCTGTCTTTTTCACAAGATTTTTTTCCTGGATGGAAAACTGTATGTAGTTGCATTCTCTGAACGTTTTATAAGGGCTTGTTTGAAATACATGAACTACTAACTGGAATAGCATATCGAATGCTCCAAGAATATTAATTAGGTCTTGGCAATTGGATGATAATTATCGTATGGACCTTGCTTCTCCTGACATAATGTTCCAGGAGATACTTCCTTTCAAAATATTTAACACTGCAATAAGTAAAGCTGAGGTTCTGCTGGCTTACGGCTAGTCGGTTCAATTTTGGATTTTTCGCCTATCCTTATGAAGGATATTTATTTCATCTGAATCCAGAAATTACTGATATTATTTCACTGTTAGTTGAAAAAGACTATCTGATGGTCGTAAAAAGTAGTTTCAATATACATACAGACAAAACTGATGTCATGTATATATCGTGCTGGTATCAATAAAAACTGTACAGCAATGTCAAAATGGTTTCGTTAGGCGCCTCGTGATAGTCCATTTGATATGAAGGTAAATGCTTGAATTCAATAATCGGCCTAGATTTTCCACAAATCCTTAGAGGGATTATTACTTGGCTTTGTGTAAAACTTTTTACAAGTGATACCTAGAAATTTTGCTTCCGCTGCAAATGGAATGACGTCACCACTGAAAGCAAGTCAAGTTGAATCTTTCAGTTTGCTCTTCCTGATAAAGATCACTATCACAGCCTTGCTGGAGTTAACAGTCATCTGTTTCCTCTGGCACCACCTATGTACTTCATTCAACGCTTTTTGGAGGATTTTAGAAGCTTCTTTTCATGACGTTGTCCTTGCCTAAATGACAAAGTCATCAGAAGCTTGAAGATCTGCTCCCGTTCTTTCAAAAAGTGACCACAAAGGGGGATAGTATCTCGCCTTGTGTCCTGTAGACCTAAAACCGAATGGCCTTGTAGTCGAACGAACTCCTACCTCATCTGTTCACCTAAAATACTGCCATGTTCTAGGCATACAGCCTAGTATGAAAGAGGTCCCCTATTTTATTTTTGGTCAGGCAGTCTTAAGAAGTCAGGGCTGAGATCCCCTCGCACCGTAGAATTCCATGGCTGACAGTTCTGTCCGTCTTTCCATGTATTCAACGATAATGTCATTCCACTTGTTCTATGAAATGTAGTATTCCACGTGTGATGGTATATATTGTTGTAGAATAAGCATTTTTAATATAAAAATATTTTTAGATCTTGTTGGTACATTACCAGAAGATTCAGACAATAATACCTAGCTATATTAATCCCACCCCAGACCTTTTTTGCCTCAAGACATTGCCTGATATTTCCGTTCAGCACACTCTCAAGTCCTTTCAGAAGGAAAGATGTTAGGCTAATTGGTCTGACAAACTTGGAATGTGTGGTTGTGCGGCCCATTTGGTGCCATATTATCATGAACCAAGGTTTCCCAGTTATTACCTATCCACTTTTTATCTATCAGGCATATACCTTTATGATATTGATGAGATCGATCCCAGTCGTATCAACGGAAATCTTATTACACGTTTCAGTATGTATCGTTGACTATACAGCTTATAATTTAGCTACTTTGAAAAAAAAAAGAAATTTCCGAGTTGTTTACCAGTAGCTGCACCAAATCCAATCACAAATTTTCAGCTTCCTCAACAACAACAAGATAGTTCATTGAAACCAGTTATGGTATGGATTCATGGGGGAGCTTTCGTCATGGGAACCTGCAAAGTTGATTCGACAGGTCCCCATCATTTTATGACCGAAGATATAGTGTTAGTTATGGTTCACTTCCGAGTTGGTTTCCTGGGATTCTTGAAGTTGGAGGACACTTCTCTGGGAGTTCCTGGTAATGCAGGTCTCAAGGATCAAGCTCTGGCATTGAAATGGGTCCAGAAGAACATCAAGAACTTTGGAGGGGACCCGAATAACGTCACTCTCTTTGGAGAGAGTGCTGGTGGTGTCGCAGTTCATTATCACGTGATATCTCAACATTCCAAAGGTCTTTTTCAAAAGGCTATCATTCAAAGTGGATCTGTCATAGGTCCTTGTAGAATTGGAAGAGATTATGACGCCTTCATCAAGTCTTTGGGAGAAGAGGCGGAAAGCGAAAAAGAAGCGCTTGAGATCCTGAAGAAGTTATCTGCTGAAGAAATTTGTCGGAAGCAGGAGAAATTTCGTGACGTGAGTTTCATGAAATATTTATTTTTATTTATATTGAAATAACTGGCCATCCTTTGTATAAATTAATTATATCAATTCTTTGAAGATGTTTTCGATCGTACATTATTTGGTTGAATACAAATTGCAACACTGTATATTTTCCCTAATGTCTCCAATGTTGATTTTAGAGGCAATATTGCTGCTCTTCATCAATGGTGCAACCTTGTATTGTTTCGATATTTGGGTTCGTGGCAACAGACAAATACTGGATAACTCGTCAACATTTTTTACAATTCTCGATTCCAAAACAGAAATGAATTTCTTTACGCACCTCACGTTGCTCCTCCCATACGGCTGAGAAGGATCATACAAGTTCTGGCACTGGGTCGGATTTCGGATTACTTGAAATATTTCCTGCGCCTAGACATTTTTGTTGTGCTATAGGCCTACAACTACCGGTTAAGATATTAAATGAAAGGCAATTTTATTTAACTTTGTCGAAATTGTTTTCTCAAACTTATTTGGATATAAAGTACAGATGATGCAACTATTTGTGTATGTACTCCGGGATTGGGAAAAGATAAAATTCACTGGTCGAATGGAACTTCAAAATATCATAATTTTTACAATAACTAGCTTTCATTCGACTTGCTTTTTGTGTGTGTGTGTTTATGTGTGCATGTGTACAAGTATATGTCAAATTTGAAAGTAGTTTATATCAATTAAGTCAAATGGTTTTCAAGAAAATTGCAATAAGATTCACAAAATCTTTACGTTGTTTTGAGTTCTTGCTGAAAATGTATATTGTGAAGGGACCCTTACTTGGAAGAAAAGTCTGAGTGTTGAAATTATCATTTGCATTCAGATACTTGATTTGTCAAGGTTTTATTATTCATGATTCTACATCTGATTTTCTGAACACCCTGTTCTTATTTCCACAATCTCCACAGTTGGAACTTCGAAAATCCCCATATAATAAGACCAGACAGGTTCCAACATAAATTTAAAATAAATCTTTGGACCGGTATACTGAATGGCCACGTGATTGGTCCGTTAGAGTTTCCACCGACACTGTCCTCAGAAAATTATTTATAATTTTTACAAATCCAATTAACCCATCTAAGGAAGGAAGGAAGAATGCCTCTGGAAGTTAGACAGTCTATGTGGTTTCAACATGATGGGCATCCTGCTCACTATGGCGAACAAGTAAGAGAATAGTTAGATTGGACATTGGCTCAAAGATGGATCTGTCGACTTGGGCCAATACTATGGCCGCCACGGTCACCAGAATTGAACCCATTGATTTTTTTATTGGTGATGTTTGGAGAAGAAGATTTACCACAACCTAAACACTAGAGAAACGGAATTATGGAACCGAATACGACATAAAAAAGATCTTCGCACTTGTATCAGAGCAGAAAGAGAATAATTTGAATATTTGTTGTGATCATCTACATGAGAAATATCGATGGGGAAACCGCTGAAAAAATTGTGTACAGTAATTCCTAAAAATCGTAAGTAATGCCTCTAATACCCAAGTGATTCCCGAGTAATACCCCCAAGTAATGCCAGTAATGCCCGTAAAAAAAAGTAACAAAAATATAAAATCGTGTCGGTTTGCTGTCAAGTACAATTCTAAAGAATTTTTTTTTCTTCAACGATTCTGTTTGTGCAGTAATTGTTGTCTAACTTCCGATGTAATACCCAATAATTTTCAAATAATATCTCTGATTCCCAACTAATACCCTAGTAATGCCATTAATACCCAAGACATGTACACCAAAATTCCACAGCGGTTTCTCCCTCGAGGAATATTGAATTGTAGGTACATTGATGTGTTTTTTGCATAAGAATCATCCTAATCTCATTTGAATTTTTCAACTGTTATATCAATCGATGAAAAAAAAAAAATTGGACGTAACTGCAAAAAGAATTATGTCAACTTCAATACCTTTTCAAACAGAGGACGAAACGAGCAAGGACTGCATCAAAAATATGCATTATGTGTTTGTCACAACTACTTTTCAGTAATATTTATCGAAAATAAGAATTAACATGAAACGCTGCTTAGTTGCTTGGAACATAAAAGAATGATCAGAGATAGGAATTATTTTTTTTATAAAAGTTCCAATATCTCGAAAACCGAGGTTTCTACACTGAGGCCAAGTTGTGGTTTCATGGTAGGTCATGAAATTGTTAACACCAGCTATGGTATGACCCATGGTTAACCGGACACCCTGAATATGGATCCGAATGACTTAGTTTTGTGAGGGATAAGATTTTCTTCACTATATTTACACTTGAAAAATGCAACGTGAGAACACATTAGGAATGATGTGTTTGCTGCAAAGTATCTGTTTATTGAAGTTTAGAAGAATTGAAATATAACAAGTTAATGCCGGAAAGTTTTCCCGCCTCTTACCTCTTTTCCGCTTTTCTTGTTACAGAAAAGATTTGGAGTAATAGCCCCCGTTATAGAAAATCCTAATGATACAGAATTTTTGACAAGATATCCAGCAGATATACTCTCTTCTGGGGATTACAACAAGGTGCCAATTATTATCGGATATTGTGGGAAAGAGGGATTGGTATTCGAAGGAACCGATTTACTTTGTGGTTCGACAACAAATTTGATTCGGAAGGAAAATCCAAAATGGGAGGATTTGGAAGATTTCGTTACATGCTACATGAAAGTGGATAAGGGCAGTGAAACGGCTTCGGTAATATGCAAGAAGTTGGCGGATTTTTATTTTCAAGGACAAAATGCAGCTGACAAATTTCTTGTAAGTAACATGGATACAAAGAGAATAATAGTAATCTTCCTCAAACTAAGGGTATACATATACTTATTTCTCTATTTAGCAAATAGTATCATGACATATAAATTATATAAAATACTTTTATGGAGTACTCCAACGATCTGGTTGCTCTTGGGATGATGAAATTCATATATTTCGAAAATTATAATTTGGAGTAATAATATAATATACCAATGTAGCAACTGAGTCTTGAAATAATGATCAATTGGCATCGGTTCATGAGTAAAGATTATAGTTCACTTTTGTCATATCACTCACACATCTTTTTTTATATATTTCTCTTGTTTTTTGTTTAAATTCATTGACATTAAATTACTTCTTGTTAATATTTGCATTGATTTATGTCATTGAAAAAGAATGAAATAACAAACGCTCAGTTTTAATATTAAGGATCGTCAGAAAGCCAAGAATAGAAATTTCATACTTGACAAACAAACAAACTGATTGTGTCAGTATTTGAATAGAATATCCATATAATACCTACTACAACCTGTATAAACAATGTGTACTTGGCTCATACAAAAATGGGCAAATATTAGTAATTACCCCTCTCACATGATTTGAAATCACAAATTGGTAACGCTAGAAAAGTATCTCTATAAAAGACTAGTTTAAAGTAGAAATTTTTTGTATGAGCGTGAAGTTTGTTGAATGAGGCGCAGCAAATATTCTAAAAAAAAATTATAAATATTTTTGTTATCAATCAATGAACAGAAGCATATATCTCATTCATGTCTTTTTCTAATTGTTCTAATTAATTTTACCATCCATTCAAATACTGGAAAAATTAAATAACTGCCAAAAATATCAATTATTACTAACAATAAAAATTATCGAAAATAATTCAAACAATGGCCATTTGCCAGGAGGATGTGACGTCAAAGTACATGTCAACAAAGAGTATCCATAAAGTAACCAAAGTAACTTAGTAATGAAAAGATAATAGTCGAACACTCGCAAAACTCTAGATAGACCTACCAACGACAAGACAAGACCATGGAAAAATAGTTTTATACTAGTGTGCGGAAAAGTTCTATTTTCCGCACTCGTTTTAGTTTTGAAAGAGTCACTTTTCCGCACTAGTACGGAAACGTTTTTTCCGCATTCTTTTTAGTGCGGAAAAGTAGATTTGTTTAATTTTTGCGGATTATACTGACATTTAAATATTGCGTCGCAGAAGGTTAAAATAGAAAGCTCACCAAGTATGGTTGTATAGTTCAATATATATTTAGTAATAATGTTCTTTATGTTAACTTTTGGTTGTTTCTTCCGCTAGTAGAAAAAATAGTGTACCTAACACGAGCGCAAAGTGTTTTTTCCGCACGCGATTTTTGCAATCACGTGCGGAAAAGTATCACTTTCCGCACTTGTTAGGTAAACTACTATTGTTAACATGGACTTCGAAGTCATAATAAGGCGCGCGTTTTACATAATTTAAAATTGCTTTGAAGTTTGAAATATGGAAAGTACATAACTTTCAAAAGTTACACAAAAATGCAAGTGATTTAGTAATACATGTATATTATGATCTATTATCTTAGTCTGAGCGTCAAAATTACTCTTCGTTGATCAGAACAACTCTATGATCTCATTAGGTTACCTATGTCAAAAACGTACAAAGCGGTAGATAGTGAAAACAGTTTTCTTTGTTTAAAAAAACAATTGATAATTTTCAGTTTCCCTCAGACTACTACTACATCACTGGGATTATTGGCAGCGCAAAGATTCATGAACATACCGCCCAGCTACCTGTTTTCCTGTACCGAATATCAATAGACGGCGGTTTGAATAAATCGAAGTTGTTTTTGAATATTAAAATTCCAGGTACGTGATTGTTTTGGTTTACTTTAAATCAACTCCTGTAGAAAGGAATCTATTAAACGATGACGTTTGAGTAATTTTGATAGCGAAGTTTAGTTCGACAAAAAAGCTCTTGTGTTATTCTACTTCCCATTAATCCTACTAATATTATACCTACATAAGTGTGGAAGGAAACGTGCTTTCAAAACCCCAAAACCTCTTTCAGAGCGAAGTTTACTTCGACAAAATCGTTTCAAATCGTTTTTGTTTATTTTGATAAGACCCTGTATCGAAGTTATATTCGATTCAAACATAAAGATTTGAAATTGAAAAACAGAGGTTAGAAATCAGGATGACTTAAACTGTTACCAGTTTGTGTGTATAAGACTAATTTATGTATATTTTAATGTATATTATTATTTGACATTCACAGGTACCTGCCATGGTGATGAACTGGGCTACTTATTTTCCAATTCTTTGCTGACAGTGGAAGGAAAAGACAAAATTGCAGTGAAGCGATTCGTCAAGTTATGGACAAATTTTGCAAAATATGGAAACCCAGCGCCGGCAAACAATGATATGGGGATTCAGTGGATTCCAGTTGAAAAGAACGCTGTTCATTTTCTAGATATCGGAGATGAGTTAACATTGCATGTTGATCCAGAGTCCGAAAGGATGAGAGTATGGAGAGAGGTTTTCCAAATGAGTCCACACACTCAGTAATTTATTTAAACAAATACAGGAGTGTTTTGATTAAATATTCTCATTTTGGATGTTCATCGTCTTAATGATTTTCAACGATGTTTCAATTGCTGAAATCTGCATCATAGTATTCACCTGTGTCGGTAAATACTTATAACTTGGCGAGAAGAAAAAAATGGGAACATTTTGCGATATCGGTCGAATATTTCAAAATTAATATTGGCCTCAAAACATTTATTTATATAGTTTGGAAACATTGATGAAATACGTATCTTCAATAACGACTGAGCAGAATGTGAACAAGTTGTGAGAAGTTATATTCAGCATGTAGAGCCACCTTGCGGTTTCTTACCCATGTTTAATCACAATTCATATCAATACTGTTCATTGAATATTTGGCCAATATTCAAATCCCAATAATGATGATGGGTTATATTTTTACTTTTGTACCAATATTATAATAATAATGATAATAACGTTTATTCATAATAACATTATAAAAGGGTATATTTATATGCTTATATAATTTTTATGATAGGAACACTCAGCATGAATAATCAAACAGTATCATACTGGTATGAGATTTTTCATGAACCTCTTTGTATTTAGATATTCTATTAGATAAAACTTCTAGATTTATAATAAATGAATAACAAAACACTTAAACAAATACAGAATTCATTCAAATATTGTAAGATTTTCGCAACAATAATAATCAATATAGGGTGTATACGATTTCTTCAATATGGATTAAATAATACTCATCCAATGTGCTCAAACTTCACTATACAATATTGTTTTTTAATCTCTAAAATCGACGTGGGAGGAATATTGTGATCGCAATATTGATTCAAGATGTTGAAAACAATATGTACACAATATCGTTGCATCGATATTGGTAAACATTATTCAATTACACATGTCACTGATATATAATGAGAAGAGCACCGGGCCAAGTACTGAACCTTGGAGAACACCACAGCAAATAGAATGGAGTTGTGAATAATGGGCTGTTTCGAAAACTTGATGACGATCTGATAGGTATGGATCGAACCACCTGAAAGTAATGAAACTATTAACTTCCATTTTTTGCGGCAGTATTATGTGATGATAGTCAAATGTCTATTCTGTGTATCTGCCAATCAATTAAAACCGTCATCACTACCTTAAAGAAAAAGTACGGTAAGTAACGGGTTAATAAAATGTTTAGAAACGTCGACTATTTTAAATATTTTCTTCAAAACATTGACCGAAGTCCTGCCAATTTCAACATCTCAAACTTATTAACGAAATTCAAATATATTATTATGAAAAAACTTTCGATAGGAAAACATCATCTAAACCTTTTCTGTACCTTAGTTGTATCCCAGTTTAGACACGGTATGAATTCTGGAACACTGCTGAAAAGTTCTCTGTTCTCTTTTTCCGATTTTTTTTTCATGAATCGTTCTGTCAATGAACGGTTTTAAGACATGAAAGGTTTTTCCGATTTTCTCTTATTATTACGGATTTTTTATTCGTGGGAACTAGTCAGTAACAGAAAATGAGGAGCTACTTCTGAGTAACGCCACTGATGCTTAATGTATGTGTACTGAAAAATATCCGATAAGATTACAAAAAAAACAATAAGACTGTATTTGATAGTATTAACCGAGATTGTTTCATAACCTATTTGAGTGTTGAAATAAACCGGAGTTTCCAAAAAAAAAAAATTGGTTGAAATGGATTCTCCAATAGTGGAAATTAGTGATGGAAAATTGCAAGGATCCAAAATGACCAATTTGGATGGTAAAGATTTTTTTTCATTTCTTGGAATTCCATATGGTAAACCTCCCGTTGGAGAACTCAGGTTCAAGGTCAGTAGTGGGGTATAAGTATATCCTGTGTTATACTGGTATTTATGGAAATTGGTATATAAACGAGCCTGATCACAAAATTTTTTTTTCAGGAAATATTCATTTTAATTATCAAAGATCGAGTTATAATGACGTGTATTTTATTGATAGTCGAGTTAGCAGCAACATAGGTCAATTACTTTGAAAGAATCATTTCTTGATCGAAAGTCATAGTACCTAATCTCATTTTGTAGTAGACTCTTTCTAACTCTTCACTGGTTAGTCATTTTGATCTATTACTCTCTTCTTCCTTCCTTGTTTTTTCGTTTTCTTCTAGTACTATCTCTTCATCTATTGCAGCTTCATCTATTAATAATAAAATATTATTAATGTCTAGCATTCCATTCCATTCAAACTTATTTGTATTATTTTCCTTCTAGTACCACTGTGCGTTTCTTATTCTCAAAATTCCATCAATTTTTCTTTTGCATTATTTATACTGTGTACTAACTCTTCTGTAAAAGCTTTCTGTGTTCTTGTTTTGACTTTCTTGTCTATCAATTCTTTTTTTCTCAACCTGTTTTCCGCAATAAGATAATAATCCATTTTCTTCTTGAAAATTCCATCGTCAACGCAACTTCTTTACAATTTTCAACTAAAACTGCATTTATTATCGTTTCTGACAACCCCATGGTGAATGAATATAATTTTCATGGAGTCACTGTACCTATTTATAATATTACAGGATAAGCGAATAGTTCCAAAATAATAGTCAGAGGCCAGCAAATAATTTCAAAAAGTTTTTAATGTTTCATCTTAACGTCAATTATTATTTTTTTTTAGGCTCCACAACCTGCAGAACCATGGACAGATGTTAAAGATGCAACCAGAGAGGGTGACGCCTGTTACCAACCGAATTTCGTAAATGGGAGTTGCTCTGAAGATTGCTTGAATCTTAATGTTTTCACAAAAGAAGTAGGTGGTGAAGATTAATAAGAATATAACCGTGACAGAGAAATATCGCATTCTGTCTTTTGTAGATGATTTCTTCCTGGATGGAGAACTGTTTGTAGCTACAAAAGTATCACATCTTTTTATATGGACTCATTTGGCATACATTAACTAATTGGAGTGGCATATCGAATGCACCACGAATAATACTTAAGTCTTGGCAATTGGTCAATAATTATTGTAAGGACCTTTCCTTCTCTAACAGAATTTCCGGGAAGGTTTTTTTTTATTATTTAATACTATAGGCTTTGCCGTTTGTTGAAAGAACAAGCCTTGGTGAAGAGATAGGACTGCTAACGGTGGAACGATTGATAATATTTCGGAAGAGTATCGCCAATAAAAATATTTAAGAAACAGAGACAGATCGCAACCTTTCTGCGGTGATTCAGAGAAACTTATGTACGAAGTATCAGCGATGAGGTGAATTCGTATTTTTTGAACATTATTTAAAAGTTTCAATGTGAGTTTGGGTGCTGCATTCAATATATGGCAGAAGTATTTCAGGACAAATAAGTTGACGGGAAGTGAAATACTTTCTGGCACGAAACATAAAATTGGTTTGCCCATGAAAGGGTACTGCTGATGCTATTACCGAGCTTTGAAATGCAAGATTTCATTGTTGGTATGGATCCTCTTGACTTAGTAACACTAACACACATTAGAGGAAGCACGTTCTTCGAAAACTATTGGCGGAATTCCGTCAGATCCTCTATCTTTGTAAGATATTCTCAGGCATATGACTGTCAATGAAAATTATGTTCTGGGGCTATTTTCCCGATGAATCCAGCGTAGAATTTGTAGCAAACATGTTGGCAAATATATTGGTGTCTTCCTGGTAAGGGGAGGAAACAACCTCGAAGTGAAATTACTTCCCACGTCTTCGGCAAATGATCAAAAAGAGCAGGATCTGTTAGAACTTTCAACAAGCTTTCTCAACCATCGATGATATGATGACTGCTTGAAGGCAACAGCTCTGGACCAGTTTCTGCTGAACCAGGGTTCATTAGATGATGTCCTTCTGGACGTATTAGGTACACATGTTTGCATTTCCAGCACTGTGATCTCAGAACCTCGGCGCATTGTGTTGGATCTCCAAAAAAGAATCACACTCTTTCCAAGGATTTGCTATAAATAACATGCGATGACCATCCTAGTCGGGAGAATTGTAGTACCATATGAGACAGGAGAGCCTGCTACTGTTCGATGGTGTAGAAGAGAGTAAAGAGTGGGGATGAGGTTGTGGTCGGAGTTTCCAAGTGGAGCACAAACTTCTATAGTGTATGGATCAGGATCGGTGGTAAAAAAAATTCAAGTGTATTGGTAAACTCGTTGTTGACATCAGGAATACTTGTGGGTAGCTCGACCAGTTGCCCTAAAGGAAAGGTGCTAGCGAAGGCCTCAGCTTAACGACCTGACTCGTCTGTTTTGTTGGAGAATTTACCCCCAGCAAACTACTAGAATGACGTACTGGGACACAAACAAGTATTTGGTATAGGAGCGAGCTCAATTGTTGCTAGTTCTAAGTATAAACTATTTGAGGTTCATTTTTGTGCTCTTTACTAGAGAAGTCATTCATGAAGAAACACGCAAACTGATAGGAAAGATTGTTGCCACAGTACGATCTCTATTGGATATTCTTTTTTTGTGGCCCTCTATTGAAATGAAGCGTTGCACCGTTTCCACTGAAGATTCCATATCAATATTTCTTTTTCAGCTTCCTCAAAAACAACAACACAGTCAGTTGAAACCAGTTATGGTATGGGTTCACGGAGGAGCTTTCCTCTTTGGATCTAGCAAAGTCGCTACGACAGGCCCTCATCATCTTTTAACGGAAGATATAGTGTTGGTGACTGTTAACTATAGGGTTGGTTTCCTGGGATTCCTCAAGTTGGAAGACACTTCTTTGGAAGTTCCTGGTAACGCTGGACTCAAGGATCAAGCTCTGGCCTTGAAATGGGTCCAGAGAAACATCAAGAAATTTGGAGGAGATCCGAATAACGTGACTCTCTTTGGAGTGAGTGCTGGTGGTGTTTCGGTTCATTATCACGTGATATCTCAACATTCTCGAGGTCTTTTCCAAAAGGCTATCATTCAGAGTGGGTCTGTCCTCGGCCCTTGTAGAATTGGAAGGGAGTATGATGAGTTTATCAACTCTTTGGGAGAAACGGTGAAAAGCGAAAAAGAAGCGCTCGAAATTCTGAAGAAGTTATCTCCCGAAGAAATTTGTCAGAAGCAGGAGAAATTCCGTGACGTGAGTTCCATAATAGATATTTATGTTATAAGGATGATAATGACGATCATAATGATTGTTTATGATACGAAACGATACGAAATTTTATCCGTTTTATCAATGGATAGGTATATATACCGTCAACGAATCTATTAGACAAGTCATAACTTCTAGACCATTAGGTGTATCAAAATGAGATTTGTTATAGGTAAATGGTATGTGAAGAGGAGAGTTTTCACATATTTTTCACTTTCCGGTCACTTCCGGTTTCACTGGAAATGGCTCCGGTTCTAAATTTTTAAATGGAACACCCTGTATATTGTAACATTTTTTGATTTATGAGACAATTCTAGATCAGAATGTGACATTTTCGAAAGTTTTTATGTCTACTTAATTTTTTTGGAGTCACTTTTGAAATTACATCTAGGTGGGCATAATCCGAAGTAAACTAATCTAAGGACCTCAGGTGATATCAGAATATTACAGTCGCGAAGTTTTAGTGACTAGTATGATAGATATGAATAAGACAAGTTGGCAAAATTACATTTTCGTGTCTAACTATTATTTTTCAAATAGCGAACATTTTTTGACAAGCACTTTCCGAAAAAAAGATATTTTGACGAATCTAACGATACTAATTTATTTGCGATTGGATTACAAATAAGAACATAAATTAAATATTACTAAGGAAAATACTTCGTAATAATTTATTTACTTTTGTCAAGTGTGCCGAGGATAGGCATGATGCATAATATTTTGCAGTTATTTCGATCAAGTTTTCTTTGGAGAACAAAACACTCACTTAGATTATGACAGTGACATAAGCAAATATAGGGAGAAAATCATTAACTCCAAACAAATCGATTTACACGCCAGGAAACAAACTGACTATCCCTTCCCACTTCAACTCTCACTAAACAGTCTTTGATTTATGGAGGCAAGCAAATGTATAATAATTAACCTAGTCAAGTCAGATTCATAGGAATACAAAACATTTTCGAAAATCAGTTAAAACAATATGGGGAAATGCTTTCACAATTTAGAGGAGTATCTTGCATTGCATTCTAGTCCCTATATTTAATATTAAATATCCCATATTCAATACCCACTCTATTCTGTGATACTATAATAATTCAACATGCTCTTTTGGGATATTTTGGGATATTTATGGGATAGTTTCTCCTAATACATCTTATGTAAGTGTATATATACGTATAAACAGTGTAATGATTTTGGCTTTGTCGACAAATGTTTTCATTGCGACAATAAAGTTTATATATCTATCTTTCTATCTATCTACATTGGAAACACATCCAATCTTTTCTTCAAAAATAAGTGAATATTTCTGGAAAATGTCTTCAGCTGAAGTAACTGAGTTGACAGCAATTGGGTGGAGAGCTGGATGCTTGTAACTATCTTCATTGAGGCTGATTCCTATTCCTCGAATCCACTTCCGTCCAAGCTATGCATTATGTCATTAGATTAGATCAACATCCATTGACTTTTTTTTATTAATGACAGATACCCTTGGGCTTTATGTCGTGAGCTGAGAAAAAACGAGGTCGATTGAAGAGGTGCATTTAGTGTTTTTAGCCAACAAAAGTTATTTTGAGGAACAAATAATATAAGAGACTAGCATGATGTAAATATTCGTTTTTTTTAAATTTTGGTGAGCGTTTAGTATTTTTGGGAAACAAAGGTATTTTTTTGTACACAAAAATTGAGTAAATTTAGTAGGCAGTTAAGTACAACCCGTATTAATTCATAAATAATAAAAGTTAATTCGTAATTATAATCGTTTCAATGAATGAATAACTTTATACGACGTACATTTTAATGGGATTCGCGATTGACCTTGCATTACGTCATATATGGCTGAGCGCTGCGCGCTCCCAGTGCTCTATCTCAAAAACAGTGGATCGTATAAAAAAGTTTCGTAACAAAAATTGTAGAAAATAAAATTTTTTACAACTGTTATAATGAATCCAAATACCATTTAGCGCATAGGAAGCGAGATATTTGCGAAAAACTGATTTTTGTGATCTTTGACCTTTAATACCTTAAGACACGGACACGACATTTTATGAGACTTTTGACACATCGTTTAAATGCCAAAACAAAGGTTCACGCAAATATTCAGCTTATTACCTCTCACTCTGAGGTTGTCGGATTATATGACCGTACTAAAATTCTTTGCACATGCGAGATGTTTTTTCGTTTTTCTTTTACAGAATAGATTTGGAGTGATAGCACCCGTTATAGAAAGGCCGAATGATACAGAATTTTTGACAGGACTTCCAACAGATATAATCTCTTCCGGGGATTACAACAAGGTGCCAATTATTATTGGATAT
Source organism: Chrysolina haemoptera (assembly GCA_958298965.1). Taxonomy (NCBI): domain Eukaryota; kingdom Metazoa; phylum Arthropoda; class Insecta; order Coleoptera; family Chrysomelidae; genus Chrysolina; species Chrysolina haemoptera. Next base: position 49,987,159 of record OY282585.1, read on the forward strand.
TGCGGAAAGGAAGGATTGCTTTTCGAAGGCTCCGACAAACATTGTCGTTCTTCAACAAATTTGATTCGGAACAAAAATCCGAGGTGGAAGGATTTGGAAGAGTTCGTTACATCCTACATTGAACTCGAGAAGGGCAGTAAAACGACTGCGGCAGTATGCAAGAAGTTGGCGGATTTTTATTTTCAAGGACAAAACGCAACAGACAAATTTCTTGTAAGTGACATGTTACAATACGAAAATAGTAAAAATTTATTGAATATCGCTGAACTAATTTTGCTGACAAACTGAGCAATTTTTTTACAATCAACAACTTTCATCAACCTATTGAAAACAACAATAAGAAAATGAAAAAGTTCTTTACAAATTACTCAACCTCTCTTATAAATTGGGGGTATTTCCTCTAACTGAAAAATTTGCAAGACCAGTTCAAAAGGGGATGAAGACCCTACCTAGCAAATACAGACCTATTACACTGCCATCTGTCATTTCGAAGGTCATTTAAAGAGCCATCAACATTGAGCTCATGAAATATCTAGATCGCTCAGGAATTGTGAGAAATCGACATTGTGGTGTCCGTAATCAGGGATCAACTAGTGATCTGCTTGGGTATGTATGTTCTACAAATATGGCAGCAATCTATCGAAAAATATAATGAAATTTTGGCCGTCGCAGTAGATAACTCCAAGGCGTTTGATTGCGTTTGGTACTAGGGACTGCTAGCCAAGCTTCTATTTTATGGCTTGTCCCTCCTCCCAGTTGTGTGTTCTGCAGGGATCTATTCTAGCACCATTATTGTTTCATTTTCAATAATTTGTTGTGAGTTACCTAATGTTAAAAGCAAAGTTTTGCGGATGATCATTGCCTTCATACCATTTTCAATTCCAAAATTTTGATATCAGCCTGTGAGACTAGAAAAAAACAGTAAACGAACGTGAAATATTTGAATATGGGAAAATTTTCAAATTGGAAATCTAACAACTTGGTAGATCTCAAAGTGGCCAACGTTTATGTCGGGAATAATCATACCAATGAAAACCTATATCCCTTTTGCTGCTCGGTATTACCATCAGCAGTACCCTTTCATTAGGAAAGCCATGTGCCTTTAAAGCTTTGTTTTCTGTTTTGTGCTGAAAGCTATTTCACTTCCCGTCAACTGATTATGATTTATAAGGAACAGTTTCAATCTGTACTGGACCGCTGTTTTCAAATATGGATTGCAGCCCATGAACACACACTGAAACTTCTAGATTCTGTCCAAAAAGAGCAATTCGTCTTAATAATAATAATAATAATGATAATAAATATACTTTATTGTCATTAAGAAAAAAATCTTTTGGACAAAGCTTGCAGTTGTGATATAAGTTTAAAAAAATGTACAAATTGTAACACATCTAATAATAAAATATAGTTTATAGTCAATTTTGTTAAAAAAGATAAAATATAAGAAAATGTAAAAGTAAATTTCGATGTCGATGATGCTTCGCTCATAAGCTCACCCACTTCTCTGGAACAAGGATGGAAGTTTGGCGATCTGTTTATATTTTATAGATGTTTTCATGGACGATGCTTTCTTGAAATATCATCAATCGTTCCACATCCATTGTTCGTTATTGGGAGACATGCTAAACATCTGTTTATCAGGACTTGTTCTTTCATCATACAGCAAAGCTCAGGAAATCACTTCTTCGGTAGGTGTTTCCTGAGGCATACAGCCTACAGAAATTCAAGAACACCAATTCCCACCCACTTTCCATCGGCCCTCACGATAATCTCCGAAGAATTCAGAATTTTGCTCTTCGTGAGAATCATAACATAAAAAAAAATCTATTATTTTATTGTTGTCGATCAAAGAACACTAGCAATTACCCAATGAAATATCGATATTCGCCTATATGGCTCGTGCCATAAAAGTCATCCATGTGAATAATCCATAATATGTAAGTAGAATACCATACTTTGTCCACAACTTTTGAATAATACTTTGTAAAATAGTCGCAATTTGTTATCTTGTGAGTAACACTTAATAAAAAAATCCATATTTCTTCATAACTAAATGAAGAAAAATCAACTATTCTTTGATATCGATAGTAATATCTTTACTTAAACAATTTTCATCTCATTCCAATTATCTGCATCAATGTCAAAACTTTGATACTCATAAACGAGTCGAACCAACAAATTGTTATTAAATTCGGTCTGATTTCACGTTTCATAGCACGTCGCAAGAATTTCCATCATGATTGTCATATTGAAGTTTGACAGACCAGGAAGTACCGATTCCATAATTCATAGGTCCAATTCGGTGACCTGCTCGTTTCCCAGATTCAGCACCACTTGATTTTTGTTTAGTACAGACCTCCTTTGGATATGGATGATCTGCAAATGAAGATTCGACTAGCAGGCAGTAATATTACGCCTAATATAATGAGAACCACTTGTAAGAGAGAAATACATCGCCGTCTCGAAGCCTGCATAATGTCTACATTTGTACGATGTCCATGATTTATATTATGGTGGTCAATGGATATAGTAATGCTTGAAGGAAGACATGCATTATAAATAAATACTTTATACAAGTGTCATGAACAGTATTTTTTTTATTCTTTCAGTTTCCCTCAGACTACTACTACATCACTGGGATCATTGCAAGTGCCAAAATGCACGCGAAGACGTCTCAACAACCCGTTTTTCTGTACAGAGTAACAATAGATGGCAATTTGAATTTTGGGAAGAAGAATTTCAATGTTGAAAAATATCCAGGTACGAATATTTCATAAACCTCCCGTTCATATTTTTGAATATCAAATAATTCAACAAAACAAATGGAGCAAGCAAGTTTGTAAGGGTTTGGGCTTCTTTACACCGAGAAAAAAATTTAATAACCATTATTAAAACTTTTGTATTGGCAATCAAAGAAAGCACCTGTATTTGGGACTGGGTCTCACTTTAATTGCCACTATCAGAATAAAATTCAAATACTTTTTAAAGTAGTGCTTTCTACCATCAAATGAAGTACTTACAGTAATGACACGCGAAGTAATTGGCCCTTGATAAATATTTTAATTGTTGTTATTGTCGATTTTATTTGGCATAAGAAAAAAGTTATTCGTGTCGAGAACTATGTGATGGATATCATGAAATTACTGGAAGCTTGGGGATTATCAACATTTTAGATTATTTCTAAGGTGAGTACAAGTTATTGCATCAGAAAAGTTTTAATCAAACTTTAAGTTTACCGTCTTTTATAGTATAAAATACTGATATTATAACAACAATTGTGAACATACTAAATTGATAATTGTTATACCTACTATAAGAAATATTTTAAATGCATAAATGATACTAGGTAAGCCTAAACTTCGTTAAAAACTTTCCTGATAAAATAATTTGTACTCACCCTCGGAACTAACAAAAAATCTTAGTAATACCCAAGCTTTCAGTAATTTCGAGAATTTCAACACTTAGTTAGTAGTAGTAGATGCAAAATGCAACCGCAGTTACTCGTAAGAGAAGCGATACTATTGCGCATGTCCGTGATTTTCCTAATTAAAGTATATGCTTATAATAAAACTACACTACGACTGATAGTAGCACTCTGTTTATTTATGACTATCAATGACACTCCAATATTATAATCTTTAATTCAGCGTCGTTCGTGCAACTGCCGTCGCGTGCGGAAAAGTACTACTTTCCGCACTTGTTAGGTAAATAACTATTCTACAACACTTGCTGTCTTATGCATTTTGCGTGTATTTAATTCAATCAGTTGTAGCAATAATCACGTTAGCATCATAGTGACAAGAAATTTTTCGTTGGCTTTCCAGTTGATTATATGTGAAATATGTGGTTGTGGAGAAAGCACAGTCTTTTACTCGGTTAGAATGAAAATTTGGACCTTTTTTCTCGGTGTATCTCTTCGAATATACCTGCAGTGATCCATTTGCAAACTGTGGTGTAGTAATGAATACACAGGAGATTTACCCCAACACCTCGACAAGTGTTTCATCATCATTATAGCCATTATTAATCAGTGACAATAATCCCTTTCCACACGAAATTAAATTCAACTATTAAAGAAAAAGCTGAGATGTTCAGTTCTTTCTTTATAGACAATGTTGCTTAAATCGAAGACACTATACCACAAACTGCTTCCTGGTTTGTATAGGAATTCCAGAAATTGATACAGTGTGACCCATTTAAGATGAAAGTGCCCTTATAAAACTAACATTTTTCAACCGATTGAAATAATTTTTTTTCGTTAGGTAGACATTCAAAAATTCAACTAGGACACCACATTTCAGGAACGAGTCCACGTTTCCAGGGCCAACTAATCTTATTTTTCAAGGTCAAAAATATAAAAAACTTACTAGCGATAACTCTACTCTGTATTCAGAGGGTCTCGAATATCACTGGTTGGAATTTTATCGAAATTTATTCACAAATAAGAAATTGATAAGATAACAAAATTTTAAAAACGTGTTAATGGATTTTCAGGAAAATGTTATACAATTTCAATGAAATCATGGTCAGTGATATTTCGAGACTCCCTGAATCCAGTGGTGTAGTTCAAGTTCTGATAAAAGTTTTGAAATTGAAGTGGTGGTTGATTGAACGGCATATTTCTCAAATTTCATTCCCCTAAAACTTTTCTATTGATTGACACGTTTCAACCTAATTCACAAATGAACAATTTAAAAATCTCGCGAATCCAGTGGTGTAGTTAGATTTCTTTGATTTTTGACCTATAAAAATAAGATTAGTTGATCCTGGAAATGGAGATTTCCCAGTGGACCTCTTGAATGTTCACCTTACGAAAAAAAAAAGATATTCCAATCGGTTGAAAAATGTAAGTTTAATAAGGGTCCGTCCATCTTAAACGGGTCACACTGTGAATTGTTTTTATTCTATAATTAAAACATATATCCTATTTGAATAAGGATTTTTGTAATCATATTATTTTGCATTCACAGGTACCTGCCATGCTGACGACCTGGGATATCTCTTCTCCATGGATGTGCTGACAGTTGAAGAAAAAGACAAAATTGCAGTGAAGCGATTCGTAAAGCTATGGACAAATTTCGCGAAATATGGAAATCCTACCCCGACCGAAAATGAATTGGGAATTCAGTGGATTCCAGTTGAGAAGAACAGAGTTAATTTTCTAAATATCGGAGATGAGCTAACATTGCATGTTGATCCAGAGTCTGAAAGAATGAGAGTGTGGAGCGAGGTTTTCCAGTTGAGTCAACACACTCAACAGTATTTAATTTGAAAGAAACCATTTCTATTCATTCACGTTTTGGATGGCCATCGTCTTGTAGGGTTGGAGATTTTTAACGACGTTTGAATTGCTCAAATCTGAAACACAGTTATTACTGTTGTAGGTACAGGTAAATACTGTATTGAGTCGGAACGTTTTGCATACCTCAGACCTATTGAGAGTTACCACATTATTCATAACTATCATATAAACAAATGTTTACTTCAAAAGAACAAATTTATACTTTATGTCTTTGAGTGTGTTCGCTGTAGTGTGTCATCGTGTATGAAATTTGTTCACCGATGTGAATGAATTTTTTTAGGAATAAATAAATACTACTGAGTTTTATCACATTTTTTATTTATTTAAGTAGGTACACCCCCTCAAATAAATTTAAATGGATCGACATATCGATATCCGGTGACAACGTGCATTCATTTCATCACTTCTTCCTTCAACACGTTCGGTGAAATCGACGCCGTACGGCGTAATCTTGTTTTCTTAGGTACGTGACGTGACGCCGTTAGGCGTCAAAAATTAAAAATCTTCCGGTGCCAGAACGCCGGACGGCGTCCTAATAAGCATATCAGCCAGTGTTATTTGGACCCCTACTGTCACGTAATATGGAAGCATATATACCGTTGTGTCATGTATCAGGTAATTATTATCCCCTCCCGCTCGACCTAACCGCCTATTCCTGGTAAGCTTGGCTTTTGACGCGCATTACGCCGTGCAGCGTCTCAGTGCAATTTAAAAAACATTGCTGATCAGAGTAGTGTCTGTTTACAAAAAGTTTTTTGTCGGAGGCAACAGAAAAAGTAAGTACCTACATAATAATATTCTTGATCTATTATGATGATATAACCGATTCGATGTTCTTCAGTTCATTTCTTCAGTTGAATATTTGCATAATAAACTAAATGAAGCGTAAAACACACTTAAACGTTGCGTTTTTGTCCGTTTTTGCAAATGTCAAGCCATCCATACACATGGGTGGTTGCCTAATTGCCTACACATTCTTCTCTCTACATTTTTCATTTGTTTTTATTCATAACGCCGTTCAGAGTCATGTGAAGACAAATGCTAATATACTTCGACATCCTGACAGAACGCTGATCGGCGTCATCGTAATAAAAAAAAACCACCATAATGTTTTTCACTCAAATTTCAAATATATAACTTACTTAAAGCAATAACGAATCTATTCCCACAATAAAACGGTAGTGTTACGTGAAGTGGAACGTGTTAAATAATTAGTATGGCTCCAGAAAGGCCTGGTCGACACAAGATGCAAACAAATGTAGGTAATTTCTTATTCGGTCGACAACAATTAACTTTTTTGTCCTTGTATCTTTTAATATCTTTCCAAAGCGTTCGACATCACACGTTGAAAGGTAAGGGCAGCGTCTTTCCTGGCTCGCACAAGTCTCTCGAGTATTTCTGAGGGTTGCCCGTAAGGGTGCAGCGGGTTAACGAAAATAACAAATTTAACAATTAAAAATTTTAAAAATTAACTATTTTAACAATTTTAACAATATCAGTAAATAGAAAATTGTAGAGTATGGCGTCTTGCAAAGCACTGTACATCAGGCAATTTTTTGCAAAATTTAATCTTGATAACCTATTCAATGCCCGTACACAAGGGCTGACAGCGAAGATTTTTTTATTATGTGAGTGGGCAGATTTAAAAAACATTAGTGACCAATGCTCAGGTCGGTCTATTTTTATAAGTTAGCTTTAATTTCGAGTTTAAACTCGAAATTAGGAAAAAATGTATCGCATGTCCGCTCGACGCCAATCGTCATAAGAAAACATTATAAATCGACCAATAGTATCAAAATTAGACTGATAATTTGTTAGTTGCGAATTACATCGATAATTTTTTCACGTACGTTGTTTGATTGGTTCTCTTTGTTTAAATGAATGCATAAGGAAGTTAGCCATTGACTTGGTTGTCCGGTAAAAAAATAATTAAGTCGAATTACATTCGCGTTAGTTTTTTGAGATAATTTTAACTAGATTAGCAGTAGTCTTTGTTGCTATTGAGAAATTCCACTCGTGAGATTTCTATATCAACAAAGATTCCCGCATTTAGTTAAAATCATTAAAAAATTACCACCACTTGTGCAATTACTGTTGAAAATAATTCGTTTTCATTCACCATAAGAAATTAATTACGTATAGAAATAAAGATGTGTGTAGTCAAAAAGCGTGAGAAATTTTAATCTCAACCTCATATTCCTAAAGGGAAAGAGAAGAAAAAAAATAAATTAAAAATATGTGGACCCAAGTATGGGAACTCAGAAAATAGGACTGTCACTGGAGCTGGAGCATAACTGGAGTTGTATGTACTTGATAATATCTGATAAGACTTTATTTGTTAATGTTTATCGAGCACTACATTGCCTATTTGAAAATCAACTCCTATTATCCAAACATTTTCTGTTGAAATGGATTCTCCAGTAGTGGAAATTAGTGATGGAAAATTACAAGGGTCCAAAATGACCAATTTGGACGGTGAAGAATTTTGTTCATTCCTTGGAATTCGATATGGCAAACCTCCCATCGGTGAACTAAGGTTCAAGGTCAGTACTGCAAAGCTTGTGTTCGTACTTATACCCAGTCAACTTATAACACAACTTATGAAGAAAAACATCATTCAAAAATCGAAAAAGAATAAGTCAGTGAATTCATTAACTACAGCAGGTCAAACGATATAGACAGATTTTCTCATCATCGACATCACTAAATAATACTGCCTTCCACTCAACCTTTTTGAGATTGTATATTTTCTGCCTTCTCATTGATATGGGACCAAACATAGCCATTAATTTCTACGATAAGAAAACATTTGGGATTCTACCTACACTACCAATCCCATAAAAAATAATCTAGAGCCTCGGAAATTCACATCAAAATCCACCTGGAAAATATTTCTATGTGACCACCTATACATTTGGATTTTCAAAATGATTAAAATTACACAACTGCTTATATCCATGTTCAAGGCTACTGATAACAAACTATGTACAGTGTTGATATTGCCATAATTTCATTAAGGCATGTTCTACACAATACACTTGAGTCTGATGGTTACTTTGATTAATAGATAACAAAAAGTGTGCAAAGGTGAAGAGAGTTCTGAAGATTTCTCATGGGAGAACCACAAGGTTGCATCCCAGGACCATTATTGTTTTCCGTTTACAATTTCCGTCTCATGAAATAAATCCACTATTATTCACGAACCCAGTCTATTGTGTAATAATCTTAATTGATTTTTTGTAAAAGCATCCATATAATCATTTCAGAAATCGACACAAATAAAAAACTGAAAGTCTAGATTCAATACTAGCACCCGTGAACGTACTAATGAATGTTAATCTCGTCAATAGAAAACACTTGAGGAGAGTGGTTTTTGCATTACCAAAAAACGGCAGCCCTGTTGAAATATCCTCGGATTTCGTGAGAAAAATATACGATAATATAGAAAAACCTCTCATCAATTGTATTAAATATTCACTTGATCCCGATACAATTTTTTTAAGACCGTAATCTATTAACTGAATACGTTTCGGAATATAATATTTTGTACGAGAATCAATCAGAAAGGCACAGAGATGCGAAAGTGCTATGCAAAATGTCTTATATTAATGGAAACAGTATCCAAGTAATAATATCATGATTGAAGCAGTGTTTCTAGATCTGCAACGTGCATTTGAGACAACAGATATACAAAAACTTATATGGAAATTACAAAAAATGGTATTTTAAGAATGGCATTGGAATTGATTATTAATTATCTTCAGAATAGAAAACAGGCTACACATTTTTGAAATTCCAAATGAAAACGGTGTACCACAGGAAAGCACACTGGGGCCACTATTGTTATTGTCAATTGTGTTGAAAGCAGTCAAATTCTTTTTTTGCAGATGATACATTGATTTACTATTGTACTGAAGATATACTCACTTTAGCTAACAACGATTTATGAAATATGGTATTCTGGTGCTCAAATTCGAAAACCAAATTTCTACTGATCACTACTACATATACACTACTACATATACAATAATATTACTATTTCAAAAATTAGTATTGGCTATAACAAAATTGAATATTTTGGAAAAATGTAATATTCGGGTATCATAATAGACCGCAAATCCACAAAGACCATGTAACATATCTGTAAACGATGAAATCTCGAAAAAAAAGAAACTTCCCATCCAGAGTAGCAACATTTCTGAGTCAATGGTAACGTATAATATTATATAATTCTGTCATTCTTAGTCATAGCAAATGAAAATCAAAAGGACAGAATTCTAAAACTGCAAAATCGAGCAATGCATATTATTTTGATTGTTCCTAAATATACTTCAATCAAAAATATGTTGTGTACAGTTTGGCAAACATAGCTGAAACCTCCAAATTATGCACGCTCATTAAGCGCATTAGTCGCACAACGGACTATAGTCCGTAATATATCCAGTGATAAGGAACTCAACTTGAACGTTCGCGCAAGAAGCGAGAATTTCACAGTACAGAATATTTTTGTAAATTTTCAATTTTTCTTGAGAGCTTCAGGCTTTCTTTAAAGTTAAATGACGTTTCGTGAATTTCACATACAATCTTTTTCAGGCTCCTCAACCTGTTGAACCATGGACAGATGTTAAAGATGCAACCAGAGAGGGAGACGCTTGCTACCAACTGAATTTTCCATCTGGGGAATGCTCTGAAGATTGCTTGAATCTTAATGTTTTCACGAAAGAAGTAGGTGGTGAGGATGAAGATTTTTTCTTCAACACAAGCTTGAAGAAACATTGTACCTTCACCTTTTTCTTCACCACTTCCCCTTCACCATTCACCCTTCACCATTTTTTTTGTGATAAGAAAATTCATCAGGAATAATTTAACGAGTGATTCAAGAATGGAATATAAAAAAAAACACCACTTAGAAAGTACCGTTCGGCAAAAATAATGAATAAATTGGGGTCGTTTTATTTGAAATTCAAAAGTTGATGTCACTTTGAATTTCCTTTGAAAATAACTAGATGACCTGACGTAACAAATCTTGTGGCCATTTGGTATAGTGGGTATATAACTGAACAAAACGATTCACGAAACTACTGGAAATATGCCTTGGACACAAAAAAAAAATTAATTCTGAAGCGCGCAAAAAATTAACTCAATAATTCCTAGCATCGAGCAGAAACTAGTTGATCCCCGTGAATAAACACTCGTAGTATTAAGGTGCATAACTTTCAACTGGAATTACTTCTATGGCTTTATTCTAACGATTTGAACAGTGGGATTGAGTAGAAAATCAGAAGAGGCTTTCCATTTTCTGGCTACGAATAATGGAAACCTAATTCGAACTCCGCCCTTTTCAGAAAAATATATAATAAACACGGAATGAAGACTATTATTATTATTATTATTATTATTTTTGTGTGTGTTGGCATCGACTGCTATGGTCATTAGCCACGTGTTCTGGATAGGCCTTGTTACTAACTCCATACGCCACCTTAGGAGCAGCATTGTTAATTATTAACGCAATAGTGAATCGTGGAGGATTATCCCCAGCCAGCAACAAGATTCAATCACTCAGATTTTGACATCTGAAACTGAACAAACCTTGCTATGTCTGGGGATCGAACCCGCGACCTTATTATTATTATTATTATTATTTTATCCTTCAGGATTGTTCCAGTCAGGCCCCGACACATTCGGATGGCGTGCTAGTGTCAGTTACCCAGATAGTCACTCCCCACGTCCGTGGGGTGAGTGATTACTGGGTCCGAGAATCATGTGCCCTGAGCAGACGGACTGAACCAAGGATGACGACCTTCTGCATATTTCCGGCCAAGACTTCTGCCGCATCACGGAAAACTGGTATGATTTTTAGATTAGAGAGCAGCGTGTCCATCATTCCACGAAGGACACCTATGGTCGGAACCACCATTATCACAGAATGGTTTGGGTAGAGCCTGCGGAGTTCAAAGAGCCTTGATATTTATTCCGTTTTTCCTCCTATTTTCGGACGATGTTCATTTCGTCAGGAGCCGAAAACTCTATGACGAAAATCGTCCTACTATGATGGTCGAGGAAGACTACATTAGGCTTATTTGCTTGTGTTTGCCTGAGGGTGGGAAATGAGTAGTTCTAAAGAATTCGGCACTTCTCATTCTACACAATGAACTCAATATCTCCGGAGCAAAAGGCAACACTGGTATCTCGTTTATACCGTACAAGTGTCGTAGATGGTAGTACAACACTCGTGGCATCGCGTTATGTCTGTGGATATAGGCTTAGACCGCATGAGCTTGACAAGCACACAGCAATTGCCTTATAGTCTCAGGCGCCCCACGACACGCTCTGCATCTAGTGTCTATAACCATCACGCGACTGCGGTAGACCAGAATGTTGAAGACACCATCCTAGCAGGCCATCATAAATCCCTGAATTATGAATTATCATTATTCTTGTTAATATTATCAATATCATTATTATCAACAGTGTTTTTTTTAATACCATACCAATATCATGCAATTTCAGCTTCCTCAACAACATAGTCAACTAAAACCAGTTATGGTATGGATTCATGGAGGAGCTTTCACCATGGGATCCAGCAAACTCAATATGACAGGTCCGGCATTTCTTATGACCGAAGAAATAGTGTTAGTAACTGTTCACTATCGAGTCGGTTTCCTAGGATTCTTGAAGTTGGAGGACACTTCTCTACGAGTTCCAGGTAATGCAGGACTCAAGGATCAAGCTCTGGCTTTGAAATGGGTCCAGAAGAACATCAAGAACTTTGGAGGGGACCCGAATAACGTTACTCTCTTTGGAGAGAGTGCTGGGGGCGTTGCAGTTCATTACCACGTGATGTCTCAACATTCCAGAGGTCTTTTCCAAAAGGCTATCATTCAAAGCGGAGCTGTCCTCAATCCTTGGAGCCATGGAAGGCAACATGACGAGTTCATCAACTCTTTGGGAGAAGGGGTCCAGAGCGATCAAGAAGCTCTCGAGATTCTGAAGAAGTTATCTCCTGAAGAAATTTGTCAGAAACAGGAGAAATTCCGTGACGTGAGTTTATTATAACAATTTCTTGGAAATACTTTCAATAGTAATGTTGGGTTGTATACGAATAAGTTCGGCTTTTTCTCTATTCTTCAATGTCATTGAATTTCACGTTGAGTTTGAGGTTACTTTTGTTGAAATCTATCAAACATCCCAAATTCATCAATGGGACGCAGCGCCTCACGCGGATATGGCCATATGTAAGGGTGCCAATCTTTGGGAAAATTATTTGGTCTACTAGAATCTGGAGCTAGTAGAACTATTGTTGGTGGTAAGGGTTGGGAAATACTCGATGGTTGGGTTTGTTGATTCCGAAAACTCTCGAAACAGAAACAAAGGGGGATGATTGTGAATTTTTGAAAATTTTTGGGACCCCTTTCAAACTTTTTCAGTTAGAATAAGTTATCGATAGTCTGGTGGTTCCTGACTTGAGCCACACTTTGATATTGAGAATTCATTTTTGGATGCGTGTGGAGATCATTCCACACTTATGTTCGAATGAAAGCAAGTTAAGTATGATACTGTTGCAGTTGATACACTCATATCCGAATAAGCTTTATACTCTCTCGTTTTTAGGCATTTTAACCCTCTCAATGCGTAGCTGAGACTTAAAAGAAGATGGATGATGTAATAGGATGTACTAAAGTTGTGAAGCACAAAATAAAAATTCTTAAGGATGTGCAGCCTATGAAACAACGTTCTAATCCTATATCCCTAGCCCTCATGAAATTTATAGATGAGAAGAAAATGCTCGAGTTGGATATTGACGAACCATCTTGCGGCACATTGGTTTTTTTGTGTAGTCTAGTCAGATATTTTGTCAAGTCTGGACATGAAATCGACCTACTGGCAAGTCACAGTAGCTGCAGGTTCTCGATAGTACACAGCCTTCAGAATTCCGAGAACTCCTTCAATTTGAACGATTACTAGTTGTTAGGTATACATACCGCTCCTGCCACTTGGCAACGGTTCGTCTATAGGGTTTTAGGGAGCAGATCTCGAGCCTCACGCCTTTGTCAATTTAGAAGATATTGTTGTTGTCTCCCAATCTTTTGACAAACACGTTGAAATCCTTTCGAAAATTTTCGATAGATCGATAGATGGCGGTCTGATACTGAGTGAGGCAAAATGCCAAATCTGCGTTAATGTTTCCAATAATGCCTTTGGTTTTCCTGGAAGGTATGTCCTGGGATCGATTATGTCAACAACGAGGGTGAATATTTTGAGTTGTCTGATGAAGAAGATATTTAAAAACGTGTGCTATACGAAGATAGCTGAACTCGAAGCCGAGATCATCAGTTGATTAGGGCCAGTTTTGTACCTGACTTCATTAAGTTTTGAGAAAATTTCTGTTTTTATTAATTTCCAAACTCTCCAATAGATCAAATTTTAATTTTTTTTATCACATTTTCGTTTTATACGAAAATATTTTTAAACAAATACTCAATAGAGTTGGAATATTTCTCCAGTATCTTAGATAACTAATGCAAAATGAAAAGCAAACGAAGATGAAATTTTCTTCAATAGATTTACACTTGGGAAATATGACGTGTGGATATATGAGTAATAATGTGCAAGCTGCAAAGGATATACAGTATCGGAAAATTTTCATCGGGTTATGCTGGTTTCATAGGAGCGTAAAGAATAGCTTGCTATTATGTTGAGAGAGCATTACAATTTCTCCTCGACTTGCTCGAGCAAGGGATATCGACGTGGCTGTTAATTCGTCGGACGAGGTAGTAGTCATACAGTAGTGCGTCTCTCTTATTTATGTGGTATTATCATATCATTGCGTTCCTTGTTGCTCGCATAGATTTGTCTATACCCCGATGAAAACTTTCCGATACTGTATACCCCAATGAAAACTTTCCGATACTGTATTTATTGGAGTTCAGAAGAATCCAAATTGACCCAGTTTTTGTTGACAAACTTTCCCCACCTTCTCTCACTTTGTCGCATTTATTTTGCAGAATAGATTTGGAATAATTGCACCTGTAGTAGAAAAGCCGAATGACACAGAATTTTTGACAAGAGATCCTGCAGATATAATCTCTTCTGGGGATTACAACAAGGTTCCAATTATTATCGGATATTGTGGGAACGAGGGATTGTTATTCGTAGGTGACGATAAACTTTGTCGTTCGACAACAAATTTGGTGCGGAACAAAAATCCACGATGGGAGGACTTGGAAGATTTCATTACATCCTACTTGAAGGTCGAGAAGGGTAGTGAAACTACTTCGGCTATATGCAAAAAGTTGGCGGATTTTTATTTTCAAGGACAAAATGCAGCTGATAAATTTCTAGTAAGTTATATGGATATGAAAGCAATAAAGAAAATTTCCGACATACACTCACGTGAATCGAGACGTTTTCAGAATACGCAGAGTCCTTCAAATGTTGGCGTCACATAAGAAAATGTTTTTATAATAATTCGTTTACACTGACAGGCACTAAGGTAAAAAACGATTCAATGTACTACATTCGCTTGAAAAAGATACTGTGTATCAAAACATGTCGCAAAGACAATACATTTTGTGGAAATTTTAATCGTTTTTTACCTTAGTGTCATAACTATGGATTTCCATCAAGTAACGGCCACGTCAATCCAAAATTTGACTGGGGCGTTAAGTTCAGCTTCAAAGAATAACAAATGGCCTGCTCGGTGATTTCCAATACATATATAGATGGAAAAATGTTCTTCGTTTATTTATATAAAATCTTACCCCACTTTTTGCATTTTCATAGCATTTTTTTTTTAATTTACCACTATACCAGCGATCACGTGACATGTCAAAATAGATTTTAAGGTTGAAAGAATTACAAAATTTATCCGCTTAATGTTATCACATTTTTGTTTGTTTATTATCAGGATCAAATTTAAACATCTCCCAATGCACCAATTTTTATGGAGAATATAATTTTCTGATAAATCGATAATAAAAAGTTTCCCGAATGATGCAAATTTCTTGAAACTCACTCTATATGAACGCACCATCATTGAGGTGGTAGACTCTCATTTCGTTTATTTGTTACATCGAACCAACAAACTAAAAAAAAATGGCTTTGTAAGAATATGTGCAAAATTTTCTGTCGCTGCCTCTCGGGCTATACAGTATATACCAGTCTAGCAACGTGTTAACAACATGAATCTGGTCTGGCGTTTTCATAAACGTAAATCAGATAGTAGAATAGTAACATATATAAAAAATTGTTTATTTCAAATTTTATAAAATTACGTTAATTTTGTGTTGGTACTATCTTAACTAACAGTAAATAATGTGGCAACACTTTTAGAATATTGTTCACATCACATTTTCATTGAGACGTTTAGTTTTTCCTTGGTTTCAATTCCCACTCCTCCCAAACGCAACGGAACTCAGTATCCAGTCTGCCATAACGGTAGTCAAGAAGCATGCCGAAACAGTATCCAGTATCTCAGTATCCAGACTGCCATAACGTAGTCAAGAAGCAAGCCGAAACAGTATCCAGTATCTCAGTATCCAGACTGCCATAACGGTAGTCAAGAAACAGCATCCAGTATCTCAATATCCAAGTATACAAGCATGTCTGAGTGCCACCGGGGCCATGAGAACCACCCCAACAGCCGCCTTAGAGGTCTTGCTCAACCTACCTCCACTACACATATACATCCAAGCCGAAGCCAGGTCTGTCACGAGCAGGTTGCTTAGAAGACAAGCACCCATTAGCAATATGCACGGGAGAGACTACAACAAGCTATATGAAGAGTTGGATAACGACCCGCCATCAGATGGCATTCTTCCCAGATATAGCTTTGACAAAACTTTCAGGACAAGTGTAACGGACAGGGATGCGTGGAAGGGGGGGCCTCCCATCAATGCGGAAATCGCTGTCTACGCGGACGGCTCCAAAACGGATGAAGGTGCAGGAGCCGGCATTTACGGAACCAAGCCGAAGACGAAAATCTCACTGAGCTTGGGCAAACATGCGACGATATTTCAAGCGGAAACCGTTGCAATACACCATTGTGCACAAGAGCTAATAAGGCACGATTTTTCGCGAAAAAACATTGCCATATACTCGGATAGCCAAGCTGAGATAAAAGCAGTCAACTCAATGCAAGTTACCTCAAAACTTGTTTGGGACTGCATAGAAGCCCTAAAAGAGCTGGGCAGTCAGAACAGACTGACACTAGCCTGGGTACCAGCACACACAGGTTATAGAGGCAATGAAGAGGCCGATACACTAGCCCGAGAAGGAGCAAGTAAGGCCCTGAATGGCCCAGAACCGTATTGCGGTATAGCAAAAGCTGTACTAAAACCAAACACCAAATCATGGATTCAACAGAAGTCTCAAGAATGGTGGAACAATGCACCAGGGATGAGACAGGCCAAATAGTTTATCAAACAACCGCAGCCAACATTCACAGACTATCTACTAAGCCAGAAGAGGAACACTACTAGAATAGTAGTAGGACTTCTCACAGGGCACTGTAGGCTCAACAAACATATGAGTACAATAGGCCTGGCAGAAGAAATGCTATGCAGGTTCTGTCAGGAAGAAGAGGAAACATCAGTACACATACTATGCCACTGCGAGGGCTTGTCAAGGCAAAGGTTTCTAACACTGGGAGAAGAAAAACCAAGAGCTCCCAGATTCATGGGAGTTCTAAAAACTAGCCTGTGGAGTCTCGTAAAGAAGATAGGGCTAGACAAAGAACTCTAAATGATCTCGAGGACAAACACAATAGATCTGAAAAGGTCGCGGTGTAGAGGCTTGTAGCACGAAAGTCCCTAATATATAATCTATAATAATCTATCTCAGTATCCAGACTGCCATAACGTAGTCAAGAAGCATGCCGAAACAGTATCCAGTATCTCAGTATCCAGACTGCCATAACGGTAGTCAAGAAACAGCATCCAGTATCTCAGTATCCAGACTGCCATATCGGTAGTCAAGAAGCATGCCGAAACACATTTGTTATAAAATGACGATCTATGCTGCCAGCTCTTAGTCTATAATAGTTGTACGAGATCTTAAGAGGCCATGAGCGCGATCACGTTTGGGATGTTTTTAAGGGTAAAAGAGTCAATTGATAACTCAAAAACGGTTCGTCTTATCGATTTCAAACAAGAACAGGCTTCTAGAGAAAGTTTGAAATGTTCCCAAAAATGCAGTTACTTTGAAACAATTTTTTGGGTAGAT
This sequence comes from Chrysolina haemoptera, assembly GCA_958298965.1. NCBI lineage: Eukaryota > Metazoa > Arthropoda > Insecta > Coleoptera > Chrysomelidae > Chrysolina > Chrysolina haemoptera. The sequence goes on from OY282585.1 coordinate 50,004,683, forward strand.
GAACAAATAATTTCAAAAAAACATTGCAGCACTTACATAGATCAACTTTTTACCTTTTTTTATATCAAATTCATTTCGATCGGATAAAGATTGCTTCAAATTTTAATGGAAGAGATATACCACTGCAACTACTTCGACTATCCTGCCGCAGACATAATATATAATAATACTTCCTCATAAACACTCGTAGAGTGTACCCAAAGGCATAGCCTGTGCGGGTAGAGGGCGGCTATTATTATTATTTGCCGTGGCGCTCCGGGACGACTTACTGATTTTTGGTGGCGTATTAACTTTTCAACTGCAGGAAAACCCGAAAAACCTACAGCACCACCTCGGGTGGCCGGCGTGCACTCCAAGCTAGCACTAGACGAGATTGGCATCTAGACAACAAACAATACACTTACTTTCAACAAGGACTGTGGTCGTCTATCGATTCCGATAATGAATACTTGAGAAAAAATCCCTTGTACCTACATCGGGCTCGAACCGACTACCGCTATACTGAAGCTTCGAACGCCCTGCGCCTTAGACCGCCAAGCTACCGGCCACCCAAATACCACATAGTTACATATAATAATAAATAAATAAATAGGGTTTTTATTTCATCTTCTGTCAAGTACAGTTTCACTAATAATGACAAGTCACTACATATATATTATTGGATGAAAAAAAGGTTTGTATTTCGTGCAGAAATTTATTTATAAAATCATAGCAAAGCGCTTTCGACTATAAAGTCATCATCAGTGCGTACCTGTAAGTAAGTGACATTGAAATGAATTTAAGAAATTTTGATAATGTGAATTTTGAAAAATTGAAAAAATTACTTACTCGTCAGGTGTACAAGAGCCATACCATAAAAATATCATGTGTCCATAGGACCATGTAACAAGTTAAAACGGGACATCATATGATTAACATTTTAAAAAATCCTTATTCCAGGATTGAGTTTGATAAAAGTTTCAACAGGCAGAGTAACACATGTCTGCTGAACTTAGTATACTGTCAAACTAAATGAAATATGAATGAAATTGACATTGTGTCAAAAGTTGACAATGACAATTGGCTTCGAACATGAACTTCTGGAAACACTGATCTATGTTTTGAAAATTGTTAAATGACCAATTAGTCAAATTGATCTGTAAATCTATTTATAGTTCTGTTCATCCAAACCCAAGGAAATATGACAAACCGGGAAAAGGTACAGATCAATTTGACTAATTGGTCATTCAACAATTTTCAAAACATAGATCAGTGTTTCCAGAAGTTCATGTTCGAAGCCAATTGTCATTGTCAACTTTTGACACAATGTCAATTTCATTCATATTTCATTTAGTTTGACAGTATACTAAGTTCAGCAGACATGTGTTACTCTGCCTGTTGAAACTTTTATCAAACTCAATCCTGGAATAAGGATTTTTTAAAATGTTAATCATATGATGTCCCGTTTTAAATTGTTACATGGTCCTATGGACACATGATATTTTTATGGTATGGCTCTTGTACACCTGACGAGTAAGTAATTTTTCAATTTTTCAAAATTCACATTATCAAAATTTCTTAAATTCATTTCAATGTCACTTACTTACAGGTACGCACTGATGATGACTTTATAGTCGAAAGCGCTTTGCTATGATTTTATAAATAAATTTCTGCACGAAATACAAACCTTTTTTCCATCAAATTACATTGGAACGTGCACACAGCTTGACAATTTTCACATATATATTATTCCACAATCCAGGGGGAAGGGGAAGGTATATACGGGCGCAATAGTAGCAGCTCCCTTACACCTTTTCAGGGGTGCAAGAGAGTGGCTTGCCGAGGCGAACATAGCGCCCCCGCGAAAGGGCGCGGTAGTCCGCCCGCGCTGGTGTTAACGCTGGGCCGGACTTTTCATTACGTAATGTTTATGGCCAATAAAAGACGCCTCCTGCAAAGCTTATGCGTGTTGTTCGATTTTTTATTCCTTGTAGATACGCCTTTGTTGCAGTTTGTGAGGATAGATTTTTTCGATGCTAAACCCCGGAAAAGGCTGATGCAAAAAAACCGGGTCAAAGTACTCTGCGTTTCAGTCTGACTTTCGACTCAGTTCCCTACGGAACCGGTTCTTCCCTTCTTTCGTTAAAGATATCAAGAGACTGATAAATGAGCCCGCCTTTTTTGCGAGGCTCATTATCAAACACTCTGAGCCTGGTTATTTCTCTGGTGAGAGGACTTTTATCGAGCATGTATTTATAAAACTTATAAGATAAGTTTCTTATAAATGTCGGAGCCGACGCCTCCAAGCTCCCTAAGAGTTTCCACTCGAAGGTATCGTCTGCTACCAGTGATGATACGAAGTACCTTATTCTGCATCCTGTCAAGCCTCGCAAGGGGAGTGTCTTTTAGGCTGCAGAACACTGGGCAAGCGTATGTCATAGTAGGACGAATAATCTGCTTATAAATAAGCATCTTATTCTCCTGAGAAAATTTCGAGTTTCTGGCTATCAGGGGGTAAGTGCGCTTTAACGCAGCTCCACCCCTCTGTATAGCCAGAGTGATGTGTCGCCCGAATTTAAGACGCTTGTCCAGGTGTACTCCCAGGTACCTCGCGTGGCTCACGTTCTCAACAGCTTCGTCTTTGACCATCAGCTTACGGTATAGCTTCGAAAAGGTATACATTTTCGTAAAGTTGATTGTCTCCGACTTGGCCGGATTCACCTCGATCTTATTCTCTGCTAGATACGGTATGAATTTGGATTCTCGACTGAGCAGCGACGCTTGAAAAGGAATGGACAAAGATAGCCGTGTCATCGGCGTACACAGCCGTGCCCATGTCCGTTCTCTCGCACTGAGGAAAGTCATAGGTATATAGGAAGTATAAGTGCGGGGATAAACTTGAACCCTGCGGAACACCTGCTTCAATTGGAAATTCTGCGGAGCGAGTATTATTTACACGCACCATAAAACTCCTCCCAACAAGGTAAGAGTTTATCAAACTCACCATGTATGAGGGCATGCCTGCCAACAGCATTTTATAGATTAGACCCTCAACCCATACCGAGTCGAAGGCTTTTTTCATGTCAAGCAGGATCATGATTATGTTGAGCCCTCGCTGAGAGGCCTCTTTCACCCCGTGCACAATTCTTACAACCTGAGAGGTTGTAACATAGTTACATATAATAACACTTCCTCTAATAGCCTATCCTTGTTTGAAATCGATACGATAAACCGTTTTTAAGTTATCGACTCTTTTACCCTAAAAAACGGCCAAAATGTGATCGCGCTCATGGCCTCTTAAGACATTTTCCTTTGCAACGATACCTTCCGGACTGAAATGAACTTTGGTATTTTTCAGTTTCCTTCAGATTACCACTTCCTAGCTGGGATCATTGGAAGCGCCAAGTTGCATGTAAACACATCCCAACAACCTGTTTTCTTGTATCGAGTAACAATAGAAGGCAATTTGAATTTACTTAAGAAGTATTTTCAAATCGAAGACTATCCAGGTATGTAATTTTTCGTTATTCATTGAATATTCAAACAAAGAAAATGTTGTAGATTCGTGGTGACTTGAGTTCTTTCACAACTTCGAACATGTCATTTCTACTGTTCGGAGACGTAGAACCCAAACACCAAAATTACGCCAACTTCACCCATAATTCACATTCATACAGTGCATTCCATTTAGAAGGAGCTTCCCTAAATAATTTTTCAAGCAATAATTATCAGGAGAAACAAACACTTCAACAATATTATGTTTAGGAAAACATTTTGACATATTATTTATATTTAATGTAACCTCCCTATAGTACCCCCACTGCAGGTCATCACATTTTTCAAGTGGATGACATAAATGATACGAAACAACATTAATATTCGTAAAACTAATACAGGGTGTTTCCGAAATTGGAGCGATAAATGAAGTGGAATAATGTAGAATATACAAAATAAAACGAAATGAAAGAATACATTTTTGGCGAAAAAATAATATTCAATTTAAAGGGTTTCAAAATTTTTTGGTAACCAGAGGTCTACGGCTTGCGCGAATCGCGCTGAAACACCGCGCAAACCAGTGCATCCCAAGCAAAGGTAACTGAAAGCGATTTCATAAAATTTCACAAAAATTTTTGATCGCTTTAAAAAGAGAAATTTTGCTATTTATTGTTAACATTATGTTCCAGATAACAACCCATTTTCTCAATCGTTCCAATTTCAGAAACACCCTGTTAATGTACAGGGTGAATATATTACATAGTCATTATAGTCATTGATATTTGGCATCCACAGGTACCTGCCATGCTGACGAGTTGGGGTATATTTTTCAACTTCCCCTTCTGACATTGGGAGAAAAAGACAAAATTGCCGTGAGGCGCTTCGTCAAACTATGGACAAATTTCGCAAAATATGGAAATCCTACCCCGACCGAAAATGAATTGGGAATTCAGTGGATTCCAGTTGAAAAGAACAAAGTTAATTTCCTAGATATCGGAGATGAGCTAACTTTGCATGTTGATCCAGAGCCCGAAAGGATGAGGGTGTGGAAAGAGGTTCTCCAAATGAGTCCATACACTTCTCAGTATTTCATTTGAACAAGGGTTTTCATTTCTTTGTTTGCTCATCGTCTTTAAGGGTTGATTTTTTTATTTGCTCAAATCTGCAATACAGTGGGTAATGTTGTACAGGTCAACAGTGTATTCACCAGATGATGATTGCAGATGAAAGCAATAATAACTTCGTGAATAAGACGAATGATGTAGTAATGACTTTTTCTAAAACTCACGAACAACAAAGTATTCTTTCAAAAGTGCTAATTCACTTCATGGCTTCGTCTTTGATTACATATCCTCACAGTACGATATTTGCTCATTGAGTCCAATAAAATTTATTTTTTGAAATAGTAACATTAAACATTCTGTTGAGTTTCATTACATTCTGTATTTTGATGAATAAGTGCCAAAATATATATATTTTTTCATTATTTTCTTCAGGAAATTTATTGAATACATCTTCCTAAGGTACCATAAAAAATATGAAATCATTCGATATTTGCTTGAAAAAATTATAGTAAGTTTTAGTGCTTGGGGTACAGATGCACTCGTTTCGAAGCCTTACCAACAATTTCGTTTAATTTGCGGATACATCATTCAAACAACGATTTATAACTACCCAGCCATATATTTTGCATTTTGCCGCACGTCAATTGAGTCCACGTGTTCCGCGGCGCTTCCTTTAAATCTATACGAGTAGTTGCAATTATTGACGATAGATGAACTATATATATGAGAACGGGGACTTCTCGCATCTCAGGATTCCTAATTGTGTGAAATCCATAGTTTATATGCTTGCGATTGGCTTTTGCGATTGGAATTCCCCGTATCCCGACCAGCGGTTTCTGGGTTTGAAAGAAATAGGTAATTTGTATGCGTACAAACTGCAATGCAATGCAATCTCATCAGAAACGGACTGGGAAGGTTACATGTATTCCCCAAAGAAAGAATAAAACTTGAGGTCCATTACATAAGAAGAAATAGAAGCATTTATTAGTTTGCTTATCAATTTTGTAGCACTGCACGCTGCTAAAGAACCAATATGTGTGTTGTGGATCACGTATGCGTTGATGAACAATAGAGCACTGTCAGCTGACGTCACAACATGGCGGTCATGGGGGGACAAACAAAGCATTTGACATTTGATGAAATGAAAATTCGTGTTTTGTGGGTGTTAGTGGATAATTGCGATTTTTATAAATCGCTTTTCGCAGAAAATTGCAACTGTCATATTACGTCACTGACAGTGCTCTATTGTTTCCGATCCGAGGCAGAGCCCCTTTCACGGTTTATATGGAAAGTAAGCCAGACCAATATGGATTAAACATTTGGGCCATGAATGAATTTCTAGTCCGCATATACAGCGAATATGCAAATCTATTCTGGTGAGTTTTCATGTAAAAAATGGCAAGTAACTATTTTTTAGAATTCATTTCATCAAGAAAATATACCAAAGAGAGGTCAGACGACAGAGAGTAGTAATGGATTACAACCAATAACTTTCTTAACAGTAGGTTCTGGAGTAGCCGATGAACTCTTAGGACCAGCTTTATAGGTTTCAGTTGACAACGAATGGGCTAGGTCTGAGAGTGAATTCACTGCGAGTAAATGACATGGCCCCATGCTAGATTACCTCTCACAAAAAATATAAGCTTCTGAACTGAAGCTTTTAGATTCTAACAGAAAGGAATCTGTTATTTAACAGTGAGCTGATAAAGTTAGAAACTAGATGTCCTGCCATACCAGGATGCTCACTGCAATTTTCCGACACAATATAGGAATATATTTGGTAAAAAATCCAAACAACTACTTTCCTGGCTAATATCACGACGAGCGTTGAAATACATCCGATGAATTTCCGTGCAAGAGTTTGGACCACCTATTGATAGATTTCTGGGTTCTTGCCCTCATCAGTATAGGGTAGGTCTCTGCAGACAATAACTAATGTCTGCAACAAATGGTCCAGTTATCATGACAACTCGAGCGGGTTACTGGTATTGCTGGAAAAGCGCCGGCTAGCTAGATTTTATTTCACCAGCCCCGAATAGTCACAAAATTTCTTCAGTAGTTTTAAAATTTGATTTGTCTTCTTCGATTTCAGTTACTGCAATTGCAATGTTGATGGTTGGTAAATGCCCTATAAGTTTCAAGACGCAACATCAGCGCGTCATCACGTAAGTAAAATTTTATCATTGCGCCGCACAAGCAGAAGTGAGGTAGTCCGGTTAATTCAGCAATATTACCTTCTCGTCCTTTCTCTTTCTTACATTTTGACATGTAATTTTTTCGGTAAAAATCAAAAAACAAAGCAAACATGAAAGAAGTTTGCGTCATCATCAAATAACTCGGAAGCTTTGGATAAGTGCAGTCGGGCATCAGAAGTATACGCCCAAAACTGAATATGAGGAAGAGAAACTGGACCTAGAATGCGAAAAGAGTGAAATAAAAAATATATTTTCCTACGAGCGTGCGGAAAAGTTAATGGTTATTTAACGAACAAGTGCATTAATGAAGGCGATTAACAATCGAGATGTTTTAACGAGCGAGCGCGTTAATGTTTGAGATTGTTAATCGCCATTTTAATTCACGAGATGGTTACAAAACTTTTCCGTCGACCGTAGTTTTCAAAAACAGATATATCTTACTTTCAATGTTTATTTAACGATACGATAAAAAACAATCCCTATTTCCTATTAATATTAACTCAAAGGCAGTTTAATTTTCTTTCGTGGTAGTTTTATTTTATTTTTTCAATTTGAAATTGAAAAAATACAAAAATAAAACTGCCTGTGATGTGGGTTCGAACTATAGACACCTCTGTATCACGTCTCAGCTGTCTGCACAACTTTACCATTACGCCAAGAGACACATGTAATTTTATGTGAGAACTACTGGTGTATTGAAGATTCTCTGAAATTTTATTTGGGAATTAACAAATAAATAATGACAGATAGTACTAACCAATCTAAAATGTATTAGAACAATGTATATTGGGTTGCATATAAGCAAATCGTTGATTAATAGAAAATCATTCATTAACAGGGGTCATTAATCAACGATATTGAGTGCTATGGCGAAGCACGCCACTTTTTAATGTATCGTCTCCTGAGATGTGCTTGGCACTTTTTTAACTTCAAATGGTTGAATGTGTTCTTCTCTTTTATCCCTCGACCCTTTGTGCAGAATGTAATGAAAACGCCATCAAACGTGATGCTAAGGCAAAAGCAGCCTAGGACAGGCAAAGCGCTTTCTTTCTTTTTGCTGAATGAAAAAGAAGCCTTTGTTTTATTTTGAACGTGAAAAAGAGCAAATTGGTGCTCTCAGAGCTCTTTAAAATTCGGAGGTTTGTATTCAATTCAGGTTCCAAGTGACTTTTTAGCTTGTATTGCAGATGTGTTTTTTTTTAACAGCGGGTTCAGTTTGGATGTTTTATTCACCATTATTATTAGGCTACTAAAATCAACAAGCTATATAAAAGCAAACCACACTGCTGTGAATTTGAAGTAAAATGCAACGATTTAAATATTTGAAAAAAATTCAAAGGCACGCTACAATATTAATATATTGACAATTCTTGGCGCGCTGTCATAGACGCTGGATGCATAACAACATGGCGGGGTTAGGGGAGAGCGGGGAACATACGAGCTTTATTAATGTGGTACATATTTGGCAGGAAATGGGGCAACTACACAGTTGAATCATCTTGGACAAGGCGAGAATATAATTATGATCGAAATTTACTTAGGTAAGTTCGTTTGATATTATAATTATCACTTATAATCTCCCTAGTGCTTGAATTATTGCCGGAAATTTTGATAAAATTTTCTTAAAAAATTCATGTACTAGATAAATTTCCAGCAATTAATTCAAGCACGTGGGGGATTCGGTAAGAAAATTTCACACCAAAATATATTAAATTAATGGTTAATTCAACGGACTTGTAGATTATTCTGAGAGAAAACAAGTTGTAACATCAGTGGGCCATGAATGGTTTTTGTTGATATAATGACAGTTACGCGTTAGTATTAGTGGCGGTGTTTGTATGTGAGAAAGGAAAATTCATTTTGCGACATTTTCAACCTAAAATTACATGGCACATCACGCAGAACTAAAATAGTTTTGACTGGTCCATGCGGATTATCTATTGGGAAGTGCTGTGGAAAGGAATTCTTGCAAATTTCAGCCGAGTATTCACGAAAAGATAAGGTGAATAAAATTGTTTCAAATATTAAGTTCATCAAGTCAAGCATAGATAGATTTGATTGATATACATTTTTTATTCATCGTTGAAATGCAAGTTCTCAAAATATTTTCAGACACATTCGAAATATTTAGTGAATATATAATTATGAAATATTATCTCCTTTCATATGAAAAATAACATTCCATTTGTACATAAAAGCAAAATGTTAACTATCACATGTCAAATATTTGACAGAAAAATTTCCACTTATTAATTTCGCCCAGGGTACCCAGGAGGATAAAAATTTCCGGAAATTTTTTGGGTTGCCATGGCAACTAAATAAAAACCAATTTTTTGATTGGCTGAAAAAGTGAGGTGTGAAATTTTTTTCTCAAATATTAAAACAAAACCTACCATTTGCATCTGTGTTAAACTCCTTTTGAATGTTATACTCGTCTTCCAGGAACTATCAATACCCGTTAACAGATAATAGAAGAACATAACCGCATGTACGATCACATTCAGTGCTCCCACGGCAAGTGATTGGCCCCCAGCATAGTATTTTACTCCAACCCATAATGCTAAAACCATTCCACTGTGATGATAGACATGTAGAAACGACACCTGTCGGTGACTCTTACGCAGCACAAAAAATACCTGGAAATAGAAATTCTAATGAAAATGGAACATTTCATTTGTGTAGGTAGGAGTGTAGATTAACCGAACAGCGAATGAAAAAATAGTTACCTACAATAAAAAGAGTTCATAAAATTATGTAGGGTTGTTCCTACATAACGTAAAATGCAAATATGTTATTTTTTTGAATAATTGTTCTGGAGATCTCTGGGATTTTTCGATAGACAGGCCCTATCATTGAAAGATCATTTTTCTACGTCCACATGGAAATATGCCCATTTTAAGCGCTTTATCGATCAAGGAAGTAGGCCGATTGTAAAACACTTTTTCATTTCTAATTAATAGGGAAATATTGGAATGTAAAGCATTTCTTAAAAAAAAAAAAAATCGGATGGCTACAGGCCGAAGAAATCGGGTGTGGATAATTTGCTAACCAAAAAATAATTCTGCCTTCCAGAACCTTGGGAAATATTTAACCGAACCAAAATCTAAAACTAACTTGTATATGATGAGTTGTTCGTGCCTCCATAGAAAAAACTCAAATCAATCCCCTTATAAGGGTAGTTTACACTTGTGATTTTTCGAAAAACTTTGTAGACCGGGGGTTTCCAGTAGAGATATTTCATTGAAACACCAGAATATGATTTATCAAAACGTACTTTTCATGCTACCATGAAAAAAAATTGGATCAGACCCCAAATAAGGGTAGTTTGTACTTAAGGTTTTTCGAAAAACTTTGCTCACCAGAGCTTTCCAGAAGAGATATTCCATTGAAATAGTTTTTTTTTGTTAAAATTTTTTGTTAAAATTGTTTTTTCCGTTAACCAGCTGTCGTCCCCTTACGAACGGCAGCCCTCAAAAGTCGAAACTTGTGCGAGCCAAGGATTAACGAGGTCTTACCTTTTAACGTGCGATTCCTAGCACTTTCTCGGGCCATCAGATAAAAATCTGAAGTCGCTGAGGATTCGAACCTATCCGACCAGCAGTCAATGGTTTTGAACGCTTCAGTCTCAACCACTGAGCTACTTGACCCTGAAATAGTAGAATATGATTTCTCAAAACGTGCCTTTTTTGCCACCATAGAAAAAATTTGTATTAACCATCATATAAGGGTAGTTTATACTCACGATTTTTCGAAAAACTTTGCTGACCGATGGTTTCCAGTGAAGATATTTCATTGAAACTGTCAATAATGATTATCCAAAACGTACTTCTTATGCCACCATACAAAAAATTGGGATCAGCCCCAACTTGAGGGTAGTTTATTCTAGTGATTTTTTCAAAAAACTTTGCTGACCTATGATTTCCAGTGAACATATTTCATTGAAACAGTATATTGTGATTGCTGAAAACGTACTTCTTATGCCACTATACAAAAAATTGAGATCAGCTGCCGCATAGGGGTAGTTTATACTTGTGATTTTTCGAAAAACGTTGCTGATCGGGGGTTTCCAGTGAAGATATTCCATGAAACTGTAAATAATGATTACTCAAAGCCTACTTTTTATGCCATCATACAAAAGTACGTTTTGAATAATCATTATTTACTGTTTCAACGAAATATCTTCACTGGAAACCCCTGGTCAGCAAAGTTCTAAGAAAAATTACGAGAATAAACTACCCCCAAATGGGGGTGGATTTCAATCTTGAATATGGTGGCAGGAAGATATTTCTCAATAGATATCTTTTTTGCATTATCATTTTGATATTCGCAGTTCAAGTCTGAAATCAATGAAATATTATATTCCGGTCAGCAAACAATTTTTTCCCGAAGAAATCCAATATTTTCTCCACAGATGAAGTCATGAAAAACGCTTCGGATAACATTTATTTACTCGATAAGGTAAATTATTATCCTTTTCGTACACCTTTTCAGTAATTCTTGAGATTATTTGGAAAGATATGTTACTCCTGACGTTATAACGGATACTATTTATTTTGAACAAAAATTATGATACTGTGAAGATAAGCTAACTCAGTGGTTAGGTGCTCGCTTCACAATAGGATGGTCATTGCTTCAGAAGATCTTGTTATTTGAATATAATTAATTCAAAGTTCAAAATTCTGTTGTATAGCCGTAGAGAAACGATAGTATATAACTTGCACGGAGTGCTCATTTCGGGCAAGTTATAAAATATACTAGTGTTCAACTTTTTCCATGGTCACTTGTATCTGATTTATTCATAGTGGTTGAACCAGACAAAATATTTAAATCAATCTCATTAATTGGAAAATATGCACTTGAATTTGAAATTTTCCTAAAAAACATTTAAATTTTTTCTTCATTCTTTGCATTTCATGTAATTCGAAAACCATCTTACCGTTTCCAGACAATCGAACAATTTTAACCACATAAAATGGCGGCAAGCTGTTAAACTCAGTAGTCCTCCTTCGCTTCTGGAATAGTCTATGGGTGTGCAAGCATTGATGAGTGTTTTATAAATATAGGGATGCTGAAAAAAATTATAAGATCAATAGTTTTGGTTTATACGACTATACTGAAAATACGATTTTCTCAGATGGATAAAGTTGTACAGTTCCTGAACTGGAGCCCCGTGAAAATGTTAGTGGAAGTGAGCTCAAACTTCTTTTTTCAAACGAAAACCTCTACATTCTTTCATTATCCGGAAGAGCACGCAGTTTGTGATAACACTGATCTTTAAAATTGAAAATCGGTTGAAAACAAAGCGGAAATACAGTTGACTGTTCAATCGAACAAAGTTGGCCATGTATTATTTTATGGAAGTAAATTATTGAATAAATCAATTAATTATTATTGGTAAACGATTAAATAAAACAATTCTATATATATATATATATATATATATATATATATATATATATATGAGTTTTTAATATTTGGGATATATGCAGCAGGCCAATAAGTTATTATGAATAATTTTAACATGTACGCCACATAACCTCACAACACTGTAAGTTGATTCTTGGTTTTTCTTTACCAATATCTCAAAAATGTCTTTCCATATTGTAGCTTTCCTGAAGATGACAATAAAAAATTGTTGAAAGCTTGGACTGTGTATTAGAGTACTCTTATTGGCCTGCTGCATATCCCAAATATTAAAAACTCATTTCCTAACTAGTCAGCAAACAAGACTACCCTTTTCTATATATATATATATATATATATATATATATATATATATATAATTTTTTATGATTAAATTGTTCGTAAAGTTGCCGAATTGTATTATTTAATCGTTTACCAATAATTAATTGATTTATTCAATAAGTTCCTTCCATAAAATCATACTGATATTTATTATGGGTATATCACTCTGTATGTATATCAAATTTGCACCAAAAAACAGTAAAAATATCCAACAAAAAATATCGATATTCTAGTACAAATGATCAATTGTACTAAAATTCGCAGTGAAATATGGTTGTAGAAATATGAGGGAGGCGCCTAAGGTGCATATCGTCGCCGGGCTGCGAATACCTCCAATGTAACAAAAATATATGAAATGAGATAATAAATATTGAGAATCCTTTTAGCATTCTTCACGAATCCGTAATACATCCGGAGTGATTTGAAATCGCCAAACGGTGGAAAAAAGTTAGATATACTAGTACTCTTTATGAGGCTAGAACTATAAAGAAATAAGAAAACATTTTTTTTGTTGCATAGTGCTGTTATTCCGAATGTTATCATTGTTTTCGATTCTAAACAACTTTTCTAAATAAACTTCTTCGATAATATCAAAAATAAGGGTAGTTTACTTTTGATAAAAATTCTTATTTTTTGTTTTACCGTGTACACCGTTTGAAAATTAAGAATTTTGATTAGGTAAAGTCGTATAAATTTATTGATATTCAAGAAAAAATTCCACTTTGCATATTTCATTAGCTTTGTATTAAAAGGAGGCTGAAAGTGGTTAAAAGAATATGGCACATTTGAATGTTAAATTAGATCTGGACGGCATTGAAATTAATGAAGGACAGTGGCGCAACTCTGTTTCCTCATAAAAAAACTATCCGAAGACTTTCTTTGGTACACGTTCAAGTTTTTGATGGTTTTGAAATTTAAATAGTCTTCGTATGTTAATTCAAAGGCAATATAAGGTAGAATAACAATTATACATGAATAACTAAATCCTTGAGGGAAAAAAAATTGAAAAAGTTTCAGTAGTGGAATTCGAACTCACTCTTTAAATGTAATTTTAACTATAAAAAAATGTCCAGTGTGATTTCATGCTCCTTGCCCCAAGAAGGAGAAAAACATTTTATTAGTTGCTATGGTAACGATAAAAAATACACGCCTTGGTTGTAATTTTTTGATAATTTTAACTAGATGCACGAATCTTTGTTGTTATAGAAATCTCACAAGTGGGATTTCTCAATAGCAACACAGACGAGTGCATCTAGTTCAAATTATCTCAAAAAAATCATTACCACGAATGTAATTATTTTTTTACCGGACATTTGTCAGTGTCATCTTTACCAACCAAGGCAATGGCTAATTTTCTTACGCATTCATTTAAATAAAAATCCAATCATATAACGTGAAAAATCATTGCTGTAATTTGCTACTAACAAATTATTAGTGTAATTTTGATAATACTGGTCGATTCAAAATGTTCTCTAATGACGATTAGCTGACAAGATCGCATAAAAATAATCAACACAATTCGCACCTCTCAGATGGAAATTCAAAATATACAAATTGTCTACTACAGATAGAGTTGAAAGGGCGTATTTTGCAAAATGAGGCTTTGAATTGGTTATAATGCATTGTGCTACAACGACTCATCAGACATAAACTATTTTGCGTAGAGTTGAACTTCGAGTATGTTAATATCTACAGTGTGACCCACTTAAGACCGGAACACCCTTATGAAATCTACATTCTCAAACCGAATGGAATAATTTTTTTTATTAACTAGGCGTCAAAAAGTCTACTAGGGCACCAAATTTCACGAATAAATCTTAATTTCCAGGGCCAACTTATTTGATTTTTCAAGGTCAAAAATCTAAAAAAACGAGTTTTTAGAAAAATTCTACTACACCACTGGATTCGCGATATTTTCAAATTGTTCATATGTAATTTCACCACCAACAAAAAAAAGATTGTTTATAAAAATATATATTTTTTATTCTTGACATTTGAAATCTTCGCAACAGATTGAAAGCCCGCGTGTTTTTCAGCATGAAACAATGGTATATTTGACAGTAAAATGTAATGCGTTGGCAATTTCTGTTTCGTAATCGTTATTTTTCGGTAATATTGAGCATGAAATATTTTGATATTAACTTGCAGTAGTAGTAGCCAGAAAGTTTGTTATTAGTCTCCATTTTGGACATTAGTAACTATTTGGTTGAGATTCAACTGGCATTAATGCATTATTCGTAATTTACCATACCCACTTTTGTCGTTGCCCAACCATTTTTGCAACTGCATATAATCTTTGAAGGCATTTGTTTGGCGGCTCCTTCAGAAGGAGGAAGATTTGCTAATTGAAAAGTGAAATCATGCTAGGAATCTATTTTCATAAAAGTCTTTTCTATAAAAACAAAATTGAAAAATTTATTAAGAAAAAACGTAAAAAAATGTGCAATTTTTTTAAAGAAATTTTTTGACCCTTAAAATTGAAAAAATCATTCGATAATATGAAAGTACAACTCTTACAGAAAAAAAATAAGCCCTGAATCATTACTGTAGCATCATTCCCCGAGCAAGAGTAGCCAAATTGAGAAAACTTCATATATTTTGAAAAATTATCAATGTTTATCAATTTTTCAAAAAAAGACTTTTTTGGCTTGCCTTAGGCTACACATAACAGTGAGCAACAAGTTTGAATACCTTACAATCAACGAGTTATAGAAAACCCGATTTTTCACGGTTTTTCCGATATAACTCGAAAAGTATCAAGGATATCAAAAAAATTTGATCAAAATAATTGATAGATATTTTCAATACCTCCAATTTCTTGATTTAACTTTTTTCGATTGGAGCTACAGTTTTTTAGTTATCAACAAAAAGCCGCTTCTCGCAACTTTGCCAATTTTTTAGGTTATGTTCGGTAATCAGGATAGAGTCGAATGAAATAGAAACTCGTCCTGAATTTGAATTTCCGATACGCTCATATTTTTTTATCGGATATTAATTTTTGCATATTCAACATTGGGCCATTTCCTCGTTTCTTGAACTAAGTATCAGTGACTTGATACCCTCCCTAACGAATGAATCAAGACTCGCTAAAAGTTAAATAAATTTCCAGGAAATACTAAAGAGATATAAATACCTTGAATATAAAATAAATGTTCGCCAAAATTTGAACGATATTATATACTAGAACAAGTTTTTTTATTTCGAATGGTTTCCTGTTCTCCATCAATTTTGGTCCTAAGTGTTTGACAGTATACCAGTACATGCAAACGAATCCTACTAAAAATAATGGAGATGTCTCAGGGAAGTCTTCAGATCTGGGATCTGAAAAGAAACAAAATTTAAAACGTATGAAAGAAAACTTCTACTTTTAAGTTTCAAATATTGATTGAAATACTCAATGCAAAATTAGAGTCAATAGTGGAACAGCATCGTTAAAAGTCAGGCCTACACATACAGTATCGGAAAGTTTTCATCTTTGGTATGGTGGTTTCATGAGACGTAAAGAATAGCTTGCTATATGTTGAAAGAGCATTACAATTTCTTCTCCACTCGCTTTAGGAAGGAATATCGACGTGTGATGTGATGGGTGTGTCGCATTGCCACGTGGTCCGTTAATGCGTCGGGTGTGGTAACAGGAGAGGCGCACAGTAGTGGTATTATCATATCATTGCGTTCCTTGTTGTTCCGTCTATACCCCAGATGAAACCTTTGCAAAACTGTATAGGCCAGTAGAGATAGACATTAAAAATCAAAAATTCAACAATAGTTCCAGAAGTTTTACCAAGTCCGAAACATTGTCAAAATGGCAATTAACATGAATTTTTCTGTATACTCGTTGATAAAATTACAAAAGTTCTGCAAATTTGGAGTAGTATTGACTATATTATTTCATATCACGAATCAAGTTTGCAACCAATTCAAGTGTGGGGAATTTTTTTTTCTTCATACGCCTGTTTTTTTTGTATAGGTACTTACCATAAGAAAAAATTCTAAAAGTTCTGCAAACTTCACAGATACATCGGAAAAATATTTCGAACAATTATTGCATTTGCATTGACCGCAACATATATTTTTTTAATTCGTGGTCGCTGGTCTCGAAATAATTACAAAAGTTTTGAAACTTTGGAACTACACGCAATTTGAAAAATTAAATTTTGAACAAAATTAGATGTTTGCTAATTGTATGAAGTACCGGATCGGGTACAAGGTTGCTTTGTGAATGGATCCGGATAGATGTTTTCAAAATGTTTCAACACTTTTGTAATTATCTCGAGACCACCTTGATCAAAAAAATTACCACGAATTAAAAAAATATATGTTCCGATCAACGCAAAAGGTTGCAAATTTGTACAAATCTGATATTTTTCCAATGTATCTCTCAAGTTTGCAGAACTTTTGGATTTTCTGTTATGGTATATTAAAGAAAAACAATATTTTTTTATGAATAAAAAAATGTTCCGTACACTTGATTTGGTTGCAAACTCATTTAGTGATATGAAATGATATATTTAATACTACTCCAAGTTTGCAGGAATTTTGGAATTTTCGCAACGAGTATAAAGCAAAATTCAAGTTAATTGCCATTTTGACAATGTTGCGTACTTCGGAAGAGGTTGCAAACTGAGACTCATTGCTTTTTCGATGTACCTTGATCAAAGCTTCAAAACTTTTGTACCTAATTATGAGAGCGCCCATCGGCAAAAATTTTACTGATAGATACTCTCTCCAAACTTTCTGTATGGATTCTCAGGACTAAGTCTGCCATCGTTTTCCTCTGTGTTTTTTTTGTTCCGGGGTCGTTTTAATGTTTTCTAGATGGTGATTCTTTAGGTCGTTTTAAGAAAAAAAGTTCCCATGAACATACGTCCGGATTTGCTTCGTTTCTGAGATACAGGGCGTTAAGTTTAAGTTTTTTTAAACGCCCAAAATATTTTTTTTTTTCGAATTATATGCATAATATGCCATTTTTTGATATCAAGAGCTGAAACTTCGCTCGATAGTAGCTACTGACGTGCAATCCTCATTTGAATTTTTTTTAAAATATTTTCACGGAAAGCTGGATGCGGTTGAGGTCGTCCGATTGAAATTTAAAAAAGAGATTTGGAAAGTAGACGTAAACAGTAACAAAACGTCTATTCTGATTTTTCGATAAAACGCGTTTAAGTGTGTTAAAAACTAGTGAGAACGGCAGATGTTGATGATTCTGTTGTATTTTTTGCTGCTTTCATCATGCCTGAATAAAAACACATTTATGAAAAATACAACTCTTATAAATAAACATGTATTTTCGATTGAGAAATCTTGAAATTATATTTACCTAACAGAGACAGATGTTGATGCTTCTGTTGTATTCGTCACTCGTCTCCATGACACTGGTAATAAGTATTACAAATTCTCACACAGATATCGGAAAGTTTTCATCTTGGGTATGGTGATTATATGAGAGCGTGAAGAATAGCTTGCTATATGTTGAGAGAGCATCACAATGTCTCCTCGACTCGCTCGAGGAAGGAATATTAACGTGAACTGTTATTTCGTTGGGCGAGGTAACAGGAGAGGCGCGCAGTAGTACGTCTCTCTTATTTATGTGGTATCATCATATCATTGCGTTCCTTGTTGCTCACGTAGATTTCTGTCTATACCCCAGATGGAAAGTTTCCTATACTGTATACACTTTCAAGCACTAAAAATGGTAAATTTTACATGAAACTGTAACGGACGCTATGAATTTGTGTACCAATAACGCTTTAAGCTACTAGCTCTCGGCGGTTAGTGAGGACCGTTGGCGTCCGGAGCGCGACTAGCGTCTAGCGACAGCCCGGATATTTTTGCTGGCGAGCATATTGACAGTATCATAACGTCCAAATTGACAGCTTCCTTGGTCTGATTTCTCAAAAACACATGAAAAAGTAATTTTTCAGAGTTTTCAACAATTCTGCCTTCCTCAAAACCCGTAAATCGCAATTTTTCACATTTTTTTCAACCATTCAGCCTTCTTTAAATATGTGAAAAATTGTGATTTACGGGTTTTGAGGAAGGCAGAATTGTTGAAAACTCTGAAAAACTACTTTTTCATGTGTTTTTGAGAAATCATACCAAGGAAGCTGTCAATTTGGACGTTATGATACTGTCAATATGCTCGCCAGCAAAATATCCGGGCTGTCGCTAGACGCTTGTGCAGCGCGCGCCTATACGTTTCTCCTCGATTCGCACAGTCCCCCACCACTCGACCGCTCACGCGCGGTCTGCCGTTTCCCCTCATGTTGTCACTAGTTTTTAACACACTTAAACGCGTTTTATCGAAAAATCAGAATAGGCGTTGAGAATTTTTTGTTATAGTCCCGTGACGTCATATCAAGGGTATATGAACAGTATACTGATGCTGATGAAACAGTCTGCGAGAGGCGGGGAAGCAGTTGACACTTTAAAAAATTTCCGTAGTGCCTCAAGAACCTACTCAAAATTGTTTACCAGCTCTGAAAAGTACAATAATTGACATTGTAATCCAACTGACTTCGAAACATGCGTATTTTAATATTGGGTTCACGTGCGATGTTATTTTTTTGAAGCTTTTATTCAACTTGCTATGTTGGTTTTTATTTTTTTTTTTCATTATTTTATTGTAATATAAGTATATTATTATATAACTCACCGTTGTTTTCATACAGTAGCCAACTCGACCCTTTGTATAATTTCTTCAATACTAGCGCCATAGTGAAACACTCAGCCTAAGTTTTAAACACAATTCAACGTGTTTTAGTTGTTTTTATCATTCCGCTACTCGTTTGATGAATATTGGTTTCAGTATTAGGGAATAATTATTATGATTTTGTAGAACTCGCCTTAAAACAATGGCAAGACATAATTTTTTCCTCAGTGAATTTGTTTTATAGTCACCTGCCCCTGGCCCCTTTCATTTGATGAATAACACATATCTTATAATTCGTATAATTTGTTTCAGAAAACGAGATGCTTTTCTTTCTTCTTTCTTCTCTTCTTTTCTTATACACTTACAATATTTAACTAACTTTAACAAAATCTGATAAGTTGGTAAACCAATTAATATTTTTATGTCGGAGGTATAAGTTGGAATTGGGATCAGTAAAAGTTGAGGAAAATAACTATATTGTTTTCTAGCCAACGTTTCGAATTTAAAAACGTCGTCAAGACAACAATAGTTTGTTTCCTCAACTTTTACTGATCCAACTAACCTCCGACACAAAAATTCAACAAATATAGGAAATTAATGACTAATTGTTGATATATCGTGGATGATGAGATGCGCGTACACTATCGTCTTTGAAATTATGACATTTTTTCGATTTTTCACAAAAAAAAAAATTTAGACAAGTGGTAATCAATAAACAATTTCCCGGCCTGAATTCCGACTTCCAGCCGTCCGACTCGAAACACACGACAAAAAATTTGTCGGACAATATGACCCTTAAATTTCACTAATTTTTGTTGAACAATCTTGTAAAAATTGGATTTGTGGTAATTGATTTTCAATACCCCGGTATTTTGGCATGTTTGGGTAGCAGACAAATTTTGTTCGACAAGGTTAAGCACTTCTACTAGTTTTGCTCATTTGGAAACCCGAATTCAATCAAATCTAACAATGGGTCCCCTTCCAATAGACATAAGTAGGAAATAGTTATTTATCTAACAAGTGCGGAAAGTAGTACTTTTCCGCACACGACGGCAGTTGCACGAACGACGCGGAGAGGAGTTCGGGCAAGCCGTTAAGGGCGGAAAAGACATTTTCCGTAAGAGTTAGGTACAATATTTTTGTCCATCTCAAAAAAAGGTTTTTAATAAACAAGGTTTTATTCTACAAAATGACAGAATAGTTACATAGATCATTTAGTTAGTCCTAAATATCATCATTTTCAAAAATACAAAAATTGTGCGGAAAAGTAAAAATCGCACGGAAAAGTAAAAATTGTGCGGAAAAGTATAACTTTCAAAACGAAAAATCGTGCAGAAAAGTTACTTTGCCGCACGCTCGTAGGAAAACTTCCTTACGAAATACAATATGGCACACAAAACAATAACATCTGATTAGCTATAAGCCAACGGGATGGCAGACGGGTGTAATGCTTGAAAAATTATTATAGGTATGTTCTATAGAATCCAATAAATTTGACTTTTGATTCTACAAGTTTCTGCTCAATTACCACAGCACTCCAAACTACAAATTCTAGGAAGGTTTCATGTAAACAAATCCAACAAAAGTGTCATTACATCCTTCATACACTTTAATCAAGATGAGTGGAACAAAATTACCCACAAAGAAAAGGAGACAATTCATAGAAATTATTGATATCTCGAAATATTCAGTAGTTACAAGGCCAATAAACGAAAGAGAGAGAGAGAGACTTATGATTAAGCACAATCAAGCAACCCGATTCAGAAGTCCGAACAATACGTATGTATCACTGCAGTCAGATATATAGATATAGAAAATACAGGTGATACCGCAACAAAAATCAACAAATATCTAGTGCAGACAAACCCACAGTGGATAATGACATGACCAGCATACTGAGTAGCGTCCAGAAGCATCTAAAAAAAGTGGTATCACTGATGATGATGACCAAGTGCTACTTTGGTCAAACACTAAGGGACAGCGATAGTGAGGCCCTCGATAAGAAACGCTGCCCTTCTGTTGTGGAGAAGGCTGAACAACTGACAACAAGAGGGAAGCTGGCTAGTTTACGAAGACTGGCCATGTTCGGGGTCGTTACACATCTACAGCACATCTAAAATGGGACTAGAGGTGATTTTGAACATTCCTCCTCTCCATTTGCACATTGTAGCGTTATCTCAGGGTATTTTTCGGGTCTTAGGAGCAAATTGAAATAACCTGGATCAGGTTGACTTTGAGTGGTCAAGGAGATGCTGAACACGTGTGACCCCAATGAAAGTATCAGATTTTGTACACAGCTAAAACTATACAAACGTGTTAATATTCAGGGCGTATTTTAGGAAATAAAGTTATATACCCCTGAAACAATCTGATTTAAAACCTACCTATACAAACGCAGGCACACCATACGAAATATGAGCTATAGCTTATACAATGTGTCTCACTTCTCATGGAAACACCCCCGTATCCTCCGTAATAATTGAGGTGGAATGATGAAACTCTCAGGACAGATGGAAATAGTCAAAATCCACCTACCACCTCGATTGGGTTGGCCTAAGTGATATACACTGCCCACCACTCGCGATGGAACAAGCCATTTTTACAGTAAAACATACTAGGGGGCAAAATAGGCTCAAAATTCTTTTAGATTCGTGATTAGGACCACCAACTTACTACAGATATACTATTTTCCTGAAAAAATTTCAGTCCTGAAAAATCCAAATTTGTGTCATTTCTCATGGAAACACCACCGTATCTTCCGTAATATATAAGGTAGAATGATGAAACTCCCAGATCAGATGAAAATGGTCAAAATGCATCCACCACCTCAATTGCGTTGAGCTGAGTGATATACACTGCCCGACATTCGCGATGGAACAACCATTTTTACGGTAAAACATACTAGGGAAGAAAGTAGACTCGAAATAGAGTCGTGATCAGGACCTCCAACTTACTACAGATACTTTTTTTCCTGAAAAAAAATGCAGTCCTGAAAAATCCGAATTTATCTCACTTCTCATGGAAACACCCTCGGAATTTCCGTAATTATTGAAGTAGAACTCTGTAAATTCCAGAAACGTTAGATATACCAGCGATGAGTCTAAATCTTGCATGAAGTTGATCTGAGTGACATACACTGCTCGCCAATATAGTCTCAACGGATTCAGAATCAGGATATCAATTTTACCATCAATACATATTTTCGAAGTTAATATACCACAAGAGGTTTTCATTTCATCGGACACACTTTCATTTTGCACGAAAACTTGGTTGCTTTGGTAATTGACGAGAATAAATTACATGATAAAATCACGACACCGAATTTATCTAATGTCATTTGCTCGAGTCATGTTACAAGCTACCATGTTTGAGTGGAACCAAATTAAAGTTTCGAGCTTATTTTTTCCCCTAGTATGTTTTGCCTTTAAAAAAGGTTGTGCCATCGCGAGTGGTGGGCAGTGTATATCACCAAACCAAACCAATTGAGTTGTAGGTGCATTTCGACCATTTTCATCAGTCCTGAGAGTTTCATCACTCTACCTCAATTATTACGGAAGATACGGTGGTGTTTCCATGAGAAGTGAAACAAATTAGGATTTTTCAGGACTGAATTTTTTTCAGGAAAAAGTGTATCTGTAGAGAGTTGGTGGTCCTGATCACGAATCTGAAAGAATTTTGAGCCTATTTTGCCCCCTAGTATATTTTACCGTAAAAATGCATTGTTCCATCGCGAGTGGTGGGCAGTGTATATCACTTAGGCCAACCTAATTGAGGTGGTAGGTGCATTTTGACCATTTCCATCTGTCCTGAGAGTTTCATTATTCTACCCCAATTATTACGGAAGATACGGGGGTGTTTCCATGAGAAGTGAGACACACTGTATTTGTGGATTAAGACCAAAAGCCTTCAAAATATTTGAGCTGTCTTAAATAATTATACTTGGAATGTGTCAATGGCAAACACTTGTTTCTCACTGGAAATCTGATTTATACTTCGCATAAAATGAACGATATTACAAAAATGAGTAGATAGCGTTTTTTATAATCCTTCCGATAGTCCTTCCAAAGGAAAATCAAGACAATACTCTTGCAGAGATCTTTTCAAAAAACTGAAGATACTAACTCTCAGTGGATTATTCATTTTTGAGATATGTTTATTTATCTATAGAAATAGGGAAGAAATACCGAAGAATTATAATACACAAACATCAATACGAGACAAAAGAATCACTTGAGGATACCCTTTGCCAGATTGAATATTACCAATTCACCGCCAAACTGCATTGGGCCAAGGTTATTCAACAATCTACCTGAATCAGTAAAAATGCTAATAGTGAAATAGAATTCAAAAAACAACTTAAGATATTTTTAGTTGACAAAGTCTTTTATACTGTTAACGAGTTTTTGTGTACGTAATATACCTATCTGTGTATGTATGTATGTAATGTGTATATTTATATGTTATATATTATGAACTTAAAAATTATTACATATGGAAAAGACATTAACTTTTGTTAATGTACTCATTAGTTTGTAAGTTTCTAGTTTTGTAGTACTTGCGATATGACTATTCCTATACAATGTATGTTGTCAATTATGGAAAATAAATGATTTGATTTGATTTGATTTGAATGGAATGCGCTCAATTTACGAGAAACGAAATTTATTCGCAATAAATGACAGGTCTGCAGGTCAGCAAAATGTTCCCAGTGCAAAAACCTTACAGATCAAGAAATCCTTGCAGGTTGGACCGATTTGAGATGTAACTGTAAAAAATTCATACCCCCACTCCGAAATATGAGATTTTGCCATATATTGAAAAAAAACTTTGCAGGTCGGCAGAAATTCTTGCAGGTTGGACTGACATGAGATGAAACAAGACCATATCAACACATTTTTGACAAAAAACCTCCATACCCCCACTCCGAAATATAAGATTTTGCCATATATTGAAGAAAAACTTTGCAGGTCGGCAGAAATTCTTGCAGTTTGGACTGACATGAGATGAAACAAGAACATATTAACACATTTTTGATAAAAAACCTCCATACCCCTATATTTTCCCATAGTATTGTTTAAATAAAAGAAAAACCTTGCAAGAATTTCTGCCGACCTGCAAGGTTTTTTTTCAATATTTGGCTAAATCTCATATTTGGGAGTGGGGGTATGGAGGTTTTTTGTTAAAAATGTGTTGATATGGTCTTGTTTCATCTCATGTCAGTCCAACCTGCAAGAATTTCAGCCGACCTGCAGAGTTTTTTTTCGATATTTGGCAAAATCTCATATTCGGGAGTGGGAGAATGGAGGTTTTTTGTCAAAAATGTGTTGGTATGATCTTGTTTCATCTCATGTCAGTCCAACCTGCAAGAATTTCTGCCGACCTGCAAAGTTTTTCGTCAATATATGGCAAAATCTCATATTTGGGAGTGGGGGTATGGAGGTTTTTTGTCAAAAATGTGTTGATATGGTCTTGTTTCATCTCATGTCAGTCCAACCTGCAAGAATTTTTGCCGACCTGCATAATTTTTTTTCAATATTTGGCAAAATCTCATATTTGGGAGTGGGGGTATGGAGGTTTTTTGTTAAAAATGTATTGATATAGTCTTGTTTCATCTAATGTCAGTCCAGCCTGCAAGGATTTCTGCCGACCTGCAAAGTTTTTTTCAATATTTGGCAAAATCTCATATTTGGGAGTGGGGGTATGGAGGTTTTTTGTTAAAAATGTATTATTATAGTCTTGTTTCATCTCATGTCAGTCCAACCTGCAAGAATTTCAGCCGACCTGCAGAGTTTTTTTTCGATATTTGGCAAAATCTTATATTCGGGAGTGGGAGAATGGAGGTTTTTTGTCAAAAATGTGTTGATATGGCCTTGTTTCATCTCATGTCCTTCCAACCTGCAAGAATTTCTGCAGACCTGCAGAGTTTTTCTTCAATGTATGGCAAAATCTTATATTTGGGAGTGGGGGTAAGGAGTTTTTTTGTCAAAAATGTGTTAATATGGTCTTGTTTCATCTCATGTCAGTCCAACCTGCAAGAATTTCTGCCGACCTGCAGAGTTTTTTTTTTTCGATATTTGGCAAAATCTCATATTCGGGAGTGGGGGTATGGAAGTTTTTTATCAAAAATGTGTTAATATGGTCTTGTTTCATCTCATGTCAGTCCAACCTGCAAGAATTTCTGCCGACCTGCAGAGTTTTTTTTTTCGATATTTGGCAAAATCTCATATTCGGGAGTGGGGGTATGGAGGTTTTTTATCAAAAATGTGTTAATATGGTCTTGTTTCATCTCATGTCAGTCCAACCTGCAAGAATTTCTGTCGACCTGCAGAGTTTTTTTTCGATATTTGGCAAAATCTCATATTCGGGAGTGGGAGAATGGAGGTTTTTTGTCAAAAATGTGTTGGTATGATCTTGTTTCATCTCATGTCAGTCCAACCTGCAAGAATTTCTGCCGACCTGCAAAGTTTTTCGTCAATATATGGCAAAATCTCATATTTGGGAGTGGGGGTATGGAGGTTTTTTGTCAAAAATGTGTTGATATGGTCTTGTTTCATCTCATGTCAGTCCAACCTGCAAGAATTTCGGCCGACCTGCAAAGTTTGTCTCCAACCTGCAATAATTTTGGCCGACCTGCAAAGTTTGTCTTCAATACATGGCAAAATCTCATATTTGAGAGTGGGGGTATAGAATTTTATTGTCAAAACTGTACTGATATGGTCTATAGTTTCATCGCAAAAATCGGTTGAACCTGTAAGAATTTCAGCCGACTTGCAAAATAGATTCTCCCATAAATGACCTTTAGGGTATGCAACCATCAATACCATACGGACGGCATAAAAATTGCCTAACGCTACCTAATTAATAACAAAAGTGACGCCGTGCTTCATATACCTACCTAACCACAAATAAAATAATGCGGGCGGGGACGACGCAAACGGCAAACAAAACAACCGATAAAAAAAGGCAGTATACCAATAAATAATATCTGTAAATAACAAACGATACAAAAAGGGACAATGGTTTCATTACAGCGGGAATAGAAAATAAATTTAATTTATTTATTAATAATAAAAAGTTTATTTATTAATTTTTTATTATTAATATTAAAAATTTTAAGGGATGAGTTTTAAAATTTATACTACAGACCTAAGTGACTGAACCAATGGGGGTGCAACAACAACCTAGGCCACTCCAACATAGTGGAGGTTATAAAAATTGACACATCTGAGATGCCTTCGTTTTAAATGATTCCAATTTACTCCTTAGATGGAATATACACCACCATCATACAAGCTGGGGAAGTTACATCAAAAGGCCATCCCAATGTTGCCAAGAGGGCAAAATCTGGTATACATACGGGGGTAGGAGCTGGAATATACGGGGAGAGACCGAGTCAAGACATCATTCTAAGCCTCAGTACTCAAGTCTTCATTATACTGACGTATACTGGCGTCGCCAGCTAGCGTGAAATTAATTTTTCCTCCTACACCTTTAGAAAGTATACACTTTCCTCCCTCAAACCTGGGAAGAAACTCATACATTTCTCCCTAGGGAGGAAAGTACTTTTCCTCCCCCTCATTTCAAGTGAGTTGTAAACGATAAAACTTGTGAATCTATTATAATCGTAATTTCTAGAACACCTTTTTATATATCCTGTATTCTGGTAAAAATCAAACATGAATGTTACTTCTACTTTAGTTCTTTAATAGCTATTTGTGTATTTAGAGCGCAAAGTGATTGATTGTCGCTCGACAAAAAGATTAATCTTTGGAGAGCGATAATGACACTTTGTGCTCGAAATACACACATTATTTTTTCTACAAGCGCAGATCTTAGAAAAAAAATTATCGACACTTAACTTAATAGGCACATAACATTACTTATGAGAAAATCACTCAATAGGAATCTGAAATGTATAAGCTATCTAAATGTCGTATAATTCAAATCACTAACAAGAAAAAAGTAAAATAACGTTCTTGAAAAAAACAAAAAAAGTGCAATTGCCAGGAGCTGTACCCGGGACTTCCGGATTACAAGCCCTAGACGCTAGCCATAGCACCACCGTAGATTCTCAGATGGACATGACTGTATTGTCTATACTTTCCATCATGCAAGTATAGGCCCGTTTTAGACAAAAGCAGTTGAGATGCGTTTTAAATTTACGAAAAAAGGTTCATTAAGTGGGTAGAAGGAAAAATCATATGTATTACATGGGAGTAAAGTGCCTTTTCTGCGAGAGGAAAAGTGGCACTTTCTTCCCTAGCAATACAAATAGCTGTTCTCGGCTAGTCGTAGAAAATGGAAACTTTCTCCTTTCCGTAAGATGCTAAAATCCAACTTTCTCACAATGTACGATGAAAATATTATTTCCGTCAACTATCTGAACACTTAGGAGCAGGAGCAACCTTCAGAAGTCTTTGAGAGACTTGTATGAGCTAGGGAAGACGGTTATTTTGAGAGTAGGATACGATTTGTATGTTTTACTCAGCAACATAATTCTTCAGAAAAACAAAGAGAATGTGTTGAAACACGTTTATGAAAAAAACAGTTTATTCGTAAAAACAAGTTACAATGAATATCATAGCAAACTAGCAATGTTTATCACAATGACTGTAATTTGTTGTCATTCGATAGAGACAAACCTAAATACAACAGAAAGTCTATAATGAGTCATCTGGAACCAATTTTTTCATAGAGCTTCATATAACCTTAGTTTGAATAAAATAAAAAACAAAGGATCTAATAGGGAACGGTCTCTACATCCCGATTATATATTTTCTATTTTGAGGAGACAAACCTTACAAACTGGCAGTTTTTTTATTTAGAGAGCACAAAATCTAAATCAATAATAGACTATCATATCTTCAGGTTGGTAATAAATTCATAGTGAACTAGTTCAGCTGAATCAGCAATATCACCCTCTCATTTTTTTATCTTGCGTGCCTTTTGAGATGTAATTTTTTTGGTAAAAATCGAAAAATAAAGTAAACATGAAACCAGCTTGGATGAACAACATATAACACGGGAGTTTTGGATATGTGCAGTTGGGCATCAGCAGTATACGTCCAAAGCTGAACATGACGAACAAAAACTGGACCTGAAAAGAGAATTAAGTTTGGTTAAACAAAAGGTAAAAAAATAAGAAGCCAGAGTTTAGACGTGATATTTTAGTGAAAATGCTGGCACAGTAACTACAAACTTCGGAGGAATATAATAGCTATTTGTGTATTTAGAGCACAAAGTTATAGATGTCTGCTCGACAAAAACATTTACCAGCGGATCTTTGGAGAGAGGCAATGACTTTTTGTGCTAGAAATACACACAAGATTTTTTCTACAAACGCGGCTCTTAGAGAAAATAAAAAACGCTCGCTACTAATATTGACTTTTCTAACAAAAAAAATGAACAAATAAAAATAAATAATCTATGGCTAAATCGAACCCAAGCCCCATTTGTGTAAATAAGTTTGTTCGAGCGTTTTTGCAATATTTCCGTTCTTCAAGGAATGCCATTCCTCCCAAAACGTCAACTTTGCTGAAAACGTCAAACTTTGGTAATAGTTACAGTGCCTATCATGTCATGTTAATTGGCGACGGGACAAGATCGCCACACTTTCCTTGCAACTACAGACCTATCGCACTGCTACCTGTTATCTCGAAGGTCATGGAAAAAGCCATCAACCTCGAGCTCATGGAATATCTAGATTGCTCAGGAATCATCAATGATTGACAATGTGGTTTCCGGCATCAGGGATAAAGAGGTGACCTGCTTGCTCATATCTCACGTATTTGGTAGCAATCTATTAAAAAAATATGATGGAAATCTGACCTTTTCATAAGACATCTTCAAGGGATTTGATCGCGTTTAGCACCAGGTACTTCTTGCCAAACTTCCATCTAATGGCATGCTTTCCCAGTTGTGTGCCTCGCTATCTAGGTTTCTCTCAGACCGATATCTCCACGTGGTGGTCGAGTATCATCGGACAGGTGTTCAGCAGGTATTTATTTTAGCACCAACATTGCTTCTTCATATCAATGATTTGTTGAGGGCCACTTTATGTCCAGTGCACAGCTTTGCGGATGATAGTGAGTTTTTATACCACTTTCTCTTCCATAGCCTCGATATCAGATCAGCCAGTTAAAGCAGAATTGGACGAGGAAGAATCGTGGTACAAATCAGACCAATTCTGGAATACTGTTCCCATATATTATATGGAGTGCAGTAACCAAACAAACATTGACATAACTTAGATTCTGTTCAGAACAGACCCAATAATACTTCGCTCACAAGCTCGCTAACTTTCCTGGAACACCGCAAAAAGATTGGTGATCTGTTTCATTGCCAGTTGTAACTGACAATTATATATAATTGGAAGTTGAATTATTATCGAATTGTCAGTTTAAACTGGAAACTATAACATATTTTTCATCGGAGAAACAAGATGTCCTGCACTATCAGGACGACGCTTATTGCTATAATCCTATACAATAGGAATAATTGGGTCGGAAATGCATCAGAAAACAACTACTTTCCTGGCTAATACCACGACGAACGTTGAATTACATCTAATGAATTTCCGTGCAGAGTCTTACAAGGATGTCTCCGCAATTATTCCTATTGTATAGGATTATGGCAATAAGCGCCGTCCTGGTAGTGCAGGACATCTTGTTTCTCTCTTGACAAGCTTATTGTGAACAATGCATGCAGATTTCTTTAATTTGTATTTGTGGTTGAATTAATCATGCAAGTTCCGGGTATTGCTTTGTTTGAGGAGCTGGAGTTCAGATGGCGCCCGTAGTTTAGTGAACGCTAGGCTGCGGGCGGTGTCTCAGCTTCTGCCTTTACATGGAGATTTTGTTGAATCGTTTGTTGCAGACATTAGTTATTGTCTGAAGAGACCTACCCTATACTGATGAGGGCAAGAACCCAGAAATCGATCTATAAGGTGGTCCAAATGTTTCAATGAACATTTCCATGCAACTAGCAATTGCGGAGACATCCTTGTAGGACTCTGCACGGAAATTCATTAGATGTAATTCAACGTTCGTCGTGGTATTAGCCAGGAAAGCAGTTGTTTTCTGATGGATTTTCGACCCAATTATTCCTATTGTATAGGATTATGGCAATAAGCGTCGTCCTAGTAGTGCAGGACATCTTGTTTCTCTCTTGACAAGCTTATTGTGAACAATTCATGCAGATTTCTTTAATTTTTTATCATATTCGTTCAGCACTTTCGTATGTTTCTATCTTAGTTATTCACCTCAAATATGTGAGTTTGACCTGGCGATCATACATAATTAACAATTATATATAATTGCTAGTTTGAACTAACAATTATACAATTGTTGCCAGTTTGAAGTGACAATTATATATAACTGCCATTTGAAACTGACAATTATTACCTAATTGGCAGTTCAAACAGGCAACTGTTATATTTTCGTTTGAGGTGCCCAGCATCCGACTCCACAAATGCGCTAGCTGACCTCCGTTTCGTGTATGTATACGTCATTAACTGCCATCTCAGAAAAAGCTAGTATTGCTGAAATAACTAGCTCAAAAATGTCGCTGCCTCCCGGACAATAAACCTACCATTTGTAACTGGGTTAAACTCCGTTTGAAAGCAACACTTTCCTTCCAGGAACTATCAATTATTGTGAGTAGATAGTAGGTGAACATAACCGCATGTACGAAAACATTCACTGCACCTACATTACAGGATTGCCCTCCACCATAGTATCTTAATGCAATCCATACGGCGGTAACCATTCCACCGTGATGATAGACATGTAGAAACGACACCTGTCGGTAACTCTTACGGAGCACAAAAAATACCTGGAAATAGAAATTCCAATGAAAATATAAGGTTTCATACGTATAGGAATGTAGAAGAACAAATTCAATATCTCCTTGTTTGTTCAATTATATTTCACGCCTTGTTCTCAATGATCAAATGTAGTACCCCTTGTTTCCCGTGTGAACACGCAAATTTTTAAAGCTTCAGGTCAACAAAACGCACCCATCTCTGTACCGTCGTTTCTGTGGTTCTGTGCTAACCTAAGTTTGCATTTGAATGAAGAAATGAAAAACAGAAGCAAGACGAGCATTGATTATTGCTCGTTTTCCTCGAGGAAATCTCTAATTGTCACTCCTCATGAGATGTTGATACCGCCCACTATTAGGTTTAAAACAAACTTTCGTTAAATAAGATTTCTCAAGGTATGACTCTGAATGAAACATTTTTTGACATTAAAATGACTGAGATGTCTAAGTACGGTTAGTTTGTTCTGGATAGATCAGACTGAATAATTACTAGTCACACGCACCCAAATGTCTACTTCAGGTTAGTTCGTTCTGGTTAGATCAGACTAAGAAAATATTATTCGAAAAATTTGTGTGCTAAATTTCCACGCACTGAAATGTTTACGTAAAATAAAACCAACTTATTTTGAACATGAAGGATATGAAGTACGTTTCTTTAAATGACATGACTAAACATTCAAATTCGAAGGGCTGATATTGTACTAATCCAGTAACGACAGATAAACTCGAGCAAAAAGTGAAGAATGAATTGTTGCACTCGGCACATAACATCTCGACATCATGTGTTATTAGAAAAAAAAACTGTTTATCAAAAAATCAGCGGTGGAACCTAAAAAAAATTTCATTTAAAAAAATATATTTTTTTTGTTGTTAGTTCAGAAAATATAAGATTTATCAAAAAACGATTTCGATACGGTGAAAGATAATTCAATTCTCCACAAGAATGATATTCAGTAATAACTTATGAAATACGCTCGTTTTCTCAGAAAACGTGGTTTAACGCCGACGTCACATTTCAAGCTCGTTCTAACCCGCCACTGCAAGTTCAGGCAGGGTCGAAAATTAGATTTGTCATAACTTTGCTAAAATTTATAGTAGAAGGATAAGAAAAGGGGCATATTGTTCCTGAAGACTTTCTCATGCAAATATAACATGTGAGTATCTGAGTACCAAAAAAATTTTGTTCCACTTCACATAACCCTTCTATGATATTTACGGATGATCCGAAAGTCAAGGATATTTTAGTTGATGTGAAATAATTATACTGGAGCAGGAATCAGTACCCTCTTAAGACCATATGCAAAGATTTAAGGCTAATGAGACAAGTCTCACGTATACATACCAAAGAAAAAACAGGGTTTTACTCCTTCCTCAGTTTTCAACCCACCCATAATCCTTCAGTATATGTTAAAAATAATCGCTCATACAGATCCTACATAAAAAATGCGTATGTGATTTGAAGCTTGAGGTTTGCACTTCACAATAGTGTTATTAAATATATATATATATATATATATATATATATATATATATATATATATATATATATATATGCAGGATATGGATAAGGTATTATTTCCAAAATTTAGTGGGTAAATATGGGTAAATTGAAAATGAGGCAGGAGTAAAACAAATTTGTTTTTTTTGGATGTATAAGTGGGACATGTCACACTACTTTAAAATTGTTGCATATGGTCCAAAGAGGATATGGGTTGCTGCTTTAGTATAATAATTCCATACTTACTTACTTACTATATTTACAAAATTATTCATGATTTTTGGATCACTCGCAAACATCTCCGTGAAGTGAAACAAAACACACTTTAAGTACTCAAATACTCGCATATTATATTTGCATGAGAAGGTAGGATTCTTCAGAAACGATATGAACTTTCCCTTCTCCTTCTCCGATCATTTCTAGCAGAGTTATGACCAATCAAATATTCGGCTTCGCCAGAACTTTCAGCGGCGGGTAAAGGTTAACGTGAAAATTGATGTCGGCGTTCATTTACGTTTTCTGAGAAAACGAGCACATTTCATAAGAAATTACTTGGAATAATTTTTGTGGAGAATTGAATTGTCTTTCACCGTGATGATTTGTTCGATAAATCATATACTTTCCAAGATTACAGCAAAAATGTATTTATTTATTTTTAAACGAATAAAAAAAATGTTCCACCCCTGGAATTTTGGTAAACAATTTTTTTTCGTGTTCATCATGGTTCCACCTACTAGCATACCAAGTTTGGTGGTGCTGCAATCGATTCTTGTGTCAAAACCCAATCGTACTGGATTATACATAGACTCCCAGAACCAGTGACTGGTAGTTCCGTTCGTTTCAGTAAAATGATATGTTTTGCTGAAGACTTCAGTGATTTGACAAATATTCATTTGTTTGAATTGAAGTTCTCTTAAGGTGAGAAATTTGTTTTTATTCATTTGTATCGTGTAATATCCTTGTATTTATATAACTTTTGCAGTTTTCTCAATCCTGCAAGTCCTGTATTGCACGTATCTCAGTAATACACAATTAAAAACGGCCATCTAATGTTTTTTGATTACTTATTCAGGGCAACAATTACGTTAACCCAGTCAATAAACTGTTTAGAAAACGGTACAGGTACAGGTACCCCATAAAATTTTTATTTCACTTCTATATGATTAATTTTTAAACAAAATTTTCGAATAAATATCATAAAAAGTCAAATAGACAGTTTTCAGGATTTTTCTCGAATTCATGTGTTTTAGAAAAATTCATCACTTTTTCCTAAAACTTACCGTTTCCAGACAATCAAACAATTTCAACCAAAAGAAATAGCGGCAAGCTCTTATCAGTAGTAGTCCTTCTTCGCTTCTGGAGTAGTCTATAGGCAGGCAAGCATTGAACATTGTTTTGTATGCAAAGCGATACTGAAAAAAAGAATTATGTCAAGATTTCAGGTTTACACCACATATAAAACGTTATGATTTATCATGATTTTAAGAGGATTTTCAGATTTTTTTTGTCAACTTCCTATTTTCCTCGATACAGGTTCAGGCATTGATTTGATCTCTTTAATATACATACATTTATCAATTGGACCGCGTTATGCAATAAAGAGCTAACCGAAAATTTGTGAAGGTTTCAAATTCGAAATTTATCAGATTAAACTGACTTACCGAAAATTGAAAGTGGTACTGGTCTATCATGTATGTAGATAGTACCACATTCAATTTTCGGTAAGTAGTAGTAGTTTAATCTGATAATATTTCGAATTTGAAACCTTTACAAATTTCCGGTTGGCTCTTTATTGCTTACCTACGGAAGCGTAGAAGGGCCATTATTTTTTTATTTATTTTTTCTCCCTAATTCCGAGTTGCAACTCGGAAAATTACTAAATTCCGAGTTGCAACTCAGAAAATCACTAAATTCCGAGTTGCAAATCGGAAAATTATTAAATTCCGAGTTGCAACTCGGAAAATTATTAAATTCCGAGTTGCAACTCGGAAAATTACTAAATTCCGAGTTGCAACTCGGAAAAGTATTAAATTCCGAGTTGCAACTCGGAAAATTACTAAATTCCGAGTTGCAACTCGGAATTTCATCGGAGTTGAAACTCGGAATTTAGTAATTTTCCAAGTTGCAACTCGGAATTTAGTAATTTTCCAAGTTGCAACTCGGAATTTAGTAATTTTTCGAGTTGCAACTCGGAATTTAGTAATTTTCCGAGTTGCAACTCGGAATTTAGTAATTTTCCGAGTTGCAACTCAGAATTCAGTAATTTTCCGAGTTGCAACTCGGAATTAGGGAGAAAAAATAAATAAAAAAATAATGGCCCTTCTACGCTTCCGTACATACCTAACTGGGTCCAATTATTCAAATCCTTCTACGAATTCTCAATCAAATAATGTATGAACATCAAATCATTCTTCACAAATATATGACGTCATTTTATACATTTGATTTTTCTCTTTATATTAATTCTTGCTGTTTCAATGGAAAGTGTAATTTTTTTATTTGAAAATATATACTCTGAAATAAATACCTTCAACATTAAAAAAATGTTCACCACAATTTGGACGATATTATATACTAGAAGAAAATTTTTGATATCAAAAGGTTTCCTGTTCTTCATCAATTTTGGTCCTAAGTGTTTGATAGTATACCAGTACATGCAAACGAATCCTACTAAAAATAATGGGGACGCCTCAGGAAAGTCATCACTTCTGGGATCTGAAAAAAAATAATATTTAAAAATGTGTGAAGAAAACGTTACTACTTAGGGCCAATTAATATTCAAATATTGCTTGAAAGACTCAATGCAAAAACAGAGTCAATGTAGGAATGGCTTAGATATATTGAATGGATTTCACTTGAGAATGAAGCTTCTGCTTTTGTTTTCTGTAGGTTGGAATATCCAAAAATGTATACAAACTTCTAGAAGTTTATTCTTGATAATTGAAAAAAATCTGCATTTCAGAAAAAGACAACATTTGGAATCTACAGTATCTAAAAGTTTTCATCTTCGGTATGGTGGTTTCATGAGAGCATAAAGGATAGCTTGCTATATGTTGAGACAGCATAACAATTTCTCCTCTACTCGCTCGAGGAAGGGATATCGACGTGCGCCGTGTACGCTGTCGTATTGCCCCGTGGCCCGTTAATGCGTCGGGTGGGGTAACAGGATATGCGCACAGTAGTGCGTTTCTCTTATTTATGTGGTATTATCATATCATTGCTTTCCTTGTTGCTCGTGTAGATTTCTGTCTATGCTATATATAAAAAGATTCCGATACTGTATATACAGAGTTAGTCTAATTTATGGACGCGCCCATTTTTCTCAGTTAATATTGGAACTATCGGATAAAAGTTGAAAGGTCACTTTGCATCTTTGAATGAATTCAAATATTTTCTTGATGTGCAATTAGTGGAGAAGTGAAGTCATCGGCAATTTTTTTAAATAGGTTCATATGTCATGTTTGGTATCGCTAGAAAGCTTGTTTTTTTTTCGTTTCAGTAGTACTCGGTGGTACTGATATTATTGCACACCTCTTGATAGATACAATGTGTTTCGTAACTTTTTGTCCACCTCTGTAAGTCACTTTCCTATTGCTTGATTTGTTAAAAAAATCACCGATTTGGACAATGTAGCCAGATGGATATTCTAGCGATACGGCCATTTGAAACAGACAGTGGCGTACGTAAGTTTCCATAAAAAAAAATTAAATGCTACAGTAACAGTTGTTTCATTGAGATATTCCTCACGATGTTTGGGATAATTTTAAATATCAAAAACAGGAATTAATCCATCAATAGTTGAGGAAATATTTCATTCAAAAAGAAAAAACATTTTATTTCATTATTAAAAAATGTTTTTGTGACATGCAATATGACATTTTTTTGATAAAAAAATGGCGGCTCCAAGATGGCGGACGCGATTCGTGACAATGGTCAGATTCGATTCAAAATTGGT
Source organism: Chrysolina haemoptera (assembly GCA_958298965.1). NCBI lineage: Eukaryota > Metazoa > Arthropoda > Insecta > Coleoptera > Chrysomelidae > Chrysolina > Chrysolina haemoptera. The sequence goes on from OY282585.1 coordinate 50,041,083, forward strand.
ATAGAAGGGTTTTCGCTGTCAGAGATTATGATTTTTTTGTCAAAATTCATAAACACGAGATTTGTCATTATGGTCCGATTCGATTCAAAATTATTGTGTGAGAGTTTTCGGGGTCAGAGATTATAAATTTATTGTCCAAATTCAAGAACGAGTTTTGTGATTATGATTAGATTCGATTTAAAATTGGTATGTGGGGGTATTTTGGGGTCGGAGATTTCGATTTTTTAGTCGTTGCAAAAAATAATAGTTTAAAAAACTAAAGAAAACGCTTTACTTTCAACAAGGACTGAAAAAAAATTACAATGTAATGTATTCATGACCTGTGTTCGTTCCCACCCCTCTTTTCACTTGGTTATTTCTTTATATAGGTACATTGGAAAAAATACATGGAATGATCGCTGAGAACTTTATCGTAGAAAATTATATATTTTTAGTAGGTATGAAATTTTCTGTGAGACCAATGTCGACAAAAACGAAATAAACTACCGCAATTACCCCCAGTAAAATATTCCGAAAATCATTATTTTCTCGCGAGATCCCCAGCCTCTCACAATCTTAAGTCACGGAGTCACGTCAGCTAACATGTTTTTTCTTCACTTTTATAGAGAACAATAGGGTATAAACAGATCGATATTCTCAGTAAAATTATCCATGAAAATTTGACGCTACCTCCCGGACTATATGGTAGTCCCCTTAGCGCCGGAGATGTGGAGAGTCGTTAAAAGCGGCATCCAGATTTTGATGTGCTGTAACCATCTTTAACGACCGAACACAAAGACTGTGGAGTGATAGTTCCATCAGACGACACGGTGCAAATATGGGGAGTCTTGCAGGTACCGACACACTTCAATGACGCTATTTCATTACGAAATGTCTTCAAGAAGGAGGCAATATCAAGAATATCCCGACTTCAGAATGGCTGGCGCCATCTAGTGGAGAATAGCAGTAAAAGAGTGGTCTCTAGATAGGAAGCCGATGGAATATTGTAGAAATCTTTAGATGCCACAAGAAGGAATATTTCCGACTATACAGTGCTAGTCTAAAGCCCGTACCACCCTACTAATTTTTGAACCACCTGGTATATCGCATTGAAATTTGGAAGGCTCAAATAGGAGATGGCAGGGACGATCATGATCGTCCCTAACCGATCATGCAATGATATACCGGGTGTTCTATTTAAAAAAATTATTGAAGGCTTCAAAATGGCGCTCAGCTGCCATTTTGAAACTTTTAGCTAGAATTTTCTCATGAAAAAGTAAGTTTTTATCTTCTATTCGAGCCTTCCAAATTTCGTTGCGATATACGAGGTGGTTCAAAAATTAGTAGGGGGGGAACGGACTTTAGACTAGCACTGTATAAGAACGTGTCACACGCTGCCAGGGAAAGAACTGGAAGAGCCGATTGAAATTATTTAATAGCCCAGTTATTGTGGTACATAAGTTACTGAATTCCAAGTGTTGAAATAAATATTTTTAAAGTGAAATTGTGAAAGTTCATAGCAATAAACTTTCAAATAATACAATAAAAAAAATGTTGAATGAGCCCATTTGCAGATGATATTACTCAAAAGTTTCATATTGTAAAAATCACTAAAGTTTTTTTCTTTGTTCCTAATCTATTTCAATTTTATTCTGTTGAACCATATTTATTCCAGAATTGTACGGATGTGTCGAATTTTATGAAAGCAGCCTACTCGATTCCTCAGAAACTATCCACATTTCTTATTTCGTCACATATTTCGCAAACTTCACAAAATAGAACCCACAAACTCAATAACGACAAAAAGCTCTTTAAAAATTCTATGCAACGGTGCAATGAAACACAGGGTGTTGCATTAGAAATAGCCCAGTTATTGCCATTTGTGATTCGTCATTGGGAAAAATCGTAGTGGACGATCATCGATTCCGAGTTCAACTATGTTTCAAAATATGCGTTGAAGCATAAGAAATCGAGAGTTGTGTTATCTTCAATGGTTCTGAAGCTATGAATTTTTCCATGAGTTCATGCACTACGCTATTTTGACACATGAATTGACATAAGTCAAAAAGTATTAGAGATAAGTCTATGTAATCCAGGTGCATTATATCGACAATTTGATGGCGATTCCAAAAATGTATCTATCAAAAATGGTGAGTATTTTACTTCATTTTGGGACATCCTGTATATAAATGAGAATATTTTCAGAATGTGCTTCATCATCGGACCTACCGTTCGAAAACAATGTCAATTCGCTAGCTTGGAAATAAACCCTGTATATACCTACAACTAGAAGTACTCACCGTTGGTTTCATAAAGAACCCAAATAGATCCTTTGTATAATTTCTTCATTACTAGCGCCATAATAAAATGCTTTCAGTCGTATAAATACATGCACTCTCAGCCAGAATTTGAAACACAATTATTTATTTGTTTTTATTGTGCTGTTTTAGGCGTGAAAATCAAAAGAATATATTATTTTTGAGGAATTTGCTCGACACGGCTTGAATCAGTGGCATGGAGAACATTTTATTTTTCAGGAAACTCTTTTGATGCCACGTGGACAATCGTAAGAACCCCAAAAAAGAAGTACGAGGATACACAAATTGGTATTATTTTTGACTATTTCACTCATCTTGAAATACTGATAATCTGACCAATTGCAAATCAAAGACAGCTTGTATTATCGCGATTTTACAACTCATCATGAAATAAGCTTATAGCACCAATAATCCAGTAACAGACAAACTTGAGCCAAACGTGAAGAATGAATTGTAGCACATGACATCTCGACATCATTTATTATTGAAAAAAAAATTATCAAAAAATCAGGGGTGTTATTTCAGAAAATATAAGATTTATCAAAAAACGATTTCGATAGATTGAGAGATAATTCGATTCTCCACAAGAATGATTTTTAGTAATACTTAGGATGATTGAAAGAATGAGAATAATGAAACTTTGCTTATTTTTAACAGGTTCTAGGTTTCATTTCCTCAAACGATCTTTTTTTTTTTTGATCCGTTTTTTCTCGAAGACTCCATTATTTTCCGTTGTGCATATCGAGACATTCGATCAGGACGGTGAAAAGTAGTTTCAACAAGGTTATTCTTCAATAAATCTTGCGACACGTTTTTTCGTACATATAAAATTATTCTTTCATTCCTCAGAACATGGCTTTATGCATCACCCTGTAGAGTCTGGAATTATTGACATACGGTGCTGTTAAGACACAAGACCTATGAAAGAATTGCTAAAGCTCATGATACAGTTTCCAAGAGGCATAAAGTTGCAAAATAACACGCTATTCGAGCAATTTTTTTCTCAAAAACTATTATTTTTCGTTGTGCCAGTGGAGACTTTTGATCAGGAAATTGAAAAGTTCATCATACCAAAAAATCAGAAGAATTCACCGAAAGCCATTTCCCATAAGGTATGTGCGTGGTCCTTTGGCAATACCATATCTGTAGCAATATGCGACAGCTTCTCTAGATTTGAACAAGCGTACATCATCCCTAGTCAATCAGCACTTCAATTTTGTATGAGAATTTCACATTTTTTCCCTTTTTTTCCGTACTAATAATTGGAACTATTTTTTTTTTAACTCATTTAGTAACAAAAAATTTCAATTTCGGGTGGCCGGTAGCTTGGCGGTCTAAGGCGCAGGCCGTTCGGAACTTCAGTATAGCGCTAGTCGGATCGAGCCATGGCAAATAATAATAATAGCCGCCCTCTACCCGCACATACTATGCCTTTGGGTACACTCTACGAGTGTTTATGAGAGAGTATTATTATTATTATTATTATCATTCCCTACAATCTTCTTCGAATTTGATTGCTCCTGATTGCTACAAGAGTAAACGTGTTTGTTGGCATCGCTGGATTTTGAAGTGTCTTTTTGGGTGCATGTTCGAATAGGATTGTAGAGAACTCAAACTACTGTGAATATAATATTCCGAAAGCGAAACGATATTGAAACGTCAGTTATACGTCAGAATTTCCGTTACCATGGATATTGAGCTCTTTGTATAATCCGATATTAATTTGCTGCAGAGAGAATAATCAACAAAGCTTCGACCTCATTGGCTATGATTTATCATAAGAAGGTTTTAGGACAGTTGCGTGGAATTCTCACTCTTATTGTTACGCCTATGACGGACTGAGTTGTTTGTTAATTGAATTATTAATTCATGATTTTGATTTAGTCAAGAATACTTCATTCAGGTCAGGTCATTCTGTTTTGAATAAAACGACAAAATTCCATCCGCTTTTTTATAACTGACATGTGAATTTAAATCTTCATGGCAGGAAATTTTCACAAATTTTTCAATTTTAATCGATGACTTATTTTTAATGTGGTTCTATCCTCACCTTCTGATATTAACTATTAAATTTTAACATGTCAAAATATATAGGGAAAAGTGTTAATGTTTAATGTAGCTGGCTTCTCTATAAACTCACTTTTCTGTTCCTGAAGAACAGAAAATTCATTATCGAAAGCTAGAACTTAATAAAGAGCTCACACAATCTTAGTGTCTCCGACTGCAATACCTGACAATTCTCTCTGTCGTTCCTTAACTTAGCCAGTTGAGTTAACTTTCGCCATGTGCATGTCCGATAACCTAAAAATTGATTTTGACACATGTCACGTGATCGCTGGTATGGCGGCATATTGAAAAAAATTACTATGAAAAGGCAGAAAGTGGGGTAAAATGGCAAGATATCAAAAAAAGTTATTTAAAAAAGTTGCTTAGAAATGAAATTTATATACATATACAGGCTGATTCACGGTGGATGGCACATTAGACGTTTCTGGTGAACCAGAAAACGGATCACTTTGAAAATTTAATGGAGGGCATATTCGGACATTCTCTAGCCAACTAAAATATTTTCGACAATGCGGTGTTGCCGCTTCTATTAGAAAGCAGTAGCAACTTTGATTTTTCAAAGGGAACACTCTGTATATAATATTATTTTTGGAATCTCCAACAATTGCCCGACAACTTTCCTTGATATTTCCCTATACCTATCTGTTACCGTTTTCGAAATAAAAATTAATTTCAATTTTTTTCTTCGAAAATCATGACTTCTAAAAATGCCGATATCTTTCAGTTAAGAAGTACTATGATATCGAAATTTGGTTTGGAGTTAGGTGATACTTGGACACTTCCCACACGTTAGCCTAATCTCCGTTACTTCAATACAGGGTGGTAAAAAAATACAGTTTTTTCGTTTGCTTGAAAAAGTTGCTGAAATTTGATTATTTTAAATGGAACACCCTGTATATTATTGAAAATTCGGAAAGCTGCTGAAATTTGCTTTCTTTCTATGTTCATTCCTATACCTAACTAGTCAAGTTTCGGACTTATGAGCATTTATTTGTGAAAATGTCCCTTCAGAATGGTATTTCCATTCGGTATTTGGTAAGCAGGCCATGATTACTATTTGACAGTAGCGTTGTGACATTCTCCTAATAATATCGACATTTTCGTCACTTCAGAAGTTGCAAATACCTTCAAAACGATGGAACAAAACTATTCAAACGAAGTTCTTATGAATTTGTTTATTATTTTTGGACAGTGTGATAAAATTATCAGCAGAACATGTAGAAAGTTCAATGAAATGTATCCGAATCTACCGCCAATGAACCTCAAGAAATTTATACGAATTCAGAACAATTTCAATGCATTTGGATCAACAATCAATTTGAAAGAGATAAAAAAAAATTCATAAAAAATAAAGAGTTATTGCAATATTATATTTTCCTTGTCGAGATGAGGAACCTCACAAACTAGCAGGTTTTTCATTTAGGGAGCACACATCAGCCAAAGATGATCGGATCTTCAGGCTGAAAATAAATTATTAGCGATCTAGTTCAGTCAAATGAGCAATATTACCTTCTCGCTTTTCCTCTTTCTTGGATTTTGAGATGTAATTTTTTCGGTAAAAATCGAAAAACATAGCAAACATAAAAGAAGTTTGGGTTATCATACCATAACATGGGAGTCTTGGATATTTGCAGTCAGACATCAGCAGTGCACGCCCATAAGAGAAAACGATGAACAAACACTGGACCTGAAAGGCAAATTTAGCTAGTTTAGACAAGAATTGTAATAAAGAGGTATAGGTAGGTAGTTCGGCTCTGCATACAGAACCTCTGGAATATGTTTTAATCCAGTAACGACAGACAAACTCGAGCAAATAGTGAAGAATGAATTGTAGCACTCTGAAACTCGGCACATGACATCTCGACATCATGTATTATTCGAAAAAAATAAATTGTTTACGAAAAACTCAGGGGTGGAACGTAAACAATTTTTCATTTCAAAAAAATTTAAATTTTTTTGTTGTAATTTCAGAAAATATAGGATTAATCAAAAAACGATTTCGATAGGTTGAGAGATAATTCAATTCTCCACACGAATGATATTCAGTAATACTTTATGAAATACGCCCGTTTTCTCAGAAAACGTGTTTTAATGCAGACGTCACATTTCATGATCGCGCTAGGTTAGGTTAGGTTAGGTTTAAATGTGAGTGAGCCCATATCAGGCTCTCCACTGCGGCCAATGGCCCATTGCGGCTCACCCTATGGTTATATTTTTCCCAGTATATCCAATCTCTTAACGAAATTGAGTAACATATTGGGAGAACAGTTTACCAGATCTTCTGGCCTTACTTTTGTATTGCCAAATATTGAAAATCTGGTTCTGGCCGCTGCAGGGCATGTACACAGGATGTGTTTAGCCGTTTCATCATCCTCCATGCATAGACGGCACTCTGCATCCTGTGCAAGTCCGATTTTATGCATGTGGTGTTTGAGTTTGCAGTGGCCAGTGAGCAAACCTACTATAAATCTGAGATGTGCTCTACTGAGTTCTAGAAGTTTGTCAGAGTCCTGTTTTTTCCTTGTACAAGCAATAAATGCTTTGGAATGGGCTAGTCCTGGTAGACTGAGCCAATATTCAAGTCTTTTATTGTCTGCCCAGGCGGTTGTAGCATTCTTGGCAGTGCTATATGCTAAACCGATGACCGGTTCTAGCCCAGTGAACGTTGTTTCGGCCCCCCCTTTGCTAGGGCGTCCGCTATTTCGTTTCCTTCTAGGCCCGTGTGACCTGGTATCCAAACTAGGGTAACGTTGTTGCCTTGTGCTAGTCGGTTCAAGGTGTCTCTGCAGTTCCATACTGCTCTTGATTTAAAGTAGTTGGATTCGAGCGCTTTCAATGCTGCTTGACTATCTGAAAATATTTTTATTGTTTTTCGTGTGAGGTGTCGGTTTTCCAGCTCCCTTGCACACATTTCAATGGCATATACCTCTGCCTGGAATATCGTATGATCGCGCTAACTTGCCAATGCAAGTTTAGGCAGGGCTGAAAATTAGGTTTGTCATAACTTTGCTGAAAATTATCGTAGAAGGGAAAGAAAAAGTGCATATAGTTCCTGAAGACTTCTACTTCCTCGTGTAAATATAACATGTGAGTATCTGGGTAGCCAAAATGTGTTTTGTTCCACTTCACATAACCCTTCTACGATATATACGGAGGATCCGAAAGTCATGGATTTCATGATATGAAATAATTATACTGAAGCAGGAATCAGTACCTTCTTTGGACCATATGCAACGATTTCAGACTAGTGAGACAAGTCTTACTTATACATGCCAAAGAAAAAACTGGGTTTTACTCCTGCCTCAGTTTTCAACTCACTCATAATCCCGACAATTTCTTTCGTAAATGTTGAGAATAATCGCTCATACACACCCTACATAAAAAATTAAGTATGTGATTTCGAGCTTGAGGTTTGCACTTCACAATAGTGTTATATATATATATACAGTGTGACCCATTTAAGATGGAAGCACCCTTATAAAACTTACATTTTTTAACCAATTTAAAGAGTTTTTTTTTTGTTATGTAGATATTTAAAAAGTCCACTAGGACATCAAATTTCATGAATAAATCACCATTTCCAGGGCCAACTCTTTCCCAGAGCTCGTCCTCTCAACGAATGGTATAAAGTTTTGGAACTTGCAGCCTCACAAGGTGTTCCTTGAGGCATACAGCTTCAGGAATTTAACCGAAAAAAGACAATCGGAGCTATTCCGAATAATGGTATGAGTGGCATCTGTCGTTTGTACGATAAATTCGTGATGGTTCGAGAAAGAAATCTACTGGGATAGATAAACTAGGAACACTGTAACACAATTAGTTAGGTGGCGATACACAGTTTATTTAGCAGTATTAAGAGTTGCATACTTTTGAATAAATTAATTGAACCATCAATAGCATTTTTGCGAGGGGGAAACCGTTGAGGCAATTGTGTACACTAATTTCCAAAAATCCTAACTAATACCTCTAATACCCAAGGAATTCCCGAGTAATTCCTGTAATACCTGAGTAATTAAAGTAATAGTAATACTCAGGTAATACTCTCGAGTACTACAGTGAAACCAATTTCATTTAACATTTTAATTACTTTTATCCAACACATGACAGAGTTATGACCTCAGTTATGACATTATTATGTCATTATTAATGTCATTTTAGACAAGTAAACTATCAAATTAATAATGACAGTCATAACTGTCATGTGTTGGATAAAACATTGTATGACACTCGTGTGTTATGTTTCCTAATTTCCTAAGTCACGCCTAACGGCCTCGTGGTATAAATTTTACTTGACTTATTTTCAACATAACACACTAGTACCACAAATAACTATAATTTGCGCGTACGCTCATGTTGAGTGCCTCATCACTGGATTTATTACAGATTATAATCCGTTGTTCGACAAGTACGCAGCAAGTAATTCTGCCTGAAGCTAGGTTGGTTTTACTCTAAAACCTCTAATTCCCGGCTAATATCCATTCATTTTTGACTAATACCCCTACTTTCCGACTGATTCCATTAATTTTTAACTAATACACCTACTTCCCGACCAACACCCAATAACTCCCCACTAATACCCAACTAATACCACTGATACCCAAGACATGTACACCAAAATTCCCCAGCGGTTTCGCATTTTTGTTACCATAACTTTTGATCACCACCAGGGATTATTCAAGCCAAGTAGCTTGAATTTTTTCTTGACTTCAAAACTCAAGGTTTTGAAATTTTGATAATTGACTTGCCTCGATTTACGGTGTGAACTACTTGATAGCGATCCGTGAAATGCATACCGAAGCATTAAAGTAGGGGATCCACCGAGGTTACAGCAAGCAGGCCCCCGATTGCTCGAAGACGACGTGCTGTTCAATAGTAGAGCAGCGTTGATCGAGGATAACTTATCCTCGATAAGCAGACAGTGGCGGCAAATTGTCTATGTCTGATTTAAGTGATTTGTCCGTAATGGAATCGGAACCTTTTTTCGAAGCAGCGGCTCAGAATATATCGTAGATGGAAAAGTGACAGAATTTGATGACATCGAAACAGAAGTAGAAAGTGCAGGGTAGGTGCCATCAAAGGCCAAACGTGTTGAAGTTAATAAAAGTGTATCTAACAAAACGAAAAAACTTACCGATTATTTCATAGTCGAGCAAGATCCTGATAGTAATAAAAATACTGACAAACAAGGCAAACGTACCCTATGTACGGCGGTTTTGATAATGAAAAACTGCGGAACATCTTCACTAAGACGACATTTGCAAGCTAAACGCACTAGAGTCTACGAAAAAAAAAAAAAAATGATCCAGCCCACCTAATTCCAAATAGGCGTAGCACAATTTCAGTTTCGACTAGGCTTGAGAAGGTAAAACAATAATTAGATTCCAGCTATAACTATATAGTATTGTGACACAATTGAATAATCACACATTGGATCAAAAAAAATGTCCACATCTTATTTTCTCTAATAATTTTTTATTTGTGACTGGTTCTTTATAAAATTTTGAACATCTACAAAAATCTATAGCATTCAAGTAATCTAGTATAATTGTGGCACATGCTATACATTTTCATACAGGGCATTTCAAAAATATAACTTAGTTTGCCATTTAAGAGTGGGACATTATAACGTGAATATTATTGTATTGTATTTTATTAATTCCACTTTTGTTTATTTTGCATCGATATATTTTTATTGTTATTGCGTTTTGGTAGTTAATCAGATTAATACAATACAATACAATAACAATATCTTTTGAGTCCTCATTACTAAATTGTCACAAATGAATTATATCATACAAAATACCATAAGATCATTCATTCTGGATTGTCTCCCTCTTTCCTTGTTTTTCTTATTTTCTTCTTTAACTGCATTTCCCTTCTCACTCCATTATACAGGGTGTATCTTAAATGATGACTTTAATTTCAGGTGGTGATTCCTTGTCATATTTCATGACAAAAAGGTCATATAAACGTGTGTCCTAACTTGCTCCGAGGTGTCCAAAGTTTAATGAAATATCGGTTTTACATGAATTACTCAAAATACTGTTCGCCGATTTTGATTAAATTTCGTGTGTTTTGTATTTGTAATACGAAGCTTCTTTCCAGTGGTGTGGCAGAGGGTAACCTGATTGATATTTACGATAATAACTATTGTACGCTAATGTTGTCGCTGAGTTTGATATTATTGTAAATTAATAGCTAAACTTTATGCAATCAAAGTCAGTGGCGTAAAAATGGGGGGTTAATAATTCGTATAATAGCTTCTCTGTTATTTTTTACATTTATTTTTTTATTTTTAAACGTTACCGATTATGTAGTAAAACAAGGATTAAAAATTATTTACTTTTGAATTAATTACATCTCAAACCCGACAAGGTTGAAATTACATTAAATGATTTACCCACGCCACTGGTTGTACGAAATTCTTGATTTTCCCATTTTGAGTATCTGCTTTAATTATTGTTCATTATTTCCTATGCTGTTTTCCGAATAAAATAGAAATAAACTAGCAGTTTGAATATCAATCAGGTTACCCTCTGCCACACCACTGGAAACAAAATTCAAAATCTACTCTCATGAAAAGAAGCTTCGTATTATAAATCACAAACACACCAAGTTTAATCAAAATCGGCGAACAGTATTTTGAGTAATTCATGAAAAACCGATATTTCATTAAACTTTGGACACCCCGTTACTCGGAAACGGAGCAAGTTAGGAGACACATTTATATGAACTTTTTGTCATGAAATATGACAAGGAATCACCACCTGAAATTAAAGTCATCATTTAAGATACACCCTGTATAATATAAGATGTATTTTTGCTCCTCCTCTCCCCTATACACATGAATTTGTGTTAATTTCATGAACCGCATCTATATTTTTGTTTTTTATAGTCATATGTATTCATCCAAATTGAGAGAATAGGCACAATACAAGCATATAATATGCTTAGGTGTAATTCCCGACATTTGATGAATTGTAAAATAGCACACAAATTGGGTATTATGTAATTCATTATCTGAATTGTCTTGTGTCTTGAATGAATAAAACTTTGAAAAAACTTTGAATACAAAAAAGGTACTAGTTTTTCAAGAAAAATCAAGTAGGAGCTTGATTTAAGTAGCTTGAAGTACTTGATGTATAACTACTTGACTCGACTTGAAATTCAAAAATTAATACTTGACTTGAGCTTGTCTTGATTTCGAGTCAAGTAGTTAGAAAATCAAGTCAAGTAGTTAGAAAATCAAGTCAAGAAGTGAATCTCTGATCACCACTCACTTACAAATCAAAGAACGTACCATTTGCATCTGGGTTAAACTCCGTTTGAATATAATACTCGTCTTCCAGGAGCTATCAATACTCGTTAACAGATAATAGGAGAACATAACCGCATGTACGATCACATTCACGGCACCCGTGATAACTGAGTGTCCCCCACCATAGTATCTCACTGCAACCCACAGGGCGAAAACCATTCCACCGTGATGATAAACATGTAGAAATGACACCTGTCGGTGACTCTTACGCAGCACAAAAAATACCTGGAAATAGAAATCCCAATACAAATATTGGATATTTTGTACGTGTACGAGTGAAGAAGACTGAAAGACTGAAAAAGAAGAAGATATAGGTAACACATAAATTTCAATATGGCCCTCGTTTGACATTTTTTATTTTCCAGCTATGATTCGTGTGACGTCATTATAAATAACGAATATTGTTGTCTTCAAGATATTGAAAATCTGTTGGTGAGAGATTTTTACAGAAGGCACAACCTGTTCGATTACGACATATAGGCTCTAGCTCGCGAACCTCACACAAGTTTCGATTTTGAGGAGTTTTTTCCGAAAACCGGCGACAAATATGATCACATGAGCCAAACTTACCTTGATACGGGTAGGCTGAGATTATTGGATGTGCGAAAATTATATCTACCCAATCTCACCCTCAAAATCGTAAAAAAGTAAACATCTCCGTACCTATATGACGAACTCATTATAGGCAACATTAGTGAATATCGTTATAGAAACTCTAGGTTACTGGCTGTTCATAAACATAAAACTAAAACTTCTATATGTTTCAATATTCTTTCTCGTATAATGCTTGTGAATTTTATAAATAATTAACACCTGAATTCTTTGACTATACGATTTTGAACTTCAAAAGAAAGTTGAAAGTACCCACACAATGTCCAACTTGAATGTATTCAACCTCCGTCAATTCTTATGGAACATTTATCGCATTTTCCTTCTATTATAACTTATTATTATTTATTGTATCGGTATATTATATTATTTATATTTAAGTATCTTTCCTCATTATTGTGTGTATAAAAGTCGAATTCTTGACCAATAAGTATGTATCAAAATGTGTAATATTATGAATATTTTGATTGTGTTTTGTGATGTGAATTACAATTATTGTATTTATCCTACCACCTGGTTGAGTTGAAAAACACCTTTGGGTGATACTTTCAACTCATATGTATCTTATGTTACATGGATGAATAAAGACGATATATTATTATAATTTTTTTTTTCGTCAGGATTGTTTCAGTCAGGCCCTGTCTCCGGAGCCTGGATACATCCGGAGGGCGCGCTGGTGTCATTTACCCAGATAGTCACTCCCCACATCCACTTTAGTAAACGGAGTGATCCAAAGATACCTGCCTTCTGCATATTTCCGGCTAAGATTTCTGCCGCATCACGGCAAGCCGGTATGATTTTTAAATTGGAAAGCAGCGTGTCCATCATTCCACCAAGGACCCATATGATCAGACCAACCATTTTAAAAGAATGGTTTGAGTAGAGCCGGGGGAGTTCAAAGAGTAACTCTCGATATTTAGTCCGTTTTTCCTCATCTTAACGGACGATTTTCGTTTCGTCAGGAGCCGAAAACTCTATTATTATTATTAGTATTATTAGATCTGAAAGAAAATTTTACAAAAAAAAATGATCATCATTAGTACTGTTGCGTCTTCGGGTTCATAAATAAGTGTGTGGACTTGCCTTTATTATTCAAACTTCACTTGACAACACTGTAATACAAGTCACTGTCAAAACTGATACCAAAATACTTGTATACAAGGTAACTAACTAACTCCATCTCACAAATGCATTGCTTTTATATATAAATAAAGTTCTAGAAAAATGAAGAAATCAATAGAACACAATAAGAATGTTCGATGATTGATCCAGAACAGAAGTTAGTGCTTCTAGATTTTTCCATCTAATTCGAGAAGTCTTTATCCCAAATTATCGTTTTGATACATAATATGAATGAGCTGAAGTCATTCAAAAGCAGTAAAACCGTAAAAAAATAGTATTTTCATACGAGCGTGCGCAAAGTAGTACTTTTCTGCACGGCATACGGAAAAGTAAAACTATTGAAAAATCAATTTGGTAGGAAAAATTTATATTTATTTCAGTAGCTATAATAATATGCAATGTGAAAAACCGTGTTATATTTTATTCCGATAGTTGTATTTGAGCTTAAAAGTACCTTGTTAATTGGTAAATAATTATAATATTGTCATATGTACGCCTGTCGAATTTGATATATAATTTTTTGTTGAATAGTTAGTTCTTTCTTTCAAGTATAAATAAAAATTATTGCTCAAATTATGATTTTTTTTAAATTTTTGTTGTTATCTGATAAGCTCGTAGGAAAAATGTTGTTCCTAATACGTGTGCAAAGTACCTACCTATTCCGCACGCAAAAACTCAACCGAACTCCGCTTCACATTGTTCGTCTAACTGTATTTGCGTGAGGAAAAGTAACACTTTGTGCACTTGTTAGGAAAATAATTATTGTGGCAAGTGTCACAGTGACAGTCCTCAGTTGCAACAAATGAGCACATGCAGAAACGTTGGCGAACTGTCTCTGTTCCATAGATATTTTCAAGGACGATGCTTATCATCCAGAATATCGTCAATCATTCCACCGTACGCTGTCCCATCGGGACTGACCCGTCGAGCTCAGTCCTCACATCCACATGTCATAACTTTGAATACAAGCCGAAAATCTCTTTCCCAGGTCTTGTTCTTGCAACGAAGCGGTGTTCAGTAGTCGAAAAAAAAAAGTTTCCTTCGAACACAGATGGTGAATCTGTGATCAATCGATCATTTAGCGAGGTATATAGTGTGTTTCCGAAATTAGAGCGATAAAGAATATGGGTTGTTACATAGGGCATGATGTAACAGTAGATGGCAAGAAATTTTGTTTTTGAAGCAGTAACATATTTTCAAAATATTTGCTCCTTTAGTTACCTTTGTTTGGGAGGCACTGATGAGTGATTAAGAAAAAGGAATTGGAAATTTTAATTTCAAATATCTCAAAACAATTGTTTTTCGACAAACAAAGTATTCTTTCATTGTTCATTGTTCCAAATCTGTTCGATTCTGAATATTTATGAAAGGTATCTACGAGACAATTTTGGACCAAGACTTTAGTTAAAATAACGCTAAATAAAATACAAAATACTGACTTTAAAAATAAGGCAGTTAGTGGTAGTTCAAACCATTATTCTTGACTATAACCTTATATTCCAAGAAATTGGTGGAAATATATTTTGTTACAAGGAACTCGAAGCAATATTTAGTATTGATAAAATAGATAGTATTTCCTATAATTCTTACCGTTTCCAGGCAATCAAACAATTTCAACCAAAAGAAATAGCGGCAACCACTCAAAATATGTAGTCCCTCTTTGCTTCTGGAATAATCTATGGGCATACAAGCACTGAAGATTATTTTGTATAAAAAGTAATACTGAAAAATAAAAAATTATCAAGGTTTCATTCATATGCAGGGTGTAATCTAACCTCTTGCATTCCCGTGAAGGACGGGTGTAAAATGCCATTTTATAACGAATTGCAGGTGTGAAAAATTCGAAAAAAATTTGTCGAAAGTTTAAATTGTGTTGGAAAATTATTCGAAATTTTGGGAACCGCTGTCCGCCGAACGTCAGCTGACCGGAGCAGAGCCGCAATAATACTGGAACTACCGGACGGAAGAAATTGTGCAATTTCGAACAGCGGTTTCCAAGATTTTCCTAATTTTCCAACAAAATTTAAAATTTCCACATTTTTTTTTAATTTTTCACACCTGCCATTTGTTATAAAATGGCATTATACACCCATCCTTCACGGGAGTGCAAGAGGGTAGATTACACCCTGTATAATGATGTAAAAAAAGATTGTTCAATGAATAAATCTGATATTTTTAAGATGTTTATTGTACGTTTCTTCTAGTGAATATCATCAAAAGAAAACGCAACCACTTTTATTTACAAGATATTCAGTACTAAATAGTTCAATTATTTTACTGCCTGCTGAATGTACTGCCCTCTATAGAGCAGGGACAATATATTTTTGAAACAAATAAAACGAACTTTATTAACATAGTGAAACTAACAAGAACAAAGTAAAAACATCAAAATCGGCGCTCCTTGGTGGCGCATTGGCTTTCAGAGCTGCAGGGAAACCCGGAAAAACCTGCAACACCACATCATCTGAAGAGTTGGAATTCCTTGATAGAGAACTTCTAAAGAGGTCCGACGAATTGTGATAATCTACTCTACGGTAAAATAAAATAAAACGTATATTCAATTTGTGTGATTCAGAAAAAGTTGTGAATTAGCATGTATATTGTTTACCAGAAACATACTGTCCAAGAATGATACTTTGGTTTCACAACTTCCAGAACTATTTGTAGCTCGTAAAATACATATGGAATGTCTGTGTGTCCATAGTAACTTTTGTTCAGAGGGCCCAGTTCAACAACATATTGAAATTTTGGACAATATTACCGAAATACTTTTTGCATAAAGTGTGCATGATCTGTACTCGATATTTTCCAGAAAGCAAATTTCCAGGAATATCTCTTTTGTCTTTTTCTCTAACTTCTGGAACCTCTTTGTTCTCATTATCAGCCAGTTTAAAAAATGTTCATGGTTCATGGAATTCCACCAGTTTCCTCATATTTCCTCTATCATCAATTCTTGGGATCCTTCTTTGAATTCTTGATCAAGTAATGAAAGAACATTAAATTATTCGTCACAAATAAAAGACGTCATTATATACATTTGCTGATTCACTTCATATTTTTGTGTCTGTGTTGTCGTTAATTTTTTTATTTGAAAATATGAAAATTGAAATAAATACCTTGAACATGAAGGAAATGTTCACCAAAATTTGAACGATATTATAAACAAGAAGAAGATTTTTGATTTCAAAAGGTTTCCTATTCCTCATCAATTTTGGTCCTAAGTGTGTGATAGTGTACCAGTACATGCAAAGGAAACCTACTAAAAATATTGGGGACGCCTCAGGGAAGTCATCAGTTCTGGGATCTGAAACAAAATAATATTTAAAAATGTGCGAAGAAAACTTTACTAGGATCGAGCAATTTTCAAATGTTTGAAAGACTTAATGCAAAAACAGAGTCAATAAAGTAACTAACGTATTATATTGAAGTAATGTATTATGTGTTGTTATGATGTTAATAATTTGTAATGAAAATTTAACATAAAAGAAGCTTGATATTCAATGATAAGATAAATTAGTTTTACCGTGAAAACAAACGATAGATAAGAAACAGGTATTTTCAATAGAATTTACTGTAAGTTTAAAATCCCAAAATTTTTAGAAACTTCTAGAAATATATTCTTATTAATTGAAAATAATCTGTATTCCAGCATAAACAAACACAGCATTTGGAATCTAGATATAGTTTTGTATTCATGCTGGAATACATATCTTGAATCAGATTTACAGGGTGTCCTTTCGAAAACTGCATCGGCCAATATATGGAAAACTATAGGTGGGCCGAATTTGAAAAGGACGCCGCTCATTTTCTTTGTGAAATCGCTTTCTGATTATTTTTCTGAAATTTGGATATGAGCTATAGATCCTGGCCTCCTCATCACCTAGTTCAGTTTACAGATCGACCCTATGGCCAGTTTTTGAAATACAAGTTGCCTTTTTGAATAGTTTGCATCGATTTCATATATCTCCATATTCAAACGAACCAGCATTTTTTTAACGCAGGACCCAATTGACTAGGCTGCTTTGATCACAAATCTAGATCACATGGGTAGCGGTGTGATATCACAGAAGTGGTATTATAAATATATACATGAGCTCTTGGTTGATGTTTTATGTGCTATTTTGAGAGTAGTGATTTTTTTTTGTTTTATGTTAAGTTTCTCAAAAAAAAAACATTCAGCTCCTGAGATTCATCAGTAATAATTATTTGGGGGGTGAAATAATTACCCCCGTTACCCAAGGACTGATACGCCATAACTTTCTTACATTTTGTCAACACCTTAGACCGTAATCTGAAACCGAAAGTGAAAGGGTATGTAAAAAATTATAATCGGGGATCAAAACTTCTGAATTAGGCCTTAAATTAAAATGTTCAATTGATGGTAAGTAATTTTACATTATTTTCTGCATGAATATCCTCATAATAAGAAAATAATCCGTGCAGAAATCTCGAAAAGTGAGGAAAGTAAATATCAGAACGGATTGGAAGTTATTGCCAACATCGAGTTTTATGAAAATTATAATTGTGATTTGAATTTGCAAGTATTTCCAGATTTGTGAAACTACGATGAAAAACTAAATTTTAATTTGTTTCAATCATTCTGTGTTTGATGTCAAACTTATTTATATTAGGTTCTAACTTACTTCGCTTCAAAAAAAAATTACGAACCTTTTATTCTGATTTTTCAGAGTAGGTATGTCCCAACTCATAGAGGTGAGTATCATCACATAATCCAGTATGGGTTGTTAATCACAATGAGAATCCTTTTCAGTAGAAACATATTTTCTTAACAGCATTTTCGAATATCTACTCATAGTTTATCGAGATGAAATGCAGATTCTTGTTTTATTTCAGATTCTGCATCAAGTTAATCCTGTCTTCAATCATAGTTGCATCCACACTCCACTGAGTTAGTTCAAAAATCGAATAAAGTAAAAAAAAATGTTCTCTCCGTCAACGGTCTTACCCTTACCAGCAACCCTCAAAAGTCTTTGATAGAGACTTGTGCGAACTGGGGGAAACGAAACCCTTACTTTTCTACCTGTGATGTTATGCACGAATGAGAATTTATACTATACGTCGTTGACCTATTCAAGTGAGTGACGGCGTTTCTAGACTTCAACTATCGACAGTAAAAAAACTGATCTTGAAATGATGATTCTTGAAAGCTTTGACAATGAGTTGTGTGCTGTTAATTAATCATAAGTATCAGATGATCATGATTCACCTACAGCATGAAGTTCTACATGAATTGAAAGAAGAAGCACCCTTACAAGCAATCCTCAGAAGTCTTCAAGAGGCTTGTTTGAGATAGGATAGACGGGGTCCTCCCCTTTTAACGTGTAATGCCATGCACGGTTGGAAGTTCGTCATATACCAAAGAGAGCAAAGTTTCGTTGTGAATTTATCTTATAGTACATAGTATTTAAAATCACATAATTAAGTGAGTGAAACTCTAGGTTTGATTTATTGAAATAGTTGAAAATAACACGTGTTTTCACTTACAATCTACTGATATGCATAGCAGTGAACGATTTTAATAAAATACAGGCGAAACTCTCCTACATGTGGTCTTCCCCAGCCAATTTAAGGAAAATCTGCTATATAATTATGGAATCATTTACAATTGAGTCTTCTTGGAAGAACGTTGTACAAATATCGGTCAGATGTAATTCAATGCCCGTCCTGGAATTAGCCAGGAAGTAGTTGTTTTCTGTCAGATATTTGCCTCTTATTTTCCACATGATGGAAATATTTGGAGAGAAGGGCACTTCAACATCGTCGATTTTACTATTTCATTTATTTGATACTCTCCGGCAAAAATTCTTGAACTCTGTTCACTTCCTGGAGTCTTTGCTACCGAGGGTTGCTTTCTTGATTTCTCCACGGGTGGCGCAGCGACTGACTTTTACTGTAAGTCGCCGCTTCGTTTGTGAGGAAGAACGTTGCACAAATATCTGTCAGATGTAATCCAATGTCCGTCGTGGTATCAGTCAGGGAAGTAGTTGTTTTCTGTCAGATGTTTGCCTCTTATTTTCCACATGATGGAAATATTTGAAGAGAAGGGTGCTTCAACATCGTCGATTTTACTATTTCATTTATTTGATACTCTTCGGCAAAAATTTTTGAATCCTGGTAATGAACGAAAATAGTTTCAGAATGTGCTTTATTATCAGACTTATCGATTGAAATAAATGTCAAGTTGATATCTTGGATAGAAACAAGTTATGGATCATGCACGCACATATGGGTCACCCTCTAAATATACCTTCTACTAGAAGTACTCACCGTTAGTTTCATACAGGATCCAGATAGACCCTTTGTATAATTTCTTCAATACTAGCGCCATATCGAAATGTTTTCAATCGTATAACTACATGCACTCTCAGCCAGAATTTTACTAATAATTCAACGGCATTCAGTTGTTTCTATTGTGCCGTCACCAGTCTAATGAATATCAAAAGAATAGAATTATTTTTTTTTTGAATTTGATGGACACGCGTTGAAACAGTAACATGGAAAAATTCTTTTGTTCTCAAGGAATTTTTTTTTGATGCCACGTAGACAATTGTAAGAACCCAAAACGAATAAGTGGGAACATACAGAATAGATACCTAGTTATGTTGTGAGGATCATAATAACCATCATTAGGGTAGTAACCGTGAATATTATCGAGCGAGGCGATAGTCGAGATCGATAACACGGCTAGGAACAGAAATAAAGACACATTATTATTATTATTTAAACGAGTCTACCAAAAATTCAGAAACCCTACCAAAGAACCACAAATCCACAAAACTTTTGGTTCGAAATTTTCATGGAAGATTTGTTTATCAAAGTGTCGAGTTAGTATTGAATGAACTGAGACAGAAAAACTGGATTATTGTCCGTGATGAAAATTGCAATTTATGATACAAGTTCGTAAATATGTCCTTTTTTGAATGAGGTACAAAAAGCCCTTTACGAAGTATCATGAAAAGTTTTTTCGACAGTTATTATAATGCCAAATTATAGCAATTGATTATCATTAATTTGAATATTTTATTGTTATGAATTTCCGTCGTATTATCAAATGATGACTGCCGAGTTATATTTGACGGAAAATACTGTATATGTCAAAAATACATGAATGTATGAACAGTGTGTAAAAATTCACTTCATGCACAGTTGATTTTTTTACGCAATCCCACACGACGCAATTATATCATTTCTTTACTTGTATTGTTCTCGAACAAGCTGTATATTTCAGTCAGTGTAGATGCCAGATGCCATATTAAAAAAAGAGAAATTGTCAAGACGAGAAGTCGACCTCTTCCACTTAGAATTCAACAAATCAAATATTTTACGACCCTAAAATCTACAACACTTAAAGAAGAACTCATTTCATTATTAATTCCTTCATATTAACTTTAATACAATATTTATCCAAGAATATATCATTTTGAATGTGTCCTTTTGGCTCTTCGATCCCAACACTTGCATTGTCCCTGTTTCCTTCATCTCAAGCGTCAGTTGTTCCAAAGATCTAGTATCCGATATATTTGTGTAGTTTTGACTGTGTACCCACTTTTGAACGTTCGGAATACTAAACACCAAATTAGCCAACAGAGACCTGTAAAAAATACTCAATTAAAATATAGTGGATACACATAAATCATAAATAATTTTTCATATGGTAGTTTTCGAGTATTCAGCAAATTAGCCTGAAGTTACAGATATTTTCGTCAGATCAGAAAGTTATGAGTTAATTCATATATTCTTTGAGTAATAACTTGGGACACCCTCGATGCCACCTGATTTTTTTTAGTGGATACACATAAATCATAAATAATTTTTCATATGGTAGTTTTCGAGTATTCAGCAAATTAGCCTGAAGTTACAGATATTTTCGTCAGATCAGAAAGTTATGAGTTAATTCATATATTCTTTGAGTGATAACTTGGGACACCCTCGATGCCACCTGATTTTTTTTCTTCTGAGGTTTATTATTATTGTTGCACCTGATTCGTGGTATCAGGTAAAATGTACAACGAATAAAAATATTCCACTCCAACTCTCGTGCAAGAAATATGAATGCTGAGTTCATCCATATATTCTTTGAGTAATAACTTGGGACACCAGTCAAATTTCATTTCATCTCTATTGAACGCATTTCATTGGGAATTTTAACGTTGTTATGTCAGATATACGAAATTAAGAAACATGACGTCATGATCATCTTAGCGGAAAACCTATATATTTGAAATTAACACCAAGTAAAAATATAATGAAATCCGAGAACATAAGCTGTGCAGTAACTGTCTTAGATCAGGACATGCAAAATGTGATTTTATGTCAAGCGGTTGTAAAAAATGTAAGTTCAAACATAATACAGCTTTGCACGTTGATCACACGTTGATTGAACGTTGTTTTACGAGACATTTCAACTGCAGTAGCACAGCTTCAACATCATCAGTGAACAAGAGAAGCGACTCTCCGAAAGAAAACCATCTGGTTGAACCCCCAACAATTTCTGCAACCAGAACAGAGTTAGGTCAACCAGAAGTTTAGCTTTCTTTCAATTGTAATAATACAAGTACTTCCATCAAGTACTATAGCCCACATTAAAATCCAGATTTTATGGCCATAACCTTTTTTTATGTGGCTTTCACTTTCATGGCTATGACTATATACCCACCAAGACATCCAAAGTTCAGGAGAAGTTCCAAAAATAAAAATGGCTTCATTTGCCGCAATCCATCTACCACCATCAGGGTAAGGTATGAGAACAACCCAGCTGCTATAATCATCCAAGGCAACAGCAAAGGAAGCGATCCCTAAAAATTATTTTCGTTTTACCACTTTCATCCTGTTTCCAATTTTGCTGCAAGGAGAAAGAAAACAGTTCAGTACAGCACTAGAGTAAAATATACACACACAATATGTTTTATGAATTATTATACTTGTTTTCCTTATAGAAATAGTATATTCTGTAAGGCCGGCATCCCACGACGCATGGATCTTCGAGTCTTGCTCGTGACTCGCCGAACCACGCGACGTGGGAATGGGCGCGTTCGTTAATTCTGGCGCGGCTTTTAGCGCGGTTTGAACTTTCCCGCGTCTTGGCGGTAAACTTTACACGCGCCAAAGGAAAGTCCAGCCTCTTTGGAGTCGCCTCATTCGGGAAATGTACTAAAAACATAAAGTAGTCTTCAAAAACGAACAAACATAACATACTTTGGAGCCGAAAGGTGGAGTTTTCTTGTTTTTGCAGTAACCCGACGATATATCGTTGCATCAAATGAACAATTTCTGTCAATTCACCACATAATACCACCAGAATAACATTGTTTCCTCACAGTGTACAAAATATTGCTACAATGTACAGAAAATTGGACAAACGCTTACCACTAAAAAATCCAGCGGATATCATTCATCTGAACTGTGTTGGAAATTCTTGGTTCATGATCCAATCAGATACTATTTTCATTCGTGAAGAGCTCAAGGGCCTTATTCTCAAATGTATTCCATCCTATGACGCATGTGACAAAATATCTGTACCTCGGAGGTAAACTGCACTTTGTCATATTTTGATAAAAGAAAGTCAAGTAAATAGTGCTATCATCCTGACTGAGCTCCCCATAGTGGTATACTACACCTTATTGTATCTCGACAAGAAACAATAACTTCCTAAAATATAACACTATGTTAGAAGTAGATGGCACTTTGAACAGCTCTCCTGAGAAAATAGATATTTATGACATAGTGCAGTCTACTCCCGAGGTACAGATATATTCATAGCCTCGACAGTAAAATTTTAACGTTCATGCATATTTGAATATACCGTTTTCATTTCCTTGATTATGACAATATAACACAGGGTTTAAAAAAATGGAAATATTTATAGTAGACATTCAAAACTCAGGCCCCTGACCCGAGTGAGGTGCCCCAAGGCTCTGTGCCCCGCCCGCACTTATTCTTGATCTATGCAAGTGACCTAGCTTATCACATCCAAAGACATACTTTGTTCAGGCCTACGTTACTGAATAAAAATATAAATGGATGATTGATAATTTTAGATTACAGGACAATCTGAACTCAATCTTAAACTAGGGTAGTGGTTATCTTTTCTCCTTGAACGCCTACAAACCTACAAAACCTGGGAGATTCGTAATAACATATTTTAACAAAAAATATACCAGAAGTGAAGCTAAACTTCATCCTGCCTAACGCAACTAATAATAACAATAATAATTAATTATTTCACGAGTCAACTACTAACCTTATATGCAGATACGAATAAGCTAGTTATGAATGAGAAATGGACACTGTACAGTAATATCGCATAGAACTTCTCTTCTTCTTGATGCTGTTCATTTTGCTCGAGATTTATTTCATCCTTTGACAAAAACCACATGCCATACATCATCAAGGCCTGCAAGAAATTGACGAAATCAATATTTTGGTAATTCTATTGGAGTTCTTTTTTTCTATACCTAACGAAGTCCAATTTATTAAAAAATACCAATTTTTTTATAAACCGATTTCCTACACTAACGAATAGGAGGAAAAAATATTCGCTGCTCAAAATGCTGTCATCAAAAAGGTAGAAGAGAAGGAATGGGCACATTTTTCTATTTTTAAGTAATCATTATGGGATATTTCAATGTACATATCTATACTTTTCAAAAATTTTCCATCAAAACATAGGAGGTGAAGGCCTTCGCTATAGTCTGGGACAGCAGATCAAGCTCCACACAACCAGTATGCCCATACATGCATGTTTTTGTCAGCATTTCCATGGAAGACAGTGTGTTTTTGATATCCAACGAAATTCACCAAGACAATTTTTTGAGATCATAATGCGGATTTCAACGAAAACCCCGAAACACGTCGATTTATGTTTTCGAAAAGACACTCTGTGACATTAAAAAAAATCTTCACCCCGCTTGAAGTGACAGCCCCCTTCCCAATTTTTTAAAATGAAATCGGTGGTCAGGTGATACCTCATTTGGACTATTTAATTCGCTGTATATTCAATACACCTTAATTTTTTCACATATTTTTTCACTTGACTGTCACGTATGATAAACAACAATTGGTAAATGAACCAAAAAAAAATATAAGGTGCATTGAATATACAGCGAATTTAAAAGTAATTGGATGAAGAAAAGGTTTGTATTTCGTGCAGAAATTTATTTATAAAATAATAGCAAAGCGCTTTCGACTATAAAGTCATCATCAGTGCGTACTCGTGAGGTGTACAAGAGCCAGATTATAAAAATATCATGTGTCCAGAGGACCATGTAAATATTTAAAAACAGGGCATCATATGAATTACATTTCAAAAAATCCTTATTCCAGGATTAAAGTTTCAGGAGGTGCGGCAAACAGCAGAATATTCCCCCCATAATAATAAACATACCTACAGGAACTATTGGACCTGATTCACCCTAGGTTATCTATTGTGGCTGTTTTGCCATTAGAAACTAGTTGATATTAATATAATGAAATTAGTGGAGAGGGTGAGTTTAACTGACGGTTTTCGTAGCTCCACAGTATTATTGATCATTTTGAAAAATAATCTTAAAAAATTCAAAGCTCCTCTCAATGTGCGAAAGTTAAGTAGATAAACATCAACAAATATGCCAAATGTATTTCATCCTTGAAAGGAAAATCTGAATCGATCGATTTTTTCAATATTTGTAGAAAAAAAATTACTGTATGTTTTTTTTAGTCAAAGGAATTTCCTACTTGTAAAAAAGTACCTATCACTTTACTAACTTGATACATAAATAACTATTGTGATTGTTACATGAAAAAATAATTGACTATAATGAGTAGCTATAACTAATGCTGAGTACGAATTGTATAATTATCATCAATGATGTTAATTAATATGAGTGACATTGAGTCGGAGTTTTCACGTGTTCAAAGGACGAGTGGAATGTCCAACATCAATTTCACGAATTCAGGTTAGGTTTTTGATGCTTAATCGACCGTCCACGTGTTATTCGATAAGGCAATATTCCGAATAAATTGTTTTTTCTTCAATGGTGGCCAACGAAGTTCTTATAGCTTGGAAATTATAATCTAGCAAAATTCATTATTGAAAAAAAGTACTCACCAGATGAACCAAGCCAACCAGGCATACCCTCAGCACACCAAGAGATAAGGCCCTCATTTGCATCCTAAACACCATGCTGGAAAATGAAAAACACCAATGACTTACACTATACACTTTGCCCATATTATATTCGTCACATCTTTTCAACAAGTATCATATGTTTACTAATTAATTCTTAGAACAAACAACGACCAAATGTCTTGATACTCCCGATTCGTGATTCTAGCAGGCTTTCGTGTATCTCCGGAAAAAAACAGAATTCACAGCCATCTTTCATAAAATCATTGGTAGTGCATCATGATCAAATTCGTACAAAAGGAGAAAATATTTCCGTAATTTTCTATATGTTGTTGCAAATCGTGAGATTTCACTCATTTAAGTACATTTCTTCAGACTTCTACGTAGAATAATAATAATATAATAATAATAATATTTATTTACCACAAAAAATTAATACATAAAATTTCAGTTGAATATTAAAGAATGTAAATAAACACAGAGAAGATCCACAAAGGCTAACCTGCGCGTGGATCACTATGGTTATTATACAATTTTAAATTAAGTATTGTGCAATTTGTATTTAGATAATAAATTTACGAAACATCGATAAAATATTGGAATGGAATAGGAAAGATAGTAATTAAAAACATACAAAAAAATTGTCAAAAATAATTAAAAAAACATAATCATATACATATTAAAATACTAAAATCTGAAGATCTCGGTAATAATTATTAAAACACAGTCACATACATACTTGACATGCTACATGGAATTAAAATGAGAGAGTCACGGTAATAAATATAATAATAATAATAACAATAATAATAATAATTACACATATGTAGATACGACGTTAGAACATGGATAGATTTCAATTTGCATTTTTGAGGTCTATTAAACAGTGTATCTCATTTCTTGATTTCATATTAATCCATTTCTTGGCTTCCTGCTTGAATAGGGATAATGAGTTGAGATTCTTAAATTCGGTTGGAATTTTATTAAATAGTTTAGGAGCAAGAAAGACATAACATCTTTGTCATCTTAGGTACATCTAAAGCTTCCTTTTTATATCGGGTGTTGTATATATGATGAACGTGTTTGCTTGATGAAATATATTTTCGTTGGTGTACCAAGAGTGTGAGGAAAAACATTTGGCGTATATCAAAGAACCCTGATTCCCTATAAAGATCATTACTGGAATAGTCACGTTTTTTCCGAGTATGATTTTTATGAGCCATTTCTGTAGCGTTTCAAGATTTTTCAGATAATTGTTCTCCACCCCATGCAATGATTCCATAATTAATGTGTGTTTGGACAAGTGTATAATACATGATTCGAAGATGGTGGATATCAAAAAAGCGTTTCAACTATTTAAATTTACTCAGAAAAAAACGGAGTTTTTTTATTAAATTACAGATGTGAGTATCCCACCTCAAATGACTATCTATTGTGATGCCGAGATATCTAACTGTTCTGTTTTCCATCAGAAGCATAGATTGGTTTTCAATTTTAACTTCAAGTTGGTCGAAATTTGGTAGGTTTGGTTCGTAACTGGTCAGTGGTAAGTATACTGTTTTTTAACATTGACTGTCAGAAGTTTACTACTGAAGAACCTGAATAAAACTGGTATTGCATTTTGAATTTTCTCTTTCAAAGCTTTCCAGTCTCGATCTTTGAAGAAAACAAACGTGTCATCAGCAAAACCAGTTATATCTCCAGGAATGGGTAAGTTAAACATTTCATTGATATAAAGTATGAAAAGAATAGGTCCTAAAACTGTACCCTGTGGAACTCCATATTGTATAGTGTTATTGTTACTGCGGGTATTGTCTATTTGTACACATTGTTGTCGATTATTCAAATAGCTATTTATTAAATTTCTCGATTGTCCCCTAAATCCAATATTTTAAAGAGATTTCATCAAATTTGGATGGCTCACGGTATCGAAGGCTTTTGCTAAATCGATAAGGACACAAATGGCCGGTTCCTTAGAGTCTACCGCTGCGTAAGTCTTTTTGATTAAGTCAGCAATTGCATCTTGTGTAGATTTACCCTCCATAAAACCAAATTGATTTTCTGAAATTAATTTGTACTTCTGTACAAAGCTGATAATTCGTTTTTTTATGATTTTTTCTATTATTTTACTGATATTTGAAAGAAGTGAAATAGGTCTGTAATTTGTAAGGGAACTTTTATTTCCTGACTTATAGGGGGGTTCACTACAGCAATTTTCAATATTTCTGGAAATATTCCACTTTCTAAGACTAAGTTTACGATTCTTTTAATAGGATGAATTAAGTGGTTAATGCATTTCTTTATTGTCTCTGCTCCGATTCCGTCCAGTCCTGGGGCCTTATTTGATTTCAGTTCTTTTACAACCTGTAATGATCCGCTCTTGGCTTCTAATGAATATTAAAACTGTCCATTCCCTGAAAGTGCAACGCAAGATAGCCACGCGGAAATATGGGTCCAAACTACCTGCTCTTTATTCTAAAGTCGATGACTGAAAATGTTTACCTACCCGAGGTTATTAAACCACATTCCTTCGTGTTAAGTAGATTCCCGGCGCACGTCCATCGGAGGTCACAATAACAAAATCATCGTCGTAAAATAAATTCAAGATGGTTATTGCCTAAAAGCAAAGTGTATCTGACAAAGGCATGGTCAATTTACATAAATCCTAGTGTTTAACACGCAATAAAGTCCAATATTAGCAATAAATACCCACTTTCAATCGATTAAATGACAATCCGAATCACTCATACGCGACTTCTCTTGCTAAGTGGGATAATTAAGCCCAAAACTAAGCTATAAATGTCGACATGACAAATGGTAATGCGACCGAAAGTCGTGACTTCCCAGAATCATTTTCCCTATATATAGTCGATTTTGAAATATTCAAAGTCAGTCTTGATCGCTCGTCTAAACGGTGTCATCGGTACTCGCCAGTGTTTTTCTAATAAGTTCCACGAAAAGTAGTGAAAATCTAATTGCCCGGAGAATAAATCTTTTAGTGCGATATTCCTGTTCCATAGTAAAAACCCCTGTTTTACGATGCATCGCGTACGAAATTAAGTTAATACTATCCGTTGACTACTCGCTGAAAGGATTACCAGTTTCAAATAACTCACGATGTTTCCGTTTCATAGTAAGTTGTCTTAAGATGATCTGCTAAATGCAAAATAATATGTTTCTTTCCCGTATTAAATAATCGCCAATACGAGTGACTGAACAAACAGCTGTGCTTTCACCCTCTTGTACGACAGACTCGTAGGCATTTCGACGAGGTTGGTTTATTATACTAAACATATGGCCAGTTGCGTAAATGTATTTCCTTGAATAAGAAAGATGAACTCTTGCTTGATTTATATGATGTGTTGTATTATAATCGTAATTTTGTAGCAATAAGTATTTCCGACAAGATATGTTTGATTGGTGCTTTCTCGATTTAAATATGTCTAATGGTTAATTTTGCAAATATTATGTTAACACGCCGATTTATTCTGTATACCTGTATTTCGCATAATTCTAAGGTCTTGCATACCGTATCTAGAGTGTTTATGTTTTGAGTTAGCAAATGGATGGTTTTGTTATAATATGTTTCATGTGTTGACCATTGAATTTTACTCATACTTTAAATATACTGAATGGAATATTTACTGTCCTGATCTGTTTTTGCGTAGATTGATGATCTGTAATTTAGATTCTTGAATGTGTACCTTTAACTTGGGTGTTTATAATTAAATATCAATGAGTAAAGGTGCCCTAACTCTGTTCTCATTGTCACTATTGGTTGTACTCGTATATTTGGATGGAGATTCCCTAGCTCTATTTGCACCTATATGTCTGGCACTGAATGAGTTACTTTTGTGAATCTTTATTCAATAAGAAACGTTACTAGCCTTATGCCCTGTTACAATTCAAACCTCCAATTCTGTGTCCGCCCAGGTAGAGCTATCCGGAACAGGTAGGATTGCCCAAGTATGCGATTACGACTTGTTTATTAGTATTTAGAGCATTGTCCTTTGTTTATGAATTGTACGGAGATCCGACACGGGGAAGGCAACGCTCGAGTTTGATTTCTCAAATTTAATCACAATAATAGGTTTTGATTACCGCATGCTAAACATCAAACTAGTAACAACAAATGTACTCAAATGAATTGATTTCCATTACTTTGGCTACCGGTCATGTTTATAAAACTTGCTTTTTATAGGAAACTGATATTCCAGATGAAGCTTGAATTTCTTGAAAGAACGATCGTTGTCTTGCTTTATAATATTTGGTGTTTGACCTGCTAGCTAATTTTCCTGTTTTTCACTCTAAGGTTCTTGAATGTACACATATTTTTATCTGAATACCAATGCTTAAATATTTACAATATATACTTTATACTCAGAAATAAGGTGTTTTCTTTCTGATTACGATTCTCATTCTAAACAGTGTGACACGAAATTTCAACGAACAAATAAGTAAATCTTTGACCGCTCGGAAAGATTTGAATGTTAGGTTTCTCGAGTATTCTTGGTGTTGCAATCCTCCCTTCAGACACCAGAGGGTGCGGTACGGATTGGACACGGAGTATTCTTGAGAGATTCTAGAGCTTCCATTGACGTAGGTCAAGGGGCTCGTGACAAACCTGCCTTATTTCACCCTCATCTGTTGACCCCAAGTATAATGTATTCGGAATTCTATGTGTGTGGAATTGTTGATCTGTTTTTGGTACTTTATTAGCAAGGTTTAATAATAATAATAATAATAATAATAATTTTATTGCCATAAATTTCGTATGAAACATCAGCAACGTCAGATACAGATTGTTAAGAAATACATATAAATATACACACTTGTATAAACAGCTACTAAACAGTTATATGCAAAAAAACACTTAAATGTATGAATAAAAACAATTGCATGGTAACTAGATTTGTCAGTATGAAAAAAAAAATGTTTTTAATATAGCAACAGCGCATACATTACATTTTACAGGCATTATAGAATTCGTCTAATGAATAAAAGGAATTTGCAGTCAGATAGTCCTTCAAAGTTCGTTTGAAGATGCTCGTAGTATTGATTTCTTTGAAATGAGGAGGCAATGCATTATATATTTTAATACAGTTATAGTACGGACCCTTCTCAAAAAGACTTGTTTTATGTAATGGAATTCGTAGATGACTACTTCCTCTTGTAGCCATGTTGTAATTTTATTGATTGTTTGCAGGAAGTGTTTGCAAATATTTTTTAGCATAAACTGCTATGTTATATATGTAGGCACAATGAACAGTCATTATTCCTAAATTGACGAACAATTGTCTGCAAGAGATATCATTTTTGAGGTTTAGCATAGTTCGTAAGATTTTTTTCTGGTATATGAATATATCCGACATTGATGAAATAGCCATTGAATGATTCTGATATAATAAAAGGGTCTGTTTGAGTTTCATTATCTACTTCTATTTCTTTGATCTTATTGACTGATTCTTTCCTTTGCAGTTTTTTAACACAGTTCCACATGTGTTTGGGACAATTCTTATTTTTATTGATCTCTCTTTTATAATAATCTGCCTTACTTTTATCAATAAGAGCATCTAGAGTGTTTCTATATATTTTAAATTCATTTTTTAAGTTTAAGTTATCTGGGTTTTTTTGGAGTTTTTTGTAGATTCATAGTTTTATGAATGAAATTAATATTTATAGAAATAATAATAATGGTAGGTTAGGGTATACTGAGTGAGTCCTGATAGATTTACCGATGCGTTCAAATCAACAGTGCTACTCCTAAGGTGTCGTATGGAGTTAGTAACAAGACCTACCCAGAACAACTAGTGGCTGACGATCACAGCAATCGATGCCAACATAATCATAATCAAAAGAAAAAAAAAGTAGTAGGTTAGGTTAGGTTCGAAGTGAGTAGGACTAATGCGGCTCTCTACTGCGACTCATGAGGATCTATTGTGTCTCATTAATGATCACATATACACAGAGGGGTCTAAACCCCAAAATATTCCACAAATCTTCTGACATGACCATGAGGATAATTTGGCTTTGTGGAAAACCTTTTCCAATTAGGTGGTTTATGTGACCTTTTTTATCCAGGATTATACCTAAAAATGTTGCTTCCGCTTCAAATCGAATGAGTCAAACCTTCCAGTTTCTTCTTCCTATTTAAGGGTTCTATCACAGTCTTGCTGGGGTTGACAGACAATAATAGTAATGATGAATTGCCACTAGACGATAACAAACGCTTTCAGTGTGAAGATCATTTAAGAGATGACTTATCTAAATCAAGCCGTTTTTATGCACTGATCTGACGATCTAACCTTTCTGTATTCTATGTGGGTTCCTTTCATTTTCATTCACTTGCCTTGATAATAATATCCCCATAAATGGATAACGATCATAGCAATCGATGTCACTATAACCCTAAATAAAAAAAATACATAAAACTAATGGAAAAAAAACTCATCAGTACCTCGCCCTGTCTGAATTCATTATAATCGATAGCTAATAAGGTAATGCATTTGGTGTTTGAGGGGATATGGGGACAGTTACAGCCTACAAAATTTTCTGAAAAGCCCCAAATGAAAGTTTGTGGTCTGAAAGATGCATGACAGAATATAATATAAAATTACGAAAATTCTGTTCTATAACATTGCCACCGTGTCCGTTTGTTTTCCAAACTCATCACGCTTGGTTGCATTCAACTGAAGATGACCAATTATAAAAATTATTGTTAATAGAGGTCAATAGTATGGAAAAACGTGTCGAATGATGAACCAGGAGGAACAGGCATGCTGATAAATCACTCACCTGAAAGTTTTCACAGCATTATAAACAAAACCACTGTTGATTCTGATTAATTCATTTGTTATGAATATCGAACGCTCTTATCGTCAACTGTTGCAGTGTCTACCTACGCATCACAGGTGGCTTGTTGTTTTGTGAATGGTATGGGTATAACGGCAGCGACGGTAGATCGGTAGATTCGCAACTTCAGGAGTCAAAAATAACCCATACAGAGTGGTTTACTAAATAATGTTTTCAAAAATATTTCAATTTGTATTTGAGGAAATGTATTTATAGGTCTATTTATAGTCTGATTGGAGAATTCATCTCTCTTGACAAACACAAGAAGGAAGCAATTAATAGGTTTAGAAATAGTATATTGTGTATCTAGTAGTAAAAGCATTATATTCCCGGACGACAATGTAAATTGTTGGCCGAGTCGTTTAGCCGAGGCCAACAAGCTTTGAAGTCTGTGAATGTGCTTTTACTACGAGGTACATATACTATTTTTTCTCACATCGCAATCATCCTTATCATGAATTAAGAAATCTTTATAAATGCATAACAATTTTTGATTGATGTCATCTTATTGACTAAGTATATGAAATCGTTTTCTTGACAATCACTATTTGTTTATTATTGAGACGCCGGAAAAAATTTTTCTGGACCATTTTTGATACGGAAAAGTTCGCTTAGCAACGGACTAAAATACTGGATTGGCGTATTTTAGCGTCTGAAGTTGTTCGGAGAAAGTAAGCATTCTTGAGCCTTAGTGAAGATGTTCCGCAGTTTTTCATTTTCAAAACCGCCGTTCTTTTATTACTTTTAGGAACCTGCTCGACCATGAAATAATTTAAATTTTTTTTCGTTTTATTACATACACTTTCATTAACTTCAACTCGTTTGGCCTTCTACGGCACCAACCCTGCACTGTCTACTAGACTCCGGCTATAAACATTTCGAGCTGGCATGGTCACATTCTAAGCACAATTTTTATTGCCGTTAATTTCGCGGAACATAGTTGCCAGTCAACACAAAAATCGTCAAAGCTGAGTTTCTGCTCAACTATCTGCTTATATATTATGTAGCAGCTGAAAGTGTAAATAACGCAGTCTAGGTCTACTTCTGTGTCGATGTCATCAAATTCTGACACTTTTTCATCTACGATATATTCTGAGCTGCTGCTTTGAAAAGATTCCGATTCCATTACGGACAAATCACTCAAAAAGACATAAACAATTATTCTCTAGCCGCCACTGTTAATCCTTGATCAACGCTGTTCTACTATATAACAACCAAGGGCGTCGATATGGAGGGGGTAATGGGGTAATCACCCCCCCCAAGAATAGTTTTATGCTAGTATTATCAGTATTTTCATTATAAATTCAATTTAAGCCTTTACCCCGTTCAAAGAAAAAAATGAAAGCCTCTACCCCCCAAGAAAGCCTTTACATAGCATGAGTTTTGAATTCAAAAAAAAATTCAGGCTACTTGGCTTGATGAATCTCTGATTTAGACAGTTTGATGATTTTTTTTTTGTAAAAATTAAATACTACGGAATCATTCATTTCTAGCATTTCATTCCATGAGAACCGTAAATCATTAGTAAGGATAATAACATTGAGGTATGCTTTCTATTTATGTTGAAACATGGCGAGATTTGTTTTATTCTTGAATATTTTATGCGTCATATATTCATTCAAGTTTCCAATTGATTATTGTTATAGCAGTGAATTCGCTTCGAAGAGAATTTGAAATATCTATAAGATACTCTCAGTAAAAGTCTAGTGACTAAATGCAAGTTAAATGATAACCTACAAAATCATTGATACATGTGAAAACATTATCGACAAATTTGAAGTGTTTGAGACATACAGGAGAATCAGAAAGTGAAGCGCATTTTTAAATGAGTACCAGTCCATTTAATTTCACATTGTTACATCGAAAGGGTCTCAATGTGCATTCGATTCCGGAGTATAAATGGAATGTCACATTGGGCTGATTTCGAATCACATTTTGCATCACATTTTGATGTCTCGAACTGACCAACGGGGCACCGAATAGACGTTTATGCGATAATAATGGAAGTCACTTTCCAATTCACTGGTGTGATCTGAAATATGAATGTGAAGCCACTACCATCTCTAAGACCATTCTCTGTTGACTGGGCATTGTTGTGTATCCTTCAATTCCTGTATTTATTTCTGCTTCATTACCTATATGTTAGTTAGTACGTTTGGATGTGAATTGTTAAATTTGTTAAAGGAGGGTATGCTTTTGATAGGGAAGTAGTAGTAGTAATCATGGGGAGGCCGCTGCCGCAGCCAGGCAAATAGACCCCAATGGGCCCTTTTTGCCATCCCCTGCTCTCCACATAACTACATTGCCTCTTCTATTCTTCCTTTCCGAACCTTTGTGACCTTCTAGTGAAGGTCAGTATGTCCGTCCACTCTAGTTCGATGAGTTCCTCTTGTTGGAGTTTTTCGACTCCGAAGATTTCGAATCTTAGCCTCCCGTACGCCTCACACTCGCCAAGGAAGTGAGACGAAGTTTCTTCGTCTTCTTCGCACATATGGCAAGTGGGATTGTCTTTTATACCCATTAGTGACAGGTGTCTACCTAGTTTGTTATGGGCTGTTAGTATTCCTACAAGGAGGCGTAGTGTTTGGCGATCTCTGCCTAAAAGCCACGTCATCCTTGACTTGCTAGAGCCGGACACAAAGTCTTTTGACTGTCTGCAGCCGGAGGTATTCCTCCAAGATTCGTTTAGTTCTCTTTCCACCCATTCATCTAGGGCAGAAGAGATTTGACCTCTTGCAATGCCTAGTACTGGCTCCGGTCCACAGAACGGCGCAGCGGAACCGGTTCTGGCAAGCTCATTTTGATAGGGAAAATTTGGGCTATCCGTGAAAAAAAAACTCCAATCTAGAATAGTTTATCTTTTTAATATGTTCTTGTAAATTATTTTCAAAAAATGTGAAGTAGCAACATTGCTCTTGAATAAATTCAATAAATAATTGCCAAAACTGACATTTTCCATTTATTGTACATTGAAACCCAGGATAAACGCATACGATTTGTTGCAAAAATGTCTATTTTATTGTATTTTGCCTTCACAAACTCTGCTCTGAAAGAACTTATTTGAAGATATTCCAGAATGGTTTAGAAGTTGAAATTTTTTGAAAATGTTTTTTATAGACCTAAAAGTGTGCAAAATCTTATGACCGGGAGCAGTTGGCCCAAAACAGCATACTCTCCTTTTTTCTATGTGTGTGAAGTTTGCGATGAATTTGCCAGCAACGTTTCTGAAAAAATCGTTGCCAGCAACGATTTGATAGGGCGAATTTCATGCAACTCAAAATTCTTTAACTTGTTTCTTAAGGTGAGGAATCTCACAGAGTTTGAAATGAATATAAAATGTATCATACCTGTGTATAAAGACAAAATTCGAAATGGATATTTTCTAAATTCCGGGGTGAATGTTGAAAAATAATTAAACCCGTTCTTATTTATTTTTTTTCAAGTCGTATATCTCAAGAACAAGGAATGGTGCCACCATGAAATTGAACAGTAATATGTCAAATGTTGTGTTTTTTCCAGGTATGATCCAGAGAATTCTTAAATTCCGGGGTGAATGCCGAAAAATAAATAAATTCGGTTTTTAATTATTTTTTCCAACTTTAAGAAGTATATCTCGAGAACAAGAAATGGTGCCACCATGAAATTCGATAGTTATATGAAAAATGATGTGCTCTTTCCAGCTATGATCGAGAGAATTCTTAATTTCCGGGGTGAATGTCGAAAACTAATTAAAATACCGTTTTTGTTGATTGTTTCCAATTTTGTCGTATATCTCGGAAACAAGAAATGGTGCCCCCATGAAATTCAACAGTAATATGAAAAATGATGTGCTCTTTTCAGCTATGATCAAAATAGTTCTTAATTTCCGGGGTGAATGCCGAAAAATAAATAAATTCGGTTTTTAATTATTTTTTCCAACTTCAATACGTAGGTATATCTCGAGAACAAGAAATGGTGCCACCATGAAATTCAACAATATTATGGAAAATGGTTGCTTTTTCCAGCTATGATAGAGAGAATTCTTAATTTCCGGGGTGAATGCCGAAATATAGATAAAAACGGTATTTTAATTAGTTTTCGACATCCACCCCGGAAATTAATAATTTTCTCGATCATAGCTGGAAAGAGCACATCATTCTTCATATGACTGTTGAATTTCATGGTGGCACCATTTCTTGTTCTTGAGATATACCTACGTATTGAAGTTGGAAAAAATAAAGAAAAACGGAATTTAATTATTTTTCGGCATTCACCCCGGAAATTAAGAGTTCTCTCGATCATAGCTGGAAAGAGCACATCGTTTTCCATAAAACTGTTGAATTTCATGGTTGCACCATTTCTTGTTCTCGAGATATACCTACGTATTAAAGTTGGAAAAAATAATTAAAAACCGAATTTATTTATTTTTCGGCATTCACCCCGGAAATTAAGAACTATTTTGATCATAGCTGAAAAGAGCACATCATTTTTCATGTTACTGTTGAATTTCATGGTGGCACCATTTCTTGTTTCCGAGATATACGACTTAAAATTGGAAACAATCAACAAAAACGGTATTTTAATTAGTTTTCGACATTCACCCCGGAAATTAAGAATTCTCTCGATCATAGCTGGAAAGAGCACATCATTTTTCATATAACTATCGAATTTCATGGTGGCACCATTTCTTGTTCTCGAGATATACTTCTTGAAGTTGGAAAAAATAATTAAAAACCGAATTTATTTATTTTTCGGCATTCACCCCGGAATTTAAGAATTCTCTGGATCATACCTGGAAAAACACAACATTTGACATATTACTGTTCAATTTCATGGTGGCACCATTCCTTGTTCTTGAGATATACGACTTGAAAAAAAATAAATAAGAACGGGTTTAACTATTTTTCGACATTCACCCCGGAATTTAGAAAATATCCATTTCGAATTTTCTATTTATACACAGGTATGATAAATTTTATGTTCATTTCAAACTCTGTGAGATTCCTCACCTTAAGAAACATGTTAAAGGATTTTGAGTTGCATGAAATCCGCCCTATCAAATCGTTGCTGGCAACGATTTTTTCAGAAACGTTGCTGGCAAATTCGTCGCTAACTTCACACACATCTTTTTTCTAGAGGTTTCATGGTTATAACTACCAACAATTATTAAAGGTACATCACCTTTCGAGCATGGTAGTTCCATCTAGTGAGTAGTAGCCAAACGAGTTGAACTAGCTAGTTTTTATTTTGCAAGTTTTATAAAGTGATCTTCCTTGATCTTGGATCACGAGTCTTACGACCTTTTTCGAAAAGTGTTGAATGCATACATATGTCCATAAACTCGAATTCATGCATCAGTCATTCATTTTCGAATTCTGTCATCATTCATTAGGTACTGGAACAAATCAAAAATTTTGAAAATATTTGTACAAAGTGCAAAGTTGAAAATTTTCCAATAGTTCATACTCCCTTATTATCACTTCCGGTTTCACAAAAAACGACCCCAATTTGGGAATAACAAATGAAATACATTTTATATATTAACTTTTTTGGATTATCTAATAGATTCTAAGGACGATCCTGAGTACGAACACATAGTTTAGAGACAAAAAATTAACACGCTGGATTTTGCAGATTAATATTTATTTTTGCATCTAGAGTGCATTGGACGTACTGCTGCAACTAGCAAGCTATTGCTAGTGTGAGCACTGCTATCTTAACAAAAAAAATATTTTATATTATATAATATATAATTTGTGTATAATATATCAACTATAAAATGAGTTTATAAGTGACATGATAACATTGAAATGGTAAAAATAAAAAAAAGTTACTTATTTCGGCACTGATTCGAACCTACGGCCTCGCTGCCATGCACATATATATATATATATATATATATATATATATATATATATATATATATATATATATGGAAATATTTATTTTTTATAGAAATATTTATATTTGCCTTGACGCCACCGAGAATATTAATTACCATTTATCAAAAACAACAGCTTTCACGTACAAATATTTATCATGATGCAATAGAATATCAAAGAATCCTCTTTTTTATCGTCGGATGACATTGCAGCAAAAAAAAACTTTGAACAAATTATACAATTCGGTATTTACATATAGTAAATATATTAGTGAGGAATCACACTGATCGACCAGTACCGACCGTCCACCTACGACCAAAAGTAGAAGTAGATCAATGAAAACTTTGAAAGTCACACTGATCGACCATCCACGACCGACCACGACCGACCACTAGAATAATTTTGTAAATCTGACATTAATTTGACATTCAAAAGGTTATGTGAATTGTCTGTTCATTTATTGAAAATAAGTTAAATTCATAATATCAATAGTTTTGCAATTCCTAACAGCCATTTTATTTTTCCGGTAGGAAATATACTTATTTACATGAGTATTGTGGAAGTCAAAAGTTCATCATAAATGTGTGTCAAAATGACATTACGTCAGGATAGTGTGACACCGACCAAAATTTCCAGCAGACTACAATTTCGAACATGGTCTTTGAAAAACGGCCGAGGACGGTCAATGACGATTATACAGTGTGAGTTGTGCGATAAGAATATACGTGTTGGAAATTTTGGTCGTAGGTGGACGGTCGCGGACGGTCGGTCCTAGTCGATCAGTGTGATTCCTGGCTTAACACACAGACAATATGTTATGAATATGAATGTATTTGTAGATATGCCATTATCACAGCTACCTATAATTGAGTAAAAATAAGAATATAGTCAACTATATTGTAATCGCACCAATTGCAAATACCTAATTTTGTGTACTAGTTTACAGTGCGAAATGATACGTATTTCAAGTGGGTCGTCGGAAAACCTATTATACACACTTCTTTGCGCCTAACTGAGTACATATTGTCAAATATATAAAATCATCTTGAAATGATTACATTCCATTTAAGCAAATGCATAGTTTGAAGATCCAGGAACATCAACTCCAATATTCAAAAATTAAAACACTCAGTATTCACAATTCCATAGTTTAATTATCGAAGTTCATTGACATGAAAATAGATACAATTACAGGATATGGAAATATAAATCATAATTTTATTTGTCTCAATCATTTCAAAATGTAAATTTATTGTTTTGCCTGTTTTTGGCAGCCTTGTTCATTTCTTGTGTTGTTTATTTTGATAAATATTTATAGTTTCACAAAATGAGTTCTTTCATTTTTTGGATGAATGTGGGTTGGGTGAATACAGCTTAAAAAACCCTCTCGTATAAAGCCAAACGAGTATCGAGTTGCGACACGTGGTGGAGGCGCCGGGCAGATAATCCAGTACGATTGGGTTTCGAGACGAGGATCGATTGTAGCACCACCAAACTTGGTATGCTAGTAGGTGGAACCATTATAAACACGAAAAAAAAATTGTTCAACAAAATTCAGGGGTAGAACATATATTTTTTTTTCGTTGAAAAATAAATAGATTTTTGCTGTAATCTTGGAAAGTATATAATCTATCGACAAAACAACTCGACAACAACATTTTTTTTTCTCTAATGTGTCCTCCAAGGAAGGTCAAAAACTTAATTTCTTCAACAGTACCTACCGGATTTAAATAAAATTCTTTAGAGTACCAGAAAATTGACTTTTGACCAAAGGAAAAATTGTACTTTGCTTTACTTTTACTTTGCTTTATCACACAAAAGTTCCTCTTTCATTCTGTTCTCCTAGGTTTCGTTTTTGATCTGAATTTGAGCATGGAATATTTTCATGATCCTGCAACGGCTCTACTATTTAATTTTTCCATTTCTGACAGAGATGAATGAATTCCAAGAATGAATTAAGGCCAATAATAGATTTCGGCGTCTAGTCTGCTTCACTTGCGCCAATCTTGAAAGTTAATAGGCGAGTGCAGGAGAGTCTAATAACATGGGTTTCTAAATTTAGTAGCCGTTGAAGTGACTATGTCGAATGGTTCAATAGTTCGGTCGAAAATGACAGGTTTCCATAGGTAGAGGTGAGTATGATTTTTTCTTATAATGAGTGTAGTTCGGAAAGTCGCGAAAAAGTCTTACTAATCGTATGTCGAATTATTTAAAATTGGTTACTTTTAATGGTTATTTAACGAACAAGTGTATTAATAAGGGCGATTAACAATTGAGATAATTTAACGTGTAAGCGGAGCGAGCGCGGTAATGTTCGAGATTGTTAATCGCCATTTTAATTCACGAGTTCGTTACAAAACTTTTCCGTTGATCGTAATTTTCAAAAAAAAATAAAAAATTGGTTCCATTTGGGTCTTGAACCCTCGACATCGCAATCACCCCAAGTCTCACACGAGCATATTACCAGCCGGCTGCGTGACTACCTATTAACGTTACGGACAACTGGTAAATTGAATGATTACTTGTGCTTCGGACTTCGATCGTCTTAATGGTTGAAAGATTTCTACTTCTTTCAATTTTTCACTACGTTTCAATTGCTTGAATCTGCAATCGTCTTCAGGTGAATACTGACAAATTTTGAATCTATACGATATACGGCAGACCTATAAAACATCGTATGGATTCAAAATTTGTCAGTATTCACCTGAAGACGATTGCAGATTCAAGCAATTGAAACGTAGTGAAAAATTGAAAGAAGTAGAAATCTTTCAACCATTAAGACGATGGAAGTCCGAAGCCCAAGTAATCAAGTTACTACATCGTCTACAACCTTCAAAACAACGTTGGTAAATTGAATGTTTTCTGAATATTTTATTTACACAACTTCTCCGTCGACCGTACTTTTCAAAAATAAAAATATCTTACTTTTAATTTTCAGTTTTATTATTATAAATATTGATATCAGAAATTGTACAACCATTGAAACTTAATGAATTTTAAGAAAATACAACAATGAAATAAATAATGACAGATAATACTAACACAGCTACTTGATTTCAAAATAAATGTAGCGGGTAAGTATATGGTTGCCTACGCCTCAGGCCACTAATAAGTATAATATGTATTGGAGCAATGTACGTTGGGTTGCATATAAGTAAACCGTTGATTAATAGAAAATCATTCATTAACAGGGGTCATTAATCAACGATTTTGAGTGCGTTAAAATACATCGTAAATGAACGGTCGTCGGAAATAGTTATTTAACGAACAAGTGTATTAATAAGGGCGATTAACAATCGAGATATTTTAACTTGTGAGCGGAGCGAGCGCGTTAATGTTGGAGATTGTTAATCGCTATTTTAATTCACGAGTTTGTTACAAAACTTTTCCGTCGTCCGTAGTTTTCAAAAATAGATATATCTTACTTTCAATGTTTATTTATTCAACGATACGATAAAAAACAATCACTATTTCCTTTTTATATCAACTCAAAGATAGTTTAATTTTCCTTCGGGGTAGTTTTATTTTATTTTTTCAAATTGAAATAAAAAAAAAGAACAAAAAAATTTACCCTTGTGTGGGTTTGAACTATCGACCTCAGTATCTCCTCTCGGCTGTCTGACTGAATTTACCATTATGCCACGAGACTTCTTTGATTTTAGATGACAACTACTGGTGTATTGAAGAGTCTCTCTAATTTTATTTCAGAATTGACAAATAAATAATGACAGATAGTACTAACCAATATAAAATGTATAAGAGCAATGTATGTTGGGTTGCATATAATCAAATCGTTGATTAATAGAAAATTATTCATTAACAGGGGTCATTAATCAACGATTTTGAGTGCGTTAAAATACATCATAAATGAACGGTCGACGGAAAACAAAATAAATAATCATCTCATGTATAAGTCCTTGGTATATTCCTACACCTATTTTACGTTCACTCCCACAAGTGAAGTTCAAGGTTGATGAAACTATTATGTATTATGTAATAATGGGACTAAAGATTGATAGATATTAAGTACGCCCAACGACCAGAATCATTGCACTGATGTAAAATTGAAATGTTCATGATACACGGTGGAATGAAATCCGTTCAAACTTTTTGAATTTTTTTGGTCAAATCTTGGGGAAATGGAAGTCTGAGAACACCATAGTCACCAGGCCGTAGAATACAGGGTGTTTCAAAATTCAGTATCAAGAAATAGGGGGCGTATATTTCAGGTCAATATAAGACTTTATTTCCTATAAACATGTCCGCAACTGCTTAATTTCTAAGATACAGGGTGTTATAATTTAACAAAAATGATAATGATACGCTACTGTTTTTTTTTAAATGATTATTATATTTTTTATGAGTGTCCTCTATCTATTCATAAAAATGGTCCCCTGACTTTTTTCCCTACGAAGAACAGTTTTCGATTTAAAAAGCAAAATGAGACATACAAAAAATTGCATAGGTACAAGCGAATAGTTAAGAGACCATGTTTGTGGAAAAATAGAAGACAATTATGAAAATGATAATAATTTGCCAAAAAAAAACAGTAGCGTATCATTATTTTGATAAAAAATAACAGAGCATGTTTACAGAGACGCCACTGATGAAAATTAAAAAACATTCGCCATGGAAAAAATGTATTTTTATGTGTACTTTGCATGTACCAAAATTAAAAAGAAAAACCAAAGTGGTTTAGAGATATTGAAAAAGAACTGATTTTTTTGT
Source organism: Chrysolina haemoptera (assembly GCA_958298965.1). NCBI lineage: Eukaryota > Metazoa > Arthropoda > Insecta > Coleoptera > Chrysomelidae > Chrysolina > Chrysolina haemoptera. The sequence continues at coordinate 50,084,061 of OY282585.1, forward strand.
TAAATTTCAACATCCTGTATCTCAGAAATGAAGCGGTTGCGGACACATGTTTATGAGAAAGAAAGTCTTTTTTTGACCTAAGAAACACGCCCCTGAAATCTTGATACTGAATTCTGAAACACCCTGTATAACTCTTCGTAGTGTAGATAAAGAAAAATTTCGCCTAGGTATACATAACGAAAGTTGCATTGTACCGGATGTAAACATTTTCTTTTCCTTCCAACTCAATCAACCTTCTTCCCAATTTACCAGGCTGTTCTATGTTACATCACGAATCTAGATCAAATAAGAAGCGGTGTGATATCACATAAGTGATATAACATATATATTTATGAACTTTAAAAAATTTGATCACCGTGATGAAACAATATGAGTGATCAGTGTTTAAGCTGTGAAATATGAAATATTTGAACCATTTAGTGACCGTTCCTCTGGCTACTAGGTTACTATTTGTTTTTAATATGTCTGATTTTATGCTTATCTGCTAGCAGTAAAGTGTAAAATCCTGCCAGCCCTCTTTTATTATTTATATTAGATTTATTTGTCTTTAAGATATTCAACAAGAAAAACAATCACTTATGAACATCTCCAAACCACACCGATCAGATGATCATAGTTTCAGAAACATACGTCCCTGGATTGCAAATGGAGTATGCAAAAAGTAGGGAATCACAATATTATAATTATTTTAGGTAAAGTTTCGAATTCACTAGATCTCACAAACGAAGTATTTGAGAAAACTACGAATGAGGCGATATGGGACGGGAAACAAAGGTTCAAGATAAAGTCTAAGAAAATTCTGAATTATATAAGTATGACATAATTTTAGGATATAAGAAATACATTATTTGCTAATGAATGGAAGAGGTTATATATAATGTAAAGTATCATGTAGTCGCTATGAGAATCGAATAATATTAATTCAGTACTTAACGCTTATTTTTGTTTGTTTTAAATTGAATATTTTAAGTTTTATATTCTTTACATTAACAAACACGTGCTATTTCCATTCTTTAGTATCACAACTTTTCTTGTTTTTGGGGCAGAAGAACCAGATGAAGAACCCATTGATTAAGCGGCAGTGCAAGCCCAGGAATGAATGATTATTAATTGTAACATTATAATATGAAGTGTGCAAGTACCACCTTGAATAAATTAAAAAAATATCACTTTTTTATTTGTAGAAAAACAATGATCTTAGATGCAACATACACAGAACGATTTATGAACAACTCTTATATAGCTGGGATGCAAATTTTATAGAACAGTTTTATCCCATATCAGTGCAACCAGTGTTGCACAAGGAATTGAATTGAATTTGTAAACAAACCGATAGCGAGGTTATATCTGCCCGTATGGTCTCATAACTTGTTTTTCCGTTCACATTCTACGAAGCCGTAGAAGTGCCACACAAATTTTTATTTTTTTAATTAAAAGTCGGAATTTCGAGTTACATGACCAAACTTCTCCGGTCTAACGGGTACCATTGCCACGGTTACCTGCCGCCAGAAGCTTCCATTGGTCCCCTTCTTCTACGATTTTGTTGGATATAATAATAATTCTTCAACATAATACCTAGTGTCTTTCGGACTGATATTATGTCATACAAGGTGACAAAATATATTATTCTCGATTATTGTTTGAATTCGTGGTTGACCATGACGAAGTGGTCTGGCTGCATAAAAAAAAAGAAAAAAAGAAAGAACTGTTTAGGTACTATCCAAAAAGAGATGGGATTTTCATAATGTGAAACTATGGAGTGAGTTTGATAACATACCTACTTTAGTCTGGATTTCCTGAAATCTTTGAAATTCGATTAAAGGTTTTCCAGAATATTCAGCACGATGATTTTCCATTATCTGTTGTCAATAACAATCGACCTCGACTCGACCAAATATTCTCGTTGAACCTCTCGACATCGATCTCCACATTTCCGTATTTTTTTAAGGACGTGTTATTCTGAACCATGCGTATATATATATATATATATATATATATATATATATATATATATATATATATAGTTATTGTCGCATGTCTATCAATAAATATTATTCCAATAAGCTAGATTATGATGAGATATTTATAATGACAGGAATGTTATAAACAGTTATAATGAGAACATAGGGTCGTTGTGTTCATGCTACGACAATGTAAGTATATGGTTATTTATAGAACGACAAAAATGATCGAGTCTAGCGCCAGACAGGCTTGAGACACATTGTTGTAATACTAATTGATGTGTACACTTTTTGAATAGCCAATGCGCGACGAATCGATCGTTATCTGTTGGTTAGGTGATTTGTTTACTGACTTCTGGTCTGGTCGAATGCAATTATGAGTACGGCTCAAATAGCTGACTCAAGTTGATGGATTCTACAGGGTGTTTTCCGATCAATGCGAAAGTTTCCGGAGGGTGATTCATGTTAGCAAAAGCTCTCCAATAATAAAAAATATTTTTTTCTACAGCTGCTATGAAAAGTAGCGTATTTCTCATAGTTTACTTTCAAAACCATATTTTGCTCATAGTGTGAGAAATATTATTTCTCACAGCCCTTTGCCCACACCACATACATTTATATGGAGAATCAACAAATATCGACAAAAACTAGTTGGCTGCAGTTCAGCTTTAAATAGTTGTCACAGCTGTCAAGAACTGTCAGATTACCTATAGAAGTTTTTTAAATTCTTGAGGTAGTTTTTATTCGTATTTTGGAAAAGAAGTAAACTATTTTCAGAATTTCTTTCACTTTTTTCCTCGAATTAACATAGCTCATCTTTATAGTTGGTTTAAACATTTTATTTCAAATTCTGTTAGATACGTATGTACTATTGAATAAATGAAAAGTATCAAGGAGGTAATGGAATGTGAATCAGCCTGCCACGCAGGCGGTCTGGGATCGACACCCGGGCAAGGCATTTTTTTTTTAAATTTTAATTTACATCTTGATATTTTTATTAAAGTATTCAACTGGTTAAGAGGTAGGATACTTTATTGCTATTTTAGTTTTGCTAACAATAAAAATAAATATTGAGTTACAATATTTGTATTCTTTAAATTTGTGCAGTTGTAGAAAAAGTATAGTGTCCAACATGTGGGGAAAGTTAATTTTCTAAAGTTGAATTTTCCCCACTTGTTGCACAAAATACTATTTTCTGTTGTTTTGGAATTGTTGAAGAGTAATAGTTGAGCCAGTTGAGAGAAGGCTGCTACTGTAGCCAGGCAAGTATACCGGGTGACCCGAAACCAATTTACCCCACTGTATTTTCGTTGTTATTTTGCATAAATGTCTCAAATTTGGTACAACTACTTAATGTCATGAATGTACACTTTGCCAAGTATCATATCGAATAATATGAAACTTCCGGTTGTCCAGAAACGCATAAAATTTTTTCAGTTCAAATGGAAAGTACCATTTGTTTTAGAAAATTACGATTCGGTATGAAATTATCTTTTTAACGATATATCACAATCATACAATAATTCGATGTCAAAGTTTCCACAATTTGATTTGTATGCAGACGTAACTAGAGAAACAAGATGTCCTGCACTACCAGGACGACGCTTATTGCCATAATCCTATACAATAGGAATAATTGGGTCGAAAATCCATCAGAAAACAACTACTTTCCTGGCTAATACCACGACGGACGTTGAATTACATCTAATGAATTTCCGTGCAGAGTCCTACAAGGATGTCTCCGCAATTACTAGTTGCATGGAAATGTTCATTGAAACATTTGGACCACCTATAGATCGATCTCTGGGTTCTTGCCCTCATCAGTATAGGGTAGGTCTCTGCAGACAATAACTAATGTCTGCAACAAACGATTCAACAAAATCTCCATGTAAAGGCAGAAGCTGAGACACCGCCCGCAGCCTAGCGTTCACTAAACTACGGGCGCCATCTGAACTCCAGCCCCTCAACAAAGCAATACCCAGAACTTGCATGATAGATTTCTTTAATCAGACGTAACTATTTCACCAATTTTTGTTTGTTCATTCTTCAACATCGATAATCAAATGCTAACATAGGATTTTTTTGTGTAGGACTGGAAGAGCTTTTGATTACATTTAAGACAACCTTTTAATTTTTGACAAAGAATGACGCCCTAACTAACAGGACACCCTAGTTGAAATTTTCTCCACTTCACTTCCTTACATTACAGATGTGTCATCCAAGCTTCCTCGAATTCTCACAGAGTTTGATCATATAAAAATTGCAAATAAAACAGTTTTAACCATAAATTCCATCTTCACAAAAGTGAAGGATAAAACTCCTTTAACTTCTTAAGCACAATTAGTATACATAGGTCAAATTCTGGAACGGTTGAAGAAAGGATTACTTCACATATCACCCTGAAAGATGTGTTTTAAGTGAATATGTTAATAATACAGGACACATCATGAATTACAATAAAACAAAAATTTTGACAAAGGAATGCAACTCTGCATTCAAGAGACTATTTATGGAAATGACTTTAATTTTTCTATCAGATAATTGCTTGAATAAAAAAAACAGATCTCAATCATTTAAGTGAAATTTATCATGCATATTACTTACAAATCGGGGGCTTGCCTTTTTACTCCAGTTTTTGCCTTTTTATAGTAATTTTTTTCAATTTGCCGCCATACCAGCGATCACATGACATATGTCAAACTGGATTTTTAGGTTATCGGACTTGCACAAACTTTTCCCTAACAATTAACTTTTTTCCCTTAAGTACATTCTTATACACATTTAAGTATACTTTGTCACCAAGAATCCTGTTCTTTAGACAATAAAGTATTTTTTGATTGATTGATTCTGTAAGAGTCAACAATTGGGTTCTGTTCGTTAGGCCACTGTTCACTACAGATTACACGAGTGTTCAGAGAAAATCACATGATGAAGTAAAACTGAAAGCATTGATAACTCACCCTAGAAAATTCTTCTGTATGGTCAGTCAAGATAAGGACACTTTCTTTATTATTACCTACAGCGGTTAAAATGTCATCCTCTATTTTAGCTGTGGCACAACTATAGAATCGGCGACACGCTGACTGATAAGATAAGAAATCCCTTAATATTTTCAATCCGTACATCAATAATCTCAAGAGAGTACAAACAGGTTTTATTTTTCAAGGATATTGGGAAACACACTATTGAAATATTTACTTTTATTGAAATAGTGAAAAAAACAATAACAAAGTATAAATATAAAAATAATCAATCGTCGCCCTGAAGCGGCTAGAATAGATTTGGTGGCGCATTCGTTTTTAACGATGCTGAAAAACCAAGAGAAATATGCAACACCACATCTACTGAATTTATTGGAAAGGTCCGTTGGATTATCTACAGTGAAATTATATGTATGGTGTCTCCAGAGGCTCGAAAAGGTCCAGTTAAAAAAAATATATTTTCTTCACGAAACATCTTTTCCCGGAAAATCGGGATCTTCTGGATCGATCGAAACATGGGTAAGGGGTCGGCTGTTTTCAATAGACGCCGCTTTCAAAAATAAGGCGTGTAAAACTTCATCCCTCGGTGATTCTTCTTTGAGGGTAACACATAGTATCTTCTTCACTGAACAGATCAGGCGTTCCCAAGATCCACCCGTGTGAGGACTTCCTGGAGGTATGAAGTGCCATTTAATATTCATTTCAGTCAGCTTTGATATTATTTCCGCTTCATTTGTTTCCTCGTAAAATTTCATCAGTTCTGCATTTGCTCCTCGGAAGTTTGTTCCATTATCGGAATAAAGATGTTTGATAGGACCTCTGCGTGCTATCATTCTTCTTAGTTCGCAATTTCCAAATGTATGGCTCTAATCGTCATGCAGGTAAATAAAACTCCCTACCGTTTTTCCTTACGTCTGCCAATATTTACATATAATGGTCCAAAATAATCAATTCCGATGTATGTGAAAGGTTTTACCATTGGTGTTAATTTCATGCTAGGTAACTCTTCCATTTTTGGAAACTCGGGAATCGCATCTTTTCTTCTACAATAAAAACAATCTCTGAATGTCTTTCTCAATGCATTTCTTCCTCTGATTATCCAAAACTTTTGTCTTATATCGTTCAAAGTTTGATCAGCTGGTCAAGGAAATTTTTTCTCGGTAAATACTGATGGTCTGATTGGGACATGCTTACTGAATAAACCAAGTTATGTCGTTGAAAACTGCATAAATGTGTTTGCATACAAAATTGATAAGATGTCGATATGGCGATAAACAGTAGATATCAAAAATATTGTAATGATATTTTCTGAAATTTATAAAAATGCAGTGGGATAGGCGACGTTTGGTGTTTATTTTCCTGATTACACACGACACATGTTTATGACTGGAAAATTCTGAGCAATTTCTTATAGCAATATGATCGCTTCTTACGTCACGTAGTTTATTTATTCAAAGAGGGGGAATATTTTGTGTCTTTGTTATGTCTTGATGAAGGTCATACGTTTCAAATACTCCATTTCATTTGTTGCTTCTTTTTGTTCCAACTTTGAGTGAAAAATGGTTATAATATGAAACCGAGATTAACAACTCTACTGTATTTGAGCAATGGAATACTGAACTATTTCCTATCTACGATTGCGGATGAAATACTGACATTACGATAGATAGATCCCTCATTATATAAGATAGTTTATTCATCAGGAACAAAAATAGAAAATAGGGTCGTGAAACTTACGACCGAACTAAAAATAGAACCGATATAAAAAAATATTTACAGAAGTCGATAATATTTAGTATGAGGTCAATCAATTATCATCGAGTGTAGGTTACCTCATTGACAGGGGCGCATTATGAAATTGTTATCATTTTTCGAGGGCCCTACAGGATTATATAACACACAGTACAAAAACTTTACGACTTTAATTACAGTAAAATCAACAATACAAATATTCCGTAAAAATATCATCATCAAATAAAGTACCAAATTTAGTATTTTTGCAATCGCACATACATTCGAGTTATTTTTTATGATTATTTCCCTCATCTGTCAAAATTTATTCGCTGATAAACCCGCTTCGTTCCTTTTGTGAATAAACTGCATGGTCCTTCTTGACAGTTGCCTGAATGTATGCAACACATTTCACCAGTCGTGTGACATATTGCCGGAAATAATTATGATCGTTAATTTAATAAAAATAATTGTGTTCGTTTTAGAATAAATGTTATTGGTTAATTGGCATATTTAGGAAATAATCTGATCAAATATAAATCGACCGTCGTTTATCAAATCGAATAAATTTTGGAATTTCCACTCAAACATTTTTGTTTCAGAAAATTCATCTTGTTAAATTCCAAGATTTATGTTCAAAGAATAAATCTTCGAATTCAACTCGATACATTTTCAAACAAAATCTTTTTGGTTGTAAATGAAAAATTTATTCGCTGATAAACGAGGACTTGTTGTATTACCACCAAAAAATAGTAGAAAAGATACCATTTCGTTGACAATTTATTTCCTTGCTTAACAACCAATCAGTGGATTTCAAATTTTGAAATTCAGCCAATAGAATCAGAACTACAGTGAAAATATAGCTTGTCGCTGTATTTTCACGGTGATAACCTGCTTAGTTTTTGTTTTACCATCTGTCAAGTGAAAATGATTTAAATTATAAACGTCAAATTTATGTGTTTTGACTAGTTATCTTTATTTATCAATATGAGCGATCGTTGGGGACAAATGTCCATTGGCATCACAGATGAGGCCGTGGAAAAGAGTATTCCGTTGAATACGGCTAGAAGTAAAGCACAAATTACCAGGAGACACGATTTTTCTTTATTTCAAATCGATATATTGTCGTCCTAAATACAATTCGTGGTATGATTAAAAACCTATAATTTTTTGGAATATCAATTCATTGGCAATCCCAATGCAAGAAAATACAACTCGTCCTGCGGACTCGTTGTATTTTCAGCTTTGGGATTGCAATTCATTAATATTCCAAAAAATTATCGGTAATAATCATACCACTTATTATATTACCCCTGACAATACAACAGCAAACTATTCATTCACTGTCAAACACACACTGTTGTCAAGTAAAATTAAATCTGCAGTGAAATCTTTGAAAATGAGCGATTCTGATGATATATATATATATATATACCTTCCGATTTGGAGTATGAAGGTTTGTTTTTTGAATCAAATTGTTTAAAATTACCTACTTGCATTGTTTCTCATAAAGTTCAATTATGGTACTAGGAGTTTTTGAACTCCATTGGGGTTCTTGGCCCATAATAAACTCCCCTATGTCACTAAAATGCATTGACATAACGATGTCATTATGACATGCCAGCAAATAAAACATTATAAGGAATTAAATAAATTATTTGGACAAATACATTTCCTGGCATGCACGAACACCCTCCAATATGGTGGTAGGTCATACAACATTCAAAAATTGATCGACATTTGATCGGATTACAATTTATCTTTGCTCAACTTTAACTGTAACACAAGAGGGAAACCAGAAAGAAGTCTGAATTCTGAAATGTTGACTCAGATCCTCACGTCTTGTTTGGGAACATGGGAATCATTGAATTTGATCCAGCCTCTCTTGTACAGTATTCCAGAACAGGTCGGATTTGTGCCTTGCAAACCATAATCAGTTGACAGGCAGTGAAATACTTCTTGGCGCGAATTTGAAAACCAACTTTTTGGGAAGCACTCTTGGCAATGGACCTCACATGGTTCTCCCATGAGAGGGTACTGCTGATGGTAATACCGAGCATTGAAATGGAATATTTCATTGTTATAGATACTCCTGACGTTACGCTGGCCACTGTGAGATCGGCCTTTCTAGAGAAAAGACATGCTTGGGTTTTATTCGCATTGATTCCCACCAAGTTGTTGGATTCCCATCCTAGAATTTTTGCTAAGTCCGTATTTATTTCATTATCGATACTTCTGTATCCGTAGGCTGATTTTGGAGATTTGGAAGAGAAAGCGGTATGACGGGTACTATCATCCGTAAAGCTGTGCACTGGACATGAGGTGGCTCCCATTGATGTGAAGAAGGAACAGTGTTGCTGCCAGAATGGATTCCTGCGGAACACCAGCATTTACTGGTAGAGTATCGGATGATACTCCATCGACCACCACGTGGAGATATCGGCCTGAAGGAAAGCTAGATAGCAAGGAACACCACTAGGGAGGCAAGCCATAAGGTGGAAGTTTGGCTACGAGTCCTTGGTGCCAAACACGATCGAACGACTTGGAAATCTTCAGTGCGACGGCTAGAGTTTCACCATATTTTTTGATAGATTGCTACCAAATATGTCACCAGGTCACCAGTTGATCTCTGATGCCCGAAACCATATTGTCGATCATTGATGATTCCTGAGCATCCTAGATATTTTATGAGCTCGATTTTGATAGCTTTCTCCATGACATTCGAGATAATAGATAGTAGTACGATATGTATGTAGTTGCTAGAAAAAGTCTTTTTCCCTCCTTTGGGAACTGGTTGTACTGGATGTGATTGTTTTCTTGAAGATGTTTCTTGCTTCAACATATTCCGATCTAGTCTCAGTGCCCTGATTTTTCAAACATCGATGGTATGCTGCCTGCTTGAGGGCGACACCTCTGGAGCAGTTTCTGCTAAAACAGATTATGTTCCTCTTGACGTATTAGGTATAGAATATGTTTGCATCCCCAGCATTATGATCTCAGATTTTTTCTTGGCGCATCATTGTGTTGGATCTCTAAGAGAGAAATACACTCTTTTCCATGGAAATTGCTGAGAAAAACATGTGAAAACTATGCCAGTCGGCTGAAAAAAACATCTTTCAAAATTAGCAAAATCTTAAAACTCATATTATTTGGAAAGTAAGTAACATTTAGATGACTTTTTTCAAGTGGATCTTTGTTGGACCTCTTCAAGCAATATGAAAGAGAGAACATTTTTTATTGTTCGTGAATTTCTGGATATATAATGTATTGGTCGACAAAAACCAGAAATCCATCGATGACTGTCGTTCTTGACGATTTCAATGATCTATATCAGAAGGACGAGCCGCGGAGAAGAAAAGTTGAAACGTCGAAGCAAAGTTCGAAGGCAGAGGGTTGTACAGAAGGTAAGCGAATATTGGGTGTAAAAGAACAGCTGAATTATTCAATTTTTGTTTTTTTTGTTCATTTGAGGAAAATACTTTAGTACCAAAAAATTATAAAAGGCTATGATAATACATACATCTTCAAAACAAAATCATAATACATCCACATACAATCAAATAAGGCTTCTAACTACATCAACTTCGTACAATGTTGAACAAATAGCGATGAATACTTGAAAAAATATTCAATTTTCTTTAGTGTTTAATTCAGAAATTCAAATAAAAAAACATAATTTCGTACTCATCGTACAAAGATCACGACGGGATCATCAAATTAGATGTTTGATTTCTTCACTGGATTGAATTTTTTTTCGAGTTCACTCGACTACGACCTCTATATCAGAGATAAATTTGAAAAATTATCAGTGTGAGTGAAATTTGAAGATATGTTATAAAAATTAATCGGTTGTTATTGCTTCTTTTACAAACAGGATTTAGATTAAAAATTAAATCAAGGATGTTTTCTAACGTTTTATCTAGAAAAAATTACAACACTATCAGCACTCTCAAGTATGAAACACCAATAGAAAGGAGACAAATTTCACCAGTATTTTATAATGATATATGAAGTTGTAACACAAAGGTGTACACCCCTTAATATTGCCTCGGTCATCTCTATGCTTGTTTGATCTTTGAACGTGAATGTGAGGCGATTAAAATGAATCAATAACTGCACTCTACAACATATAATTAATAGTGATGGTGAAATAAAATATAATTTTTCAAAATACCAGAGAGTGAGTTATTTTTTTGAAAAAAATTATGTTAAACGATGAAATGCTATAACAAACACGTTCTTCAAATGAAGAGCATCCTACAAAGACGTAGAACAGGAGTGCGATATTTTTTTCCCGATTTAGTTTGAATTACAGATTACTCGAAACTAGCACTAATTTTGAAATGTAACTCGAAATTTTATAATTTCGAGTCACAGTTCGGAATTATCATTATGTCAAGTTGAAACTCGAAATTTCCAGTTACAACTCAAAATTTCGAGATGTTACATGAACTTATCATGTCCGCCCAGATCGAATTGTGAGTCCCCAATCAAAGCCCACTTTTATGTATTGATTGAAAGTTTGATTATGTGGAGGAAATTCGATTATTGACATGATTTGTTTGGGTATTTAACCTTCCACAATCTGATAATAAAATAATGTTAATCCAAGGAAATCTGTACAAGTGTAGAAGCCACTGCTTCTACACTGCTAACACCTCCGCGGCGCGGGGCGGGCGCAAGCTTGACAAAGGCGCAAAGGTAGGGCCCGCTGAAAGTTAGCTACGCCACTGTGTAGAAGGGCAAATTGATGAATTCATAATTTTTGTCAGTAGCGTTCAAATTAACCAGAAAATACTTCTCTTTTTTTTGTTGACGTTTCGAAAACTGTATCTGCCAAAGAAAGATCTTATCATTTCTAAATCAATTCAAATACAGTTTTCAGCGTTTTTTTTCAGCAAGTTTTGATAACGGAGGCAGATACAGTCTCCAAAACGTCGTTTTTTTTGATTAATTTGAACACATTTTTTCAGATTGGCAAATTCAGTGTAGGATACGTTACTGACAAAAATTATAATTTTATTCAAGATGTTTCGTTATCTATAATTTTTATTTTATTATTCCTTTTTACTACGAGTCTCACACAATACTTGAGACGTAACCAATGAATGTCTCGTCTCGTCTGGTTCAAGTCTCGTTGCGAAAACGAGACGAAACCATACGAGACTCTCGAAAACGAGATCATCAAGTATGCCATTAGAAGGGAGCTTATCACGTCCACTCAGATCGATTAGTAAGTCCCCAATCAAAGCACACATTATTTATCAGAAAAGTGTAGTAATTTTATAGCTCTTGAGAATGCCAAAATGGCAAAAGGCGCGTCGAGTGAAAATGACATAGTTTTGGTGTTTTGGGTAGTGCATCCTTTTATATTACTATGAAAGCGTGTTTTTTTAATGTTTTTGAACTATAATTTTCATTTCACTACGCCTTTTCACTTCGCATCTCACACAAGACTCGAGACGAGACCAATTAAAATCTTGTGTCGTCTGGTCCAAGTGTCGTCTCGATAACGAGATGAAACCATGCAGGACTTTCTAAAACGATGCTCTCGTGGGCACAACTAGAAGGGAGCTTATCACGTCCACTCAGATCGAGTGGTGAGTCCCCAATCAAAGCCCACTTTTATGTTACTATAAAAGCCTGTTTCTTCATATTATAAACTATAATAATCTTATTTTACTATGCCTTTTTACAACGCATCTCGCACAAGACTAAAGAAGAGACAAATGAAAGTCTCCATTTCGTCTAATCCAAGTTTCGCTTCGGAAACGAGACGAGACTATGCGGGACTCTCAGAAACGAGATTTTTGTAAGTGGGACCTTATCACGTTCGCTCAAATCGGGTGGTGAGTCCCCAATCAAAGTCCACTTTTATTTTACTATAAAGGCGTGTTTCTTGAATTATTTTAAACTATAATATTTATTTTACTACGTGTCCCGCACAAAACTCGAGACGAGACCAATAAAAATCTCGTCTCGTCGAGACCAATAAAAGTTTCGTCTCGTCTTGTCCAAGTATAGTCTGGAAAACGAGACGAGACCTTGCGAGACTCTCGAAAACGAGATTCTCGTGTGCACAACGAGAAGGAGATCATCAGGTCCACCCAGAGTTGTGTCCCCAAACGAAGCCCACTTTTATGCTACTATAAAGGCGTGTTTCTTTAGTTTTTTAAACTATAATTTTTCTACGCGTCTCGAACAAGACTACAGACGAGACCAATAAAAGTCTCGTCTCGTCTGGACGAAAACTCGACGAGACCATGCGAGACTTTCGAAAACGAGATAATCGTGTGCACCACTAGAAGGAAGCTTATCACATACACTCAGATCGAGTTGTGAGTCCCCAATCAAAGCTCGCTTTCATGAAGAGCGTGCACCAGCAGATATTTTAAAAAGGAGGACCGATGGAAGCAGGCGCCAGTTCACAGAATATGCGTGCATGAACTCATGAGATGTTATAAACATAATAATATCTAGATTTGACCAAACACTTCGATCATAACAACGGTGGCTGTGCTAACTGTGATGTCCGTGACGGATCGACGCGTATTCCCTATAGTTTTAAGTTGTTTGGAAAGTGTGGTGAATGTCGTAGACGGGTTCAAGAACTTACCCGACTACCTGTATGAAAGCGAATTCTGAAAAACGTTTATCTTCACGATCAGGAATAAAATGTGTGGTGAGTTCCGAAAATAAATTATTTGAAATAAAATATTCTCGACCAGATAAAAAACAAGTTTTTGAAACAAATGCGAAACAATTCTTTTTTTATTTCTAAGCAAAAGTTACTTCTCATAAAACCATCTGCATTTCTTCAAGACTGAAAGGCACTCTCCAAAATTCCAAAAATGAAAAATTCAACTACCTCATCCATATACGAAAGGAAGTAGGAAATATCAAGAAAAAAATGTATAACTGAAGTAAACTATCAAACACAACAAGACGTTTTAATCAGCGAGCTATTTTCAATTCTACTATCGCCAAAGAAAACTTTCATTTATTTAAACCTTGAGGTGTCCTTCAGTACAGTCAGGAATATAATATCTAGTGTGAAATTAAAATATTCACATCATATTGAAAATTACTACCCAGAATTATATAAGTAGCTTAACATTTTAACATAACATAAAGGATGATGGAAAACCGCTTGTTTTTCTGTCAGAAAATGTTACTCTTCCTAAAACCATCTGTATTTTTTCAAGATTGATGAGCACTATCCAAACTTGAATTACTTCCTTCCATTAACGTAGAATGTAGCAAATATAAAGAGTTCAAGATTATGGTACGTTTATTTTATGAAATAACTGAAAATATAAATTAATAAAAAAAGGGAATATAATGAGAACTTTTATAGATTTCAACAAGCTATTTTTAATAGCGCATTCGCAAAACGACGATTATTTGAGATTCTTAAATTCATATGTACCTAAACCTTGAGATGTCCTTCGGTTCATTTATACATTTTTAAAAAAAAATTCTGTACCATTTTAAAATAATCTTCCATAAACGAGTAAAAGTAGAAAATATAAAAAAGTTCATGATTATAGTCTTTATTTCATAAAATAACTGAAATTTTTTTTTAAGAAAAATGCATAAATGAAGAGAAGTATCGAATATAAAAAGAAGTTCCAATCAGCAAGCTATTTATATATTGCTATCGCAAAATAAAACTTCATTCAGATTTTCAAGGATGTACCCAAACCTTGAGGTGTCCTTCAGTTTATTCATAATTATTTATCTGTTCCATCTTGCAATTTTGAAAAATATTTTGATGAAAATAATGACCATAGCGAAAGGTATATCATCCACTATAACAAAAATCCCCAGAATTATAATAAAAACTACTTCCTTTCATAAACGAAAAAAGTTAAATTCATGAGAATAGTTCAAGATTATAGTACCTTTATTTAATAAAACGAGATATTTTTGATATTGCTATCGCAAAAGAAAGCTTTATTGAGATATTCAAGTATATACCCAAACTTTGACGTATCCTTCAGTTCATTCAAGAATATTTTATACATTTCAAAATACTCTTTCCATAGAAAAATAATTTGTTGAAAATAATGATCACACCAGAAGGTAGATCAGAGACTACATCAAGATTTTTTCAATTATTCATTTGTTCGGCCTTGTTGAGTACAAAATAAGAGAAATATAAGTACGAATTATGTTTGTGTGTATGAAATTTTGCAATAGATTTTGAACATCTTGAAAAAATTATGACAGAGATATATAATATGGCAAATATCACGTTGATTTGTATTCTTTTTCACTTGATCATATCTGAAATAGTATATTTTTATACATATACATATAGCCTACCACTGATACATCAATCTGTTTAATTGTTATTATCCTGAAATTTAAATGAAAAGCAAGTGAAATGAATTGTATTAGACTTTTATTCCAATATTGAAACAAATAAATGCAGATCCTTCTCAGTTACCAATTTCAATTGACGTACAGCTTGGCAAATACAGCAAGAAATGTCGATAAACGTATGAGATGAGCGAATTAGAATGAGAAAGTATTCGGATAACATTCCTTGCTAGATTTGACAAGCTGTAGATCACTCGTTGTGGATACTAAGAGATATGAGTTCCAATTTTCCATTGAGAAGATTCCCAATTCCTTTACTTTATCACTATCCGAATTTTCTACAAATATTGTATTAATGAATGGTATATTGTTATAAAAAAACTTATCAAAATCAATATATGCGACGATATTGCATTCTCATCCAGTTCTGAGTCATGTTTCAAATCTCTAGTTCATCAAAAAGTTAGAAAATCGATTTCAAAATTATTATTAGTTTGAAGTTTTAAGTCTATAGCTCGTCAGAAAGTTACTTTAAAATTATTTGCAAAATTTGTATCGAACATACAAACAAACAAAGAGACAGATCAAAGAGCCAGCTGAGAAAGAGAATGTTATTGATTAATACACGCCTATCCTGTCAGCCAATAAAATTCCTTCAATTCGAGCAAGCTCTATCGATTTTTTCACTCCCTTGATTCTCGATATTTTGTCATGATAATAAATTTTTTACGCAATTTAAAATGTATTTATTATTTATTTTAGACCATTCTGATAAGTTTTCATGAAAGATTCCTAAGACAATTATTTCATGTAAATATTGCTCAGAATTGAAAATGATATGGAACTCATCACCATGCTGAAGGCTTATTGATAATATTGATCCTTGAATTGAAAATATGTTTTTTGATGTTCATATTATTCGCACATGGTATTTACTCCAAGCTTTGAGATAAGTTCTATATAAGACGAATTTTGTTAAACACCAGTTGGATTCTTGACAGTATTTCTGCAAATTTTCTACAAAAAAAAATTGAGAAGAAGTTTTTGACTATTTCAAAAATAAAAGTTAATCTCAATTTAAAATTTTTCCAGGGACATCATTTTTTCTTGAATATATTAATAAAGCCTCTTTTATTGTTTGGATTTGACGAACC
Source organism: Chrysolina haemoptera (assembly GCA_958298965.1). NCBI lineage: Eukaryota > Metazoa > Arthropoda > Insecta > Coleoptera > Chrysomelidae > Chrysolina > Chrysolina haemoptera. The sequence continues at coordinate 50,100,213 of OY282585.1, forward strand.
CAGAAAAATACAAAAATACTTTCATTGTATTGTGAACCCATAATACAAATACGTCCTAGTTCAAAATCTCGAATGACGTCAATGACTTCACATTACTAATAATAATAATCTTCCTCAATACCACTCATATGAACGTGATCAAAGGTTTAGCCTGTATGGGTAAAGGACGACCATTATCATTATTATTCACCTTTTTGCTCCAGGACAATTTTTTTTCCTCTCTTATACTCCCATACAGAAATTTTTATAAATCTAGTTCCATATGCGGACTCAATTCTCCATACTATACAAAAAATCACAAACACATTCTAAAAAAAATATTTCCTCGTTATCTAATCAGCAACGGCTAGTTTTTTAACTCAAACGGCTGCTTTATGAGGTCCTTGCTCAGTTATTTTTTAATTCTATGTTTAGGAACAATGAACTTAAAATCGTATATTTTGTTTGTATTCATCATTTTCAGATATTGATATATTATCATGTATAGAAAGTTTACAAACAAATTAATAAATAACAAATTGTGAGCATTTTCGAAGATACCGCTTAAAGAATCTGCTGAATTTCATATATTTCAATTAGGGGTGAATGGTGCAACTGTTTGAGTTTGAACTGTTTGAAGCAGAGTGTATTCAACAAACTTCTCAGGACTCTCATTGCATAAAATTCACTTTTAATCATTTCAAAATATTTTCGATAACACTTCGTCACTTTCTTCTTGTAGCTTGCATTCTTGGAAAAATGCAGTCTATTGCCCTAATGTTCCTTGAGAGCCCGCTTTTCCATTTAATGTTCAGATGTATTTCGCTACCCTTGAACTGCTTCAAGGTCTATGCAGGTCAGCAACAAATGTGTCGAAAAACTGAAAATAGGACAAGTTGAATATCACTATACTAATTGTTCCCAGAGTATAGTGCATTCAATGAGTTAAAAGTATTAATTCTTCAGCAGGATAGTTTTCTAGGAGATAATTTTTAATTTTTTGTTATTTTCAATCATATCGAGCAACTAATTGAATAATTTTTTACCATTAAAAATTATGAAATTTTTGTTTTTTGTTTGTGTCACTGTTGGAAATGATAATGATTAGATTATATTAGATTATATATTAGGGACTTTCGTGCTACAAGCCTCTACACCGCGACCTTTTCAGATCTATTGTGTTTGTCCTCGAGATCATTTAGAGTTCTTTGTCTAGCCCTGTCTTCTTTACGAGACTCCACAGGCTAGTTTTTAGAACTCCCATGAATCTGGGAGCTCTTGGTTTTTCTTCTCCCAGCGAAACCTTTGCCTTGACAAGCCCTCGCAGTGGCATAGTATGTGTACTGATGCTTCCTCTTCTTCCTGACAGAACCTGCATAGCATTTCTTCTGCCAGGCCTATTGTACTCATATGTTTGTTGAGCCTACAGTGCCCTGTGAGAAGTCCTACTACTATTCTAGTAGTGTTCCTCTTCTGGCTTAGTAGATAGTCTGTGAATGTTGGCTGCGGTTGTTTGATAAACTCTTTGGCCTGTCTCAGCCCTGGTGCATTGTTCCACCATTCTGGAGACTTCTGTTGAATCCATGATTTGGTGTTTGTTTTTAGTACAGCTTTTGCTATACCGCAATACGGTTCTGGGCCATTCAGGGCCTTACTTGCTCCTTCTCGGGCTAGTGTATCGGCCTCTTCATTGCCTCTATAACCTGTGTGTGCTGGTACCCAGGCAAGTGTCAGTCTGTTTTGACTGCCCAGCTCTTTTAGGGCTTCTATGCAGTCCCAAACAAGTTTTGAGGTAACTTGCATTGAGTTGACTGCGAGTTGACTGATAATGATAATAATAATCGAGTTATCTTATGGATTTCTATTTTAATCTAGCTATGTATGATGAAATGTGGCTTGTAAGAATCTCTGAATTCAGCGTTGCACATACATTCTCCACATGGGCGTCGCCAAGGAAGGGCAGGGGGGGCAGTTGCTCCCCCCTAGAGATCAAATGTAGCTAGCCGGAAAGCGAAGCGAAGTCCTAAGGCCGTGCGAGCAATTGACTTCCTCCCCTATTAATAAATTCCGCGTCGCATGACAAAACGTGAATAATTTCACAAGATTCATGCTCTCGACTGTACCAGGCGTTCATATTTTTTAACCTCCATAATATTGCCCAATTGCCCCCCCCCCCCTTAGTCAGAAGCTGGCGACGCCCTAGATTCTCCATATGATCCCCAAATATAAATTCGGTATCTGAGGTATGCAATACAGTTTTTTCAATGTGGTCATCAAATTTCAATTTGGTATCAATAATCTTTGGAGGAAGTCCATTTTGCTCAAAGTGGAGTGGTGTAGACTAAACGGGAAGAAATATCACAAAATCATCTCTACAACTTTAATATAACAAATATCAATTTCGGAGGGGGTACATGTTTCGGATTCAGCAAGAATCCATCTTCAGCCTTATTTATACGAGTTCTAGAACAAATGTTAACATGCCGTATTGTGTGTATATTCCGCACTCTCTTATTATCGTGGTTCAATGATTATGTTTGAAACCTTTTTTCAGATCGCAAAAAAAAATCGATGGGTGATCTTATAAGTTCCTGTGATCACGCTGTTTTCCAGTGATTACAGGGAATAATTTCCAATCTTGAAAAATTCAGAAATAGCCCAAACATGTTTACACCCAGACTGATATACTATTGGAAAAGGGAGAAATAAAGAAGATGTTTACAATAATGAGCATGTTTTCTGCGACCTTTTGTACATATAATTCAATCGATTCTAGGAAAATCAAATTAGCGAGTTGTAAACGGAAAATAAGATCAGATCTACTGGGGAATATTTCAATTTTTATGGAGTTGTGTATGATGGAAAGGACGTTGAAATTTTACATAACATATTTCAAGAGATCCCGGCTTATCTTGAACTAGAGTAAAATGAGTGTATTTGTGAGATGAGGAAGGCCCTCTCCATATTTTCTTTTCTCAAACCCCAACATAAAAATGCTCTGAACATACAAAATTGTCTTGATAACAAGCTTTAAACAAATTATTTGACATTTATATGATAATTATATCTGTGAGAAAGCTTTATCTACAGGTTGTTTCCGGAATTAGAGCGATAATTAAGCTTGTTATTTCGGACATAATGTAACCATATATGGCAGGAATTCATTTTTGCAGAAATCAAAAATTTTCGAAATTTTTATTAAAATTTTATGAAATCGCTTTCAGTTACCTTTGTTTGGGAGGCACTGGTTTGATTCTCCAGGCCACACAGGCTGTAGACCTCTGATTACTACAATTTTTTTTTGATAATATTCAAAATTCAATATCTCCCAAAATAATTTTTTTTCGACAAAAATGTATTCTTTCATTTCTCGTTTTGTTTCGTCATTTTCTACTCCCCATTTCATTTATTGCTCCAATTTCGGAAACACCCTGTATAATTATGGGAATTTCATTCACTTGCTGTTTACTAATAAACAAGCTTGTAGCTTTTTTTACCTGTGGAACAATATACTCCATAATTGGTATATTTGTTTATTTATTCAAATACAACCAGAGCAGAGGTATATTCAATTGTGCCCACCAAAATATTTCATGAGTTTACAAATGGAGCTATAAAGAAAATGGGTTTTTATATAGGGCATAATGTAACAATAAATGGCAAGAATTTTTGTATTTGAAGCAATCAAAAATTTTCAAAATTTTGGTGCTTTTAGTTACTATTGCTTGGGAGGCAACGGTTTGAATTCCCAGGCGTGTGTCTCAGCCCGTTTTATTATTTCATTTAAAAACAAGTTCATAAGGAGTTATTATCAATCACTATTCATCAGTCTGTCAACGTTGAATAATTAATACTCCTTTTTATTTCGTTTAGTCGATTTTGATGTTCTTGTCTCGTTATGTAAGTCTTTGAAAATGAGTGAATGAAAGAATAAACATTCGACACCAAATTTTGCAGTTACTACCACCATTCTGTTTTTTTAATTGGAATCTATCGAAGGATTCTCATTCAGAATCATAATTATGGTCCCCAGGGAACATATCCAGTGGATGCCCGCGGCAGAGATTAGAATTCAGTACAAACTCCCTCGGATGTCCATAGGACGTCTTCTGTACCAAAACACGACGTCCTATGAATGTCCATAGTGATATCTAGATATGGTCCCAGTAGGTTCCGCGGTGGACATTCGACTTCAGTACAAAGTTGTGACATCAGCGAGTCTCACGGACGACTATAAAACGTCTTCTGTACCAAAACACGACGTTCTATGAATGTCCATAGTGATATCTAGATATGGTCCCAGTAGGTTCCGCGGTGGACATTCGACTTCAGTACAAAGTTGTGACATCAGCGAGTCTCACGGACGACTATAAAACGTCTTCTGTACCAAAACACGACGTCCTATGAATGTCCATAGTGATAATAGATGTGGTCCCAGTAGGTTCCGCGGTGGGCATTCGACTTCAATACAAAGTTGTGACATCAGCGAGTCTCACGGACGACTATAAAACGTCTTCTGTACCAAAACACGACGTTCTATGAATGTCCATAGTGATATCTAGATATGGTCCCAGTAGGTTCCGCGGTGGACATTCGACTTCAGTACAAAGTTGTGACATCAGCGAGTCTCACGGACGACTATAAAACGTCTTCTGTACCAAAACACGACGTTCTATGAATGTCCATAGTGATATCTAGATATGGTCCCAGTAGGTTCCGCGGTGGACATTCGACTTCAGTACAAAGTTGTGACATCAGCGAGTCTCACGGACGACTATAAAAAGTCTTCTGTACCAAAACACGACGTCCTATGAATGTCCATAGTGATAATAGATGTGGTCCCAGTAGGTTCCGCGGTGGACATTCGACTTCAGTACAAAGTTGTGACATCAGCGAGTCTCACGGACGACTATAAAACGTCTTCTGTACCAAAACACGACGTCCTATGAATGTCCATAGTGATATCTAGATATGGTCCCAGTAGGTTCCGCGGTGGACATTCGACTTCAGTACAAAGTTGTGACATCAGCGAGTCTCTCGGACGACTATAAAACGTTTTCTGCACCAAAATAAGTTGTTTCTTGAATATCCATACATAGTTATGGTACCAAAACGGGACTTTCAGTGGTTCTCTGAGGTGGAAGATTGAATTCAGAAGTTGTGCCATTGGAGAGGCCCTCTTACGTCCATAGGGCGTCCACGTCACCTAGAAAAGGATATCCTATGCATTTTCATAATATACGAAAACGGCGTCCTAGGGGTGTCCATAGGACTACTTTGCATATTATTTTATATCATTATTATAATTATTAATATTATTATATAGGTATGTGAACCACTGCTTGTTCACTATTTACAATGATATATATTGAACGGCCAGGTGAACAAATACACCAATCAATAGAGCATAAAATGAGTAATTTCTTAACAAAACTACTAGGAAGAAAGGGACTGTGTCATCACGTGGAAAAGAGTCTGTAGTTTTTTGGATTTGCAGCGATCATTTATTAATTTTTTATAAACATTCAGATACAAAAACATTAGTTTAAGAAAAGTAAAGAACACGCTTTACTTCCAACATGGACTAAAAAGTTAAAAATAATTGACAACTTAATTACTCAAATATAAAAAAAAGCGTGGGTGCTCTAGATCTTTATTCTCATATTTTTTAGTTTGATTTAACAATACTGGCCGTTCAAGAGAACTTTCTCAACCCCACGCTTTTTTTACATTTGAGTAATTAAATTGTCAATTATTTCTTACTTTTCAGTCCATGTTGGAAGTAAAGCGTGTTTTTTAGTTTTTTCAAACTGATATTTTTTTATGACTAAAAACTCGAAATCTCCGACTCCGAAAACCCCCACATACCAATTTTGAATAGAATCGGACCATAATCCCAACTCTAGTCCACTATCTTGGGCCGCCATCTTGAATTCATAAATTTTGACAAAAAATTCATAATCTCTAACCCCGAAAACCTACACACTAAATTTGAATGGAATCACACCATAATGAAAAATATCGTCCGTCATCTTGGAGCCGACATCTTGAATTTATGAATTTTGACAAAAAATTCGCAATATACGACCGAAAAAAAAAACACATGCCTACCAATTTTTAATCGAATCTGACCATAATCACAAGTCTCGTGCGTCATCTTACAGCAGCCATTTTGAATTTATGAATTTTGATGAAGACATCATAAACTCTAACCCCGAAATCATCTACAAACCAATTTTGAATCGAATCGGACCATTAGCACAAATCTCGTCCACCATCTGGAAGCCGCTATTTTGTTTTTCTTCTAAAACAAAAATGTTTTATTGCTATGTCACCGGAATTATGAAAATTCAAATAAATCGGACGTTTGGAAGTGGGTGAAATTCACGTTCAAATTTTCCGTTACATTGTTTGGTAATTACTGATCAGAGGTCTACAGATTGCTTCAAAAACGAAAATTCCTGCCATTTAGGGTTACCCTATGTTCCAAATGACAACCCATTTTCTTAATTGCTCCAATTTCGGAAACACCCTGTATATTTCAGCAGCAACTAATAATTGTTGGAGCCACAAATCTTACTTGTACACTAAATAGTTGAGCACCAAAATAAACCTAGCTTGCGAGTCGAAAATGGGTGAATTAGATTTTTGCTCGTGCTTGACACAAACCTAACCTGAGCAAGCTAACATAGCTTGCATGTTGAAAATACGAGAGAGATTATTCAATGTTTTTGGTGTTTATGTATTACATCAGGTACGACTTTAATATTTATGCCAACTTTTTAACATTTCAGGTGCTCATAAATTCTATTTCTGGTTGAGGTTTTTTGGTGCTCGTTTATTCCTTTTAGAGGCCAAATATTATTTTGAAGGCAAAGTATAAAACTTGGCACGTAATGTTGTAGCACAATAATTATTTTGGTGCTCATTTGAAATATACCCTTTAAATATTTATAACGAGAGTTGCGAGTCCAAAACATAACAGAATGAAACTACGGACTGTCTTTCATGTGACGGCACAGTCTATAATTACAAAACCTGGCAGAAAAAAATTCTATCCATAACCAGTTTCTCCATTGAAAATTGCAGGATCATTTCCCACGCGCCAAATTATGATTCAGACGATTTGAAATTATACAACAAAATAAAAACACCGAATCACTTGCTTCACACGTTTGTATGTTATCAACCCGAGGCTGAATTACCAAAACAACTAATTATTGAATTATTATCTGGAATGACATAGCCTACAAATATTCGCTCGGGTCAGCAATAACATGTTGATATTTCTGTTTTCTCATATCGTACGGAGTTCAATCAACGGTACCGTAAGTTCAATGGGATTGGTGATAGGACGCGTTGACAGCAATACGGAATTTCCGAAAGGGACAAATAACAAGGAACGTTCACCAGAGATGTTTTTTTTGTAGTTTCAGAGCTACAAATAGCAAAAGATCCAGAGGTTTTACCCTGACACTAAATCCAATAGAAATGGTTTTTGGCACATAGGCAGTTCTTGAGAAATAATTTAGAACCTATGGAAAGTGGGAAAAATTCCGTGGAAAACTCGGAAAATCGGTTTTCCATCAATAGTACAGTATCCACAGACAAATGTAACTCACAAGTGAAGAATGAGTAGCACTTTGTAACTCGGCACATGAGTTCTTGACATCATGTATTGTTAGAAAAAAATTGTTTACCAAAGAATCAGAAGTGGAACCCAAAAACAATTTCATTAAAAAAATTTTTTTGCTGTTGTTTCGGAAAGTATAAGATTTATCAAGAAACAATTTCAACAAGGTGAAAGATAATTCAATTCTCCACAAAAATATACTTAGTAATTTCTCACAAAATGCGCTCGTTGTCTCAGAAAACCTGATTGAGTTCCGATATCAAATTTCAGGCTCGCGTTACCCCACCACTGCCATTTTCGGAAGGGGCGAAAATTAGATTTGTCATAACTTTGCTAAAAGAAGGACAAGAAAAAGTGTATATCGTTGCTTCTTCCTCATTCAAAAGTAATATGTGAGTATCTGAGTACCCAAAATGTGTTTTATCCCACTTCACATAACCCTTCTACGATATTTACGGAGGATCCGAAAGTCATGGATATTTTAGTTGATATGAAATAGTTATACTGAAGCAGGAATCAGTACCCTCTTTGGACCATATGCAACGATTTTAGACTAGTGAGACACGTCTCACTTATACGTGCCTCAGTTTTAAACTCACTCATAATCCCGACAATTTCTTCAGTAAATGTTGAAAATAATCGCTCATATACATCCTGCACAAAAAATGAAGTATGTGATTTCAAGCTTGAGGTTTGCGCTTCTCAATAGTGTTATTAAGCATATATGCAGAATATGAATAAGCGATTATTTTCAAAATTTACTGAAGAGAATGCCGGTTTTATGGTTAAGTTGAAAATGAGGCAGGAGTAAAACAAAGTTTTTTTCTGGCATGTATAAGTGGGACCTGTCACACAACTCTAAAATTGTTGCATATAGTCCAAAGAGAGTATAGGTTGCTGCTTTAGTATAATAATTCCATATTTACTAAATTATTCATAATTTTCGGATCATCCGCAAACATCTCCGTGAAGTGCGACAAAACACATTTTAGGTACTCAAATACTCGCATATTATATTTGCATAAGAAGGTAGGAGTCTTCAGAAATGATATAAACTTTTCCTTTTCCTTCTCTGATCATTTTTAGCAGAGTTATGATCAATCAAATAGTCGGCTCCGCCAGAACTTCCAGCGGCGGTTAAGCTTGAACCTGAATTTTATGTCGGCTTTCAATCACGTTTTCTGATAAAACGAGCGCATTCCATAAAAAATTACCAGGGATAATTTTTGTGGAGAATTGAATTGTCTTTCACCTTGTTCAGTTATTTTTCCGATAAATCATATATTTTCCAAGATTACAGCAAAATCTTTTTATTTATTTTTAAACGAAAAAAAAAATATGTTCCACCCCTGGAATTTTGGTAAACAATTTATTTTCGTGTTTATCATGGTTCCAACAACTAGCATGCCAAGTTTGGTGGTGCTACAATCGATCCTCGTCTCAAAACAAAATCGTACCGCCGTTGCAAGTTCTGGCGGGGCCGGACATTTAGATTTGTCATAATTTTGTTAAAAATTATCGGAGAAAGAAAAGCAAAAGCATATTTCTTTTTTGGAGACTTTTACCTTCTCACGAAAATATACCTAACATGTAGATATCTGAGTCCCTGAAATGGTTTTTTATTTTTCAATTCACATAACCCTTTTGCGTTGTTTGCGGAGGATCCGAAATTCCAAAAAAAATCATGGATATTACAGTTATTATGGAATAATTATAGTGAAGCAGGAACCAATGCCCTCTCTGGATTATATGCGACGACTGCCTTCAGAGTAGTGAGACAGATCTCACTTATACATTACAAAAAAAAATGCGATCGGACGTGTACTCGACATATGAGAAACATTTTCACAAAATTTTCCGACCGGAACATTTACCTCAACACTTGTCCGGTTTATGGGAAATTTTTCTCGGTGACATTGAATTTGTCTGTCGACTGCCATTAGCAATAAAATGCATCAGCAACCGAGTATTCTTTTACAAGATGGCGCCCTCATTGTGCAAACCTTATCGCTTTAGTTTTTTATTATTAGATTGTTCCTACCTGTTGATGTATAGCTGACTCGTCCAATCTATTGTAAAATATTTGATTTGAATAAATATATTAATATTATCATTCTTTTTCCAGATGGAACTCAGATTTAGTCTTCTACTCATCATCCTTCTCATCGAGGCCACGAAGTGCCAATTGGGAGATCTACAACGAGAACTGTCACGACAAGAAAACCGCAGAACGTTATGCGGTGGCCATCTTGCGAATGCGTTATCGGCCATGTGCCAAGGAAACTACAACACCCTGCACAAGCAAAACGATTGTGAGTAACATAATGGATATTTATGCACTAGTACTTTACCGCCCGGTTCAGCGGGCGTAGAGTGGCACTTTACCGCCCGCCCACTGAATCTGGAATAAACTCGATACGATTTCAACGAATTATTTTACATCGCGACATGTAGCTATTCAATACAATAACCGTTTTGAAAAGCTACAGTGTAGCTACACATTGTAATATTCTTTGTAGAAATCTTACTCGTTTAATTCAGTTTCACTTACTCAAGTATCTAACAGTCTGAGAAGTGCTTAGTAATCGCGAGCATTTTATAAATGAAAGTGCTTAGTGCTCGAGATTTCGGAGCACTTTTCAACAGTGCTTAGTGCTCGAAGCACTTTTTGTCAGTGCTCGGCAAAGCTTCTGGTAAGCACATCATTCTTGTATTAGGCATGACATCAAGAGGTGGTCCATTCAACCCCTCTCGTCTGCGTGTATGGCGATTTCATATTTGTCGGCATTTTCTTCTCTTTCTATTCGAGTCATGAGCCTCGGGGAAAATCGCCCATTACACTAATAATAAATAAGAATTATTCTAAAAGCCATATTATTCAAAATAATGCGAGTAAAAGAATCTCCAAAACATTAGCTTTTGTAGAAACTTGATATTTATTGACAATTCGGAAATTGATCCAAATTTCAGCCAAATCGACAGGGATCCATTTCCCATTTGATTTGTGCGTGGTCCTTTCAGCAACTTTGGGCTCGGTTAGAGCTAGGGGGCTATGTTGGTCTCTAACAACTGGCGTAGTGACTGAAAGCTCTAATGATTGATGAAACGAACGCTTACCGATAACAAAATGTAATTGCATTTTTTCCTTTCAGTTTCCAGAAGGGTGTCCTGGGACACGATCGATTACATGTCAGACATGCCGTCCGAAGATCCAACCTACCCGTTCCAACCCAAGTCGGAAGCTACCAGCCTCATGGGGGGGCGGAGAAGGAGGAGACGTTACCCCCGCGGGGTGTTCAACGAGTGCTGTGAAAAGTCCTGCACGCAAGAGGAACTCGCATCGTACTGTGCCCCCAGGGGGCGGCGACGATGATTCTGTGATATTTTCGTATTAAGCGACATAAAATCGGGACTATTTCCAATATTCCGGTAGTGAGGCGCCACGCACTATTTTTTCTGTGAAAAAATTATGAGACGTCTCAGATTGAAACGACCGTCCGAATCCAGCAAAGCGGCCACTGGTGAATGCTTCTGAACCGCCCACATTCCAACACCATGGAGCAACTTCTCAGTCGATATTGAATGCCTCAGTTTGTGTTTTGTAACAGAATGGGCGTGACGGAGAGGCTGTTGACAACTTTTCAGTTTGGATGTTCGTATTTGATTGGTCAAAAGGGGTTTTTGAGAAGTATCTTGTACCGGTGGGTTGTTGAGATTATAATGTGATTTTTTCTAGAAAATGACTCAAAATAAATGTGTAAATTATTTTTTCTACGACTACTGTGTTATTATTCAGGAAACCTTGCACACCGTCCTTTGAAATAGGAATTTATTGGCATCATATTCGACAGAACACGACTACTATGTGGCCCACGATCATTGGATTATGTTTGTTTGACTCTTGGCATAAAGGACCCCAAAATTAAAAAAATGTGTTCCTGGAAATAATAATCATAACAAAAGATGAGTTTCTTAGTGAGGAGACAAGGGGGTCATTTTACCGAATTTGAAATATATCGAAAATACATTTACTAGAGTTTGTCTGAAACGAGGTATCAACTTGATGAACATAAAACACAAATCATGATGATAATAATCATATAAATAAAGATGAGTTTCTTAGTAAGGGGACAAGGGGGTCATTTTGCCGAATTTGAAATAAATCGGAAAAAAATTCACTAGAGTCTGTCTGAAATGAGAAATAAATCGGAAATGAAATTCATTAGAGCTTGTCTGAAACGAGGTATCAACTTGATGAATATAAAAATTGAGTAGTGATGATGATAACAATCATATAACCAAAGAGGACTTCCTCAGCGAGGGGACAAGGGGATCATTTTGTCAAAATTTAAATAAATCGGAACTAAATTCACTTAAGCTTGTCAGAAACGAGGTATCTATCAACCTAATGAATATATAAATTCAATCGTAATGGTGATAACAATAACAATCATAAAACCAGAGATGATTTCCTTAGCGAGGGGAAAAAGGGTTAATTTGGAAATAAATCGGAAATAAAATTCACTACAACTTGTCGCAAACGATGTATCAACTTAATGATCATAAAAATCGAGTCGTAGTGATGATAAAAATCATAAAAACAAAGATGAATTTCTTAGCGAGGAAACAATAAGGGGGTCATTTTGCAAAATTCAAATAAATCGGAACTAAATTCACTAGAGCTTGTCGAAAGCGAGGTATCAACTCGATAAACATAAAAATTGAGTCGTAATGATGATGAAAATCACAAAACCAAATATGAGTTCCTTAGCGAGGGGACAAGGGAGTCATTCGGAAATGAAAATGGAAATGAAATTCGAAAATACATTATCATTTTATAACGAATGGCAGGTGTGAAGAATTCGAAAAAACTTGTGAAAATTTTAAATTTTGTTGGAAAATTCGAAAAATCTTGGAAACCGCTGTTCGAACTTACACAGTTTCTTCCATTCGGCAGTTCAAGTATTATTGCGACTCTGCTCCGATCAGCTGACGTTCGGCGGATAGCGGTTCCCAAAATTTCGACGTATTCTCCAACACGATTTAAACTTTCCCCAATTTTTTTTCGAATTTTTCATACCTGCCATTTGTTATAAAATGGCATTATACACCCGAATTCATCTCGTATATACAATGGTAGTTATTTGGATATATTCTGGACATCCAAATATGGACATACAATGTACATCCATTGGACGTTTTCTGAACATTAATTGTACGTCCATAGTAGTGTCCTGAACGTCCATTTGACGTCCATTGAATGTAAATTGAACTAGGTCTGGATATTCATTAGACGTCCTGAACATTAATATTCGACGTCCATTGTACATCCATTGTACGTACATGTGCTGTGTGGGATATTTAGTGCAGTTCTAGCAGTACTCAAAACACATTAAAACTAACTAGATTCTGTCCAAAAAAGAACCATCCGTCTCGACGGTGATTCTTCGCTCACAGGCTCTTTCACTTCACTGCAGAAAGGTTGACGATCTCTCTTTATTTTATAGACATCTTCAAGGATATCATCATATTATCTATACATGGCGTTCGGAAAGAACAACATTCCAAATGGTTTCTATTTTTGACTCAGACACCGTTTAGACACGTGGCGATGAAAACAAAATTGTTTTTTAGGATACTACGGCAGATTATTCAAGGTCCAGTGTAGATAACCCTCTGCACAACACTGTTTGTTAATTTGTGTGTTCACATCTAATCATAAACACCCAATTAACTGAAATCGAAACGTGGATGTTCTTTAGTTGTTATTCTGAACGTTGGACCCAGAGGTTTATCGACCGATTTCTTAATTATTTGTTGATCGTACTTACCCGTTTTTTTTTTTGTCTTTTTTTTTTCGGGAAATTGCAGGAGCACGGAAATCTCTAATCGCAAAATGACGTAGAAGCGGAAGAGTCTGGGACACAAATTTATTGTAGACTTGTCGACTTCCATTCAAGTCATCGACTTAACGGCAAAGTTCAGAAAGTTGATATACATATCACCTGGTTCTACACCAAAACTTCCTGGGTAAATGAAGGCCATTAATTATTATTAACAGAGGGTCCCAAGTAATGTGGAAGTGAAACAACTATCAAAGTGTTATCATTATTATTATTATTATTTCTTGGCGGGGCTGGCTTTGATCGAAGTGCAGGTAGTTCTGTGTAGAACCTTTCGGCTCCTCGCTTTCAGATCTATCTCGCGAGTACCATGGATTTTTTGATGAACTCCTAGTGATTTATTCTCACGAGTTTTCTAGTGTCTGAAGATATCCATCCTCATGCGAGCCAGGGCTCCGCATTCAAACCATGTGTGGAAGGCTATTCCTTCCTCCTCATCACAGAGCCTGCATAGTGTGGAATCTTGGTGAATCCCCAGAATACGCAGGTGTTTTATCAGATGTGCGCTGTTAGGAGTCCAACCACCGCTCGGGATTCTTCCAGGAAGATTGATGATGGTTCTTATTCCATTTTTTGTTTCGGCCTTAATATCCCTAAATGAGATTCCAATGACTGGTTCCGGCCGATGAGAGAGTTAATGCTGCCCCGATTCATCTTGTTAGGGTATCTGCGCTCTTATTCTCCTTTATGCCACTGTGACCTGGTACCCAAACAAGTTTCACCTTGTTCTGTGCTCCTAGGTTCATGAGATTCTTGTGAGTCTCTCAAACTAGTTTGGAAAAAAACCTGCATTACTCGCAGTGCCTTTAATGCCGTCTGACTGTCGATGAGAATGGCCATGGGTTGGTTTCTAGGACCCTCTCCTTAGAATCTCTCTCGTGCAAACAGAAATAGCCACTATCTCGGCTTGGAATATGGAGGCTTGGGTACCGAGGCTTGGACTCATGTCTTGCTTTGGTTTCTCCCAGTCTCTCCCAATATATTCCAGTCCATACCCCAGCAAGCACATAACATAACTGGATAGTTCTGCGATGTACTATTTTGGCAACAAAGAAACATTCATTTGTAATGTGCCTTTGATATCACTTGCACGTCACTGTAGTACGTTGAATGTCACTTGTATGTTATTTTTTAAATGTAGCAATGTTATGTTTTGTCAAACTTTCTAATATGATGTTCCCACAATGTATTTTTGTGCAGTTTATGCAACAGAAGAAATGTTCTATTAATGTGCTTTTAAAAGACGATGCCATTTTGTATGTTTGATACATAATTATGTAACTTGGAAATATCCAAGAGATGTGCCCCGAACGTATACTAGAAACCGTGTTTGAACGTACCTTCAATATATTCCAACTTCCTTCACACATAAGACCCTAAGCCGAGTTCAAAGTTTTATACGCCATTTTTTTCGTAAATAGACACCAGCACTAGTAAAAGAGAAGGTAGGAAGTGAAAGTGAATTACAAGGATTTTATTCTTAAGGTATGTAAAAACCAATGAAACATTTATCCCAGAGACAAAAACGTAATAGACTGGGATATGATGACAGATTTTAGGTGACGTTTTTCTCGTTTATGCCTTTGAGAGGACTAAAAGATATAAAACTGCTGATGAAAATGATGGAAAATTCGAGCGGCCCCGTGTGGCATTCATATGCAAAATTCAATTTTCATTTTTACAAAGAAACCTAACACCTAACCTCACTTCAGCATTCGCAGAACTATTTCTGCAGTTGTCAAATTCGAAATAGGCGGAATCCAGCCATTCAAATGAGTCGCTAGCAAAAGAAGGCCGAATTCAGTGTTCAAGTTGCATAATTTATAGCCCATGACCTTTTTAATTCAATGACCCCCAGTACATCGAGTAGCTGCTGTTTATTCCTACACATTTTTACAATCGCTAGATAACTGAAATCATGAAGGAATTTCGAAAAAAGCAAATCTTGGGTCATTTTTACGTCTTTATAAATTTTTAGGGGTCATCACCATATAAAAAAGGGGCATTAATAACAGGATAATTTTTCAGTTTTATTTCAACAAAGACTCGATGAAAAACATTCTATACTTAATGAATTTATAACAAACCAAAACATACAAGAATTAATGTAAGTTCATCAGTGTCTACTCTGATGCCATAATTAAATGTTTTGAAAACTTTTTCACAATCAAATCCTAGTCAGGTCTCATAGGAAGCAAAAATATAATAATAGTACAGAAACTCTAATTCATTAACCAAATACAAACCAGTCATTGAAATCTTTGGATATTATTATAGGCTATAAAAATAAATCAGTTCTATTGGGAATTCAGATGAAGACAGCAGTAGAGCTTCTACCAGAAAGACATCACCTATAGTTTCTATGACATTGATTTAATATAACCTCAAAAAAATTTTATAGAACAAGTAGTTGGATTAGATCGGAATGTAGTTGAAGACTTTTTTCAATCAATTAACTATTTTCGTGAGGAATCAGTGATGGATAAAAGGGTAGGAGCAAAGGAGCCTAACCTCAAAAAAGGAGATTTCTTATTTTCTCCACACCAAGGCTGTATTTCCATTCATACGTGAAAAAAAAAATGCGTAACTTTTTACCACCATTGGAGTTTCACTATTGGCTGTTAGATATACAGGGGTAAAAGATTGACTTTGACTTCATTGGCGTGGAAAGCGAGAGGTAGGTACCCAAAAAATTATGATTTTAGGAATAAGCATAGATAGCGCACCATGCACTAATTGTTAACATTTTTTTAATACATTATGTCAAGACATTCATTGGGAGAAAAGTATCTGGAAGTAATATTTTTCTGATCAAGACACTCGACTAGAGCAAATATGATTATTTTCAATGATCTGTTCAACAGTCAAAATGTGAATAATAATATACTCCCTCATATATATATACTTGTAGAATATACCAAGGCTTAGTATATGTGCGGGCAGACGATGACTACTATTATTATTTGTCGTTTCGGGGTGACTTAATTATTTTTCGTGCATTCACTTTTCAGCTTTAGGAAAACCCTGGAAAAAAAAACATGATTCCGAAAAATGAAAATGTAAATGAAGCAATGGTTGACTGTGGAACGGCTGAAGAACATATGGAAACCGAAAAAACAAATAATGAATGTGGAAGAGATATTAATATTGAAGGATCTGAAACTTGTTGAATGTTGTTAACAGTTAAAAAAATTTTGTCGAATTTTTTCCGTCGAAACTACCTATTATATAAATCTGGATACAGCCTCAAAAGCGACTAATGTCACAGAAACAAGTTCCGAATTCGTCAGCAGGAGCAGCTACATATTCTTTTGAAATCCCAATTTCATACTATCTATATACAATGTTGGGATACATTCTTGGCTTAAACCACATAGCTAGATCAAATCCTAATCCCCACACCGTAGTTGAAGTATCCCATCAAAAAATCACACCCAATGCGTGGTTCGAACCGTTATATTCATGATGAATACCCTATATAGTCTGTACAAATTGATTGGAATAGGGAATTCAAGTTGTTTGTTTATTATATGCTCCTTTGATCCGTATTTTATAAATATCAAGTATTGCTACAAACTGTCAGGAGATATTGAATTAAAACCCAACTGTTTCAAGACTTCTGAAGCTTTCCCAACTACCCCTGAAGCTTCAGCTACCCCTAAAAAACACTGCAGGCTCTACTCATTATGATACAATCATTGGAAATCTCGTTGAAAAGTTTTCCTAGTTGTTTCCTGAGGCGACCATTTTTCAAAAATGTATGTTTAAATTTTGTTATTTAAATTAAACCAAATTTGATATGTTGACAATTCCGGCTCAATGATTACAATGAGACAATGACAGTCGACAAAGACGTCTATTCAGTGAATAGAAAACTGGGATATTTGCAGGAAATACAAATGGTAATATAATCGCAGATTTTAGTCACGTGGCCATAAGTTAATCGAATTAAGTCGGTAATAATCGAACAAAACGGGCGAGATCAGCGTGGGCTTGACTTTGATAAAATGTTGTTAACCTATAACATTCCATTTGGGAAAAGAACACAAAGTCGTCTCCACAAACTTTACGGTTAGACTCCGCTACTCCGCTATAAACATTCCGAGGTGCGTTCACATTCTAAGCACAATTTGTCATTGGTTTCGAGCGAGATCTCGTTCTTATTAGGTTTATACATTTGCATCAAGGTGCAGTGTAATTTACACCACATTTTGAATCGAGTGTAGCTGAGTGCAGTTTAAACGAAGGAATGTGTCAAATTAATTTGCAAACGAATGCTAAAATCGAGTATAATTTACCCCAGTTGTGGGAATGAAGTGCTACACTTCGATGCAAACGAACACCTCCGTAGACCAATCGTTGATGCAGAACCATATCGGCAGCCATTTTACTGAAGGAGACTTGAATGATTCACGCATTTTCAACTCAGTTCGTCTTGTCTTGATAAACAATCGAAAAACTACCATGTTGTGAACAGGCAAGCTAGGTTAGCTTGCTCAGGTCAGGTGTGTATGTTAGTCGCGTGCGAAATAACCAATTCACGCAAGCAAGATTAGCTTGATCAGGATCAGTTGAAATGTTGGAGTTAAACTTTGGCGAAAGTTTTCTAGACGCCGCGAATGCTCATTTTGAATGCTTGGCTTAACAGTGCTCCACTATTTAGACGGTATGTTGGTTCCAAACGAACAGGTCGCGATGTGAACAGACTTGTAATGTAACAATCAAAGGAATTCGCTGAAAAAGCGACAGTCGAGTGGAGCAATGAAGCTCTGTTCGCCGCTCGCTGTTCGCTTCGCGCTCGTTTCCCGGCACTGACCATCGAATGCTCGTTTTACATCACATTACATTACAACATTCATTTACAAGTCAGTGTCCGCCTCAACACGCAGTTTTGTATGTGACGGGTCATCAGTTTGAAATTCATCCGCTGGGTTCTGTTGTGTTTTAGTGGTTGACAGCGGTTTCAACCGTAGCGTGGCGTATAAAATCGTCAGACTTATCTGTTGCGGTTCAAACTGGAGAATCAACCTTTATGTGTGTGGCCGGCTATTGGTAATAGCTATTGCTAGACGCTAGTGCTTAGGAACCACAAGCTTCTAATCATATGGTTTCTACACTGAAATCTGATTGGTATTCAATCATCAGGGATCAGAAATAAATGAAGATACGGTTTAAAAAAAATCAATGATTAAGACCCAATCAATCTGTACAGAGAATTTACACAACTATATCACTTACACATCATAAAATATCGAGGCTAGAGGATACCGTATCACAAAAGCGAAGCAAGTGAAGAAAACCTGAATGGCGATCAAAACACTAGTCAACTTAGCCTCGTGCAACGGACCAAAATAGAGCAGCACCAAATTGATCAACGTAAGATTGTTGGTTACAATACTTCCGTCTTTCATCTCCTGCCACCTTATCAACCCAAACATTTTAAACAGTCTTATCGCGAATTTACCCAGAAAGTTCAACTCCGAGTATTTGAAGACGGTGGTGCTAATCTCCATGCGATCCGTCTTGGAATTGAACTTCGGCAGCCGGTGCCGCGGGCACGGAATCAGTCGGAACAGCTGCGGCGAGGAGTAGAGGAAGTTGAACACTTGCGGTATGAAGAAGAGCAAGGTGGTTTTGCTGAAGTGTCCCAGGATGCCGACCACGGCGAAGGTCATGCCCGAGAAGTAGCAGAACGTGTCGCCGACGAAGACTTTTGACGGGTACCTGGAAATACAACAGTTCTGAATTAGTTTCTATGTTCCCTTCTCTATAGCGGAAACAAACAAATAGAAACCCTAATTTAGAAAAGCAACCGTATACACGTGTTTCAGACTATTGCTCATCGCCAAATGCAACGATGAATGACGGCTATTTCACTTTCTGTCAACTGATTATGATTTATAACGCACAGATCTGACCAGTCCTGGAATCGTCCAAATCCCTTGTATTTGAAGAGACATGTTATGCTCTACGAGCTCTACGAGATAAATCAGTTTGTATAGATAAACACCATGAGTCCTTTCGTTAGCATCGAAGTGTAGCACTTTTTACAATCGATTTCAGTACAGGAAAGTGTGTCGTTACAAATGTCATTCTTATCAAAACCTGATTCCAAACAAACAATTTGAGTTTACATTCTCTGCTGATGCTTTGCTTATTGGGTGGTGTTTGGTTATTGTATAAACAAGAGACGATTCGATCGTCTCTTGTCTATACAATTACTATGGATCTTCATCAAGTAACGGCCGAATCAATCAGAAAAAAAAATTGTGTGTTTTTTGGATTGAAATGTTTTCTCAATATGGCTGGGCTGCTCCGAATAAACATGTCATTCAATTGGGCGAGATAGTGGAGTATCTCAAAGATGAAAAGAATCTGACAGGCTGATTAAATTTGACAAAGGTTTGTTTGGAATCAATTTTTGACAAGAATGACATTTGTGACGTCATGACTTTCCTCGTCTATTCGTTTGCCAATTGAATTGACACAATCCATTGAGTCCGTTAGCACCAGGGGTAGTGTGGTGTAGTGTAATTTACACCACATTTTGAACCGAGTGTAATTCAGTGCAGTTATGGCAAAGGAGTATATTTTCAGAGTAATATATTTATTACTCTGAGGGAATATGTCAATATAATCGACAAATGAATACTTAAAATCCAGTGTAAATAAGACCAGGTAGAGAAATTGCTACACCTCGATACAAATGAAAATACTTTTTTTGTTAACTGAACTCAGCTATACTCGATTCAAAATGTGGTGTAAGTTACACTACATCTCGTAGAAGCACAGAACTCATAATTATAGTCATAAGATATAATTATGAGTTCTGTGCGTAGAAGGCGAAATAATCTCATGGTTTCTGAAAATTTCAAAGATATCTAATTATTCCTTGGTGCAATTGAGCCTTATTAAGTATCGCTTCACTAACCACGGAAGTTTTTTACGAGCGCAAGAAAAATTTTCCTTCCCAAAGCTGCAATACTGAATTCATAATATTTCATGGACATATTCGATATTGTTCAATTGTGTTCCGACCTTCCGTGTACCGTAGAATTCCACTTTCCATTAAATGAGTGAGATGATCTCATGGTTAAATTCATGGGAAAGACAGAGATATAACTGTCGACAATATAATTCTACGATACATGGGATGGGACTGTAACTTATTTCGCATAGCGTTAGCGAAGCGAAACATACGCTTTCCCGTTCCGGTACACTAGAAAGTGAAACAAGTTAGAGTCCCATGGAATCTTACCCGTCATGGCCGTCACGTCCTGTGTCGTTTGTCATGTATTGTCAATTGTCATTCT
The DNA here is from genome assembly GCA_958298965.1 of Chrysolina haemoptera. NCBI lineage: Eukaryota > Metazoa > Arthropoda > Insecta > Coleoptera > Chrysomelidae > Chrysolina > Chrysolina haemoptera. The sequence goes on from OY282585.1 coordinate 50,121,041, forward strand.
GTCAAATTCAGATGTAAAATCAAAACAGAGAGCAGACATGACTTCATGAATTTAAAATCACCCTGGGTGTTATTTTCCCTTCCCAAATGGTTTCCTAACACGATGAAATTTAAATTGAGACACACACTCGTACATCAAAACAACACCTCATTCAATGTGTGACCTTTCCCCAGTGCAACGCGGAGGTTATGTAGCTTACTAAATTTAAATGTATATCTTTCGTTTGAACCTCAAGAAAATATCCTTATGGGTACTAGTCCTGAGCCAGCTATTTTTATTGTTGATTTTCTTTTACGTCCAGCTAAACCCCAATGTACAAGAGCAGGACAGCGGAATTTCTTTCTTGAGGAACAACGAATATGTAGAAGATGATCGAAGCACATATCATACTCTAGACAGCAACATCATTCTGAAAACGGTGAAGACCAGGCAGAGCTACATCGATTTCAACTCAAGCCTATGTTTTATAAACGGAACTGATTTGTCATCCATGAAATTTGTCAAGGGGGTAAATTGGAGGTGTCAGTGCCTACCCGGGTGGCATGGAAGTGATTGCAGTCAACCTGAAGTGCTATGGAGAGCGCTGTTGGCCAGCAAAAAGCCCTTCAAGATCAAGGGGCCCAGGACGTTTGAACGGAGGCTGATATACATTTTCAAAGTTGATAAGTTTTCAGAGTTTGTCACTGATATTAGAATACATGAATTAGGTAAGGAAGGGTGCCATACGTTATAGCTCAAACACAAAATTAGGCAGTACTGGTTTACAAGTATACAACAAAATAAATATTTTCTTTAATTTGTCTAGGTACAATTGTTGATTTATTCATCCTCTACGAACATGAGACCAGCGACTATCTGCTCAACAAGCTGGACAACAAGTTCTGCAAGGAGCACCAAAACAAGATACTCTATCTGAAAGATGATGGAGAAACTGTTTGGAAAAAAGTTAAACGGTACCTGAAAAATCTCCGCAATGACGACATAGTCTTGTCGAGTAGTGCCAATGAAATCCCGAATAAGGATGCATTGATTTTCCTGAAGTTCCATGATCACTGGCCGCAGCCTATCAAGTTTAGATTCAGGTATTAACTATCAGTAATTTGACTATTGCTATCATAAGTAAGTTTTGGATTTGCATTTATTTCACTAACAATATGAAAACTGGCCTTAATTGGGGTACTACATGGATCAGTACTGGGGCCACTGCTTTCCATGATCTATATCAATCAATTATTAAATAGATGCAGGGGTGTCGATGAGTAATGCTGTAGTAGATTACAGCTCATTTTTGCTTGACAATTTTATATTGAATACAGGATACATGTTTTAAAGTGGAATTTTTTATATGAAAATTTATATACTTGCTTAATTAATATGAGTCTCTAAGTTGAACTAAGATCTCTTTCTATATCACATTGCAATTCTTCAATAGTTTCTCAGCATACTGCTCCCAAGACAGATCCCTAGAGAACACCAAGAGAAGTTATGACTGGAAAAGTCAAACATAAGTGACGTGACACAACATATTTTCCTTTACCTATATGAGTATAAATACAATCAAATAGGTGGTATACTGATTCTGTAGATTTTTTTGTTCTAAAACCATGATGAAAGTGTGTTGGATCTCTACAAAAGAAATTAAATTGAATATGTAGCGTTTCATCACTTTATATAATTCTGTCAAAAGATTTATGTAGGATTGTTATGGACTAATGTTCATGAGTTTTGGTCAGTATATTAAATTCAACATTGAAATTTGAGGCACACTTGGCTTGACAGAAATCTTCAGAGAAATCCAAAATGAAAAACCAGAACAATTATCATCAATGAATTTTATCAGTTATTCTTTCAATACTTTTCAAAAATTTCAGCAGTATTATCAGAAAATAAGTTCATACATGGTCAGCTTGATATGTATGTGTTGGCAAAATAGTCATAATACAAATATAACATGGACAAGCTATAATGTTTATGGGTTTGCATATTGAGTGTAAAAAATAAATAAAAATGCCTCCTTCTTTATACCACCACAATGTACACACCCGAATTCGTCCATCTGTCATTTTTTTATAGATGGTATATTCAATTTATTATAAAAACAATTTCAGAGCTGCCTAACATGACATTATTTGCTGATCTCTTGCTGGTCGCTGTCTAATAGCGTCATTTACTGATAAAAAACTTTTTTGAGCTGACCAAAACTCAATATTCAGCTGACCATTTATAAATCATAGCCGTTTGATAATAATCAGTGATAAGTAAAGGCTAATTAAATCAACTATATCTTTCGAATTTTTTGATTTTTTTTTATCTTCACCAAAAGGTTTTGAGTGAAATTATAATATCATAAATTTCTAATTAGTTTCAACAGTACAGATTTATTACAAAGGAATGACATCATTGATCGGGTTTTGAATTTTTTTTACAAATCAATTTGGTATACATTTCTGAAAATTTACTCTAAGATATTCTTGAAATAGATTTTAGTATATTGTAACCATTATTTTTATAAATTCTTTTTTATTCTTCCACCAAACCTTTTTATAATGAATTAAAATTCATGTTAGCCAATACAAATAAATTCTCATTATCTCCACTACCTTCTAATAATGTTGTCAAAGACTGTATCATATTCAGTGGTCTGAAAATTCATAACTGCTGTAAATGAAAAAAAATCAATAAGGCATATTAAAAAAAAAGGTTGAGTAATTTTTATGTTATCATCCCCATGGTATCATCATCTAGTTACTTTATTTTCACAATTATTTAAACATGTTTAATATTAATGCCACATTCAGGATACTTATTTTTTTCTCAACGTTGTAAGGATTTTTCATTCTATTTGTACATGTATCAATTTTTATTCTTCTCTCTGTATGACTTTTTTTGTGTTTTGGCATGGACTGCTATGATCATTAGCAACGTGTTCTGGATAGGCCTTGTTACCAACTCCATATGCCACCTTAGAAGCAGCACTGTTAATTTTTAACGCAACAGTGAATTGTGTCCGCTAATCCCTGCCCGTCTATATGACTTTGTCTATAAGAATGATTTTTTCATGACAATGAAGGATATTTTGATTGAATGATTGATTGAAAAAGTATTTCATAAAGAAGTTCACAAGATTCAATTCATGAAAAGCCTAACTGTAACCGATTTTTCTGTTCCTTTCAGGTGGTCAGTCTTCGGCTTCTTCTGGACTCACCCCAGCCGAACTATTACCGGAGGAGGTGCCTGCACCATGTCTTTCCTGAAAGAATCTTTCAACAACAAGCTGAAACTGCTTACGGACAACAAGACCCTGTCAAGCCCCTTGTACAAGGGGCTCACCCTAGGCGATCTCAACCACTACGGGGGCTGGTATTGCGAATACTGCAACGATCCTGCGCAAGTTGTGGAATTTCTGGCGAGCAAGCCGAGGAATGTTATAGACTGGGAGAAGATTGAGCATGGCAAGATCGACAACAGCTACATAGAGGATTTGATCGAGAACGGGCTGTATATAGATGGTAAATCTGAGCTGAGGAAGTCTCGCAGATACCAGGATAATTATTTCGCACCAAAATTTGTGATCGAGCACGACTGGAAGTATGATTTTTTAATGGTGAATTTTTATTCGAAGTTGGATTATTATGAGGGATAGTTTTCGTTCGGATTTTATTGCTTGTGATTTAGGTTAAGTTTTTCAGTGATATTATATTCGTTTTACTGCCTAAGAGTTATTTTACGATAGTTTTGGGGAAACTCAGTATTTTTATTTTTTAACTATTTGGCTTGCTTGAGATTTTGTGCTCATTATATCTTCTTTATGTTGAGAATTAGGAATTATTTATTTTGTGTTGTATATTGAAAATATACAGTGAGGACCAAAAGTCCGTCGCCCCCCCCTGTAACTTCTTTATTTTACATATCACAAAAAAAATTTTAATACATAAGTTGTAGGGTTTCATTCGATCTCTTTAATGGTTTAAGTTTCCTTTATACAGAGTGTCTCAAGAAAGTGCAGCGACTTAGAAGTTTATTTTTTTTTAATAGGTCACCCTGTATATCATAACAATGTCAGAATATTATTCTTATACAAGTGATTGAATGAAATACATGCAAAATGCATAAGACAGCAAGTGTTGTAGAATATTTATTCAATATCAAGAGCGAGAATGTTAGTTACCATTCTGTTATCAAATATGATTTCAGAATTGGCAATTCTGTAACGGTTGTGGAGAAAAAAGTTTCTCCCACTCATTGGATGTATAAAATAATGGAAGATATCTCCGTAGTCTTTGGAGATAACAGCATTAAACTTAGTTTTGTTGGATTCCTTATGATCGTCCCTAACCGATCATGCAATGATATTTAGTGTGTTCTATTTAAAAAATGAACTTTTGAGTCGCTGCGCTTTTAAATGAAACTTAAACTATTTAAGAAATCGAATGAAACCCTACAACTTATCTATTTAACATTTTTTTGTAATATGTAAAATAAAGAAGTTATGGAGGGGTGCGACGGACTTTTGGTCCTTACTGTATATAATTATTGCAATTGAGTATATCTATATTACTTGGATTATTAAACGAATTCAAACCATTTTTCAGTTCATTTCGACTTAATGGATGGTTATCCAACTCAAACTGTCTGCCAAGGCAGTCAACATCCGTCGCGGTGTTGGCCAAGGTTTTCGTATTTTCCTTCTATTCAACCTAGTAGTCTTACTAAAAACCCTTTTCAATGTGCTTCCAATATGGCTCATTGCTCATTTGGTCATCTTTTCGGTTATTTTAAATAAACCATAAACCATTACTGAATGACGTATGACAGTCACAGTCGTCACAGAAGTACAGCATGAAATAAACGCCCTGTGATTCCACAAAACAGGCAGAAAAATAAAAAATATAACTGATTCTACAATGACGTATGACAGGTATATATTCTGTGACTTTGACAAGTACTTCCGCCTCCAAACACTAATGTCTAACGCCGGGTACACATGATAGCTCTCGCTTATGGCGTATTGTTGTCTGATTGGCCGCTCACTGAAAACATGTCGTTCTATGTCATTCAGTGACCAATCGAAAAACAATACGCTGTAAGCTCAACTACAAAAAGCTGGCATGTGAATTCGGCATAATGTCTTACACACCACTGCCATCTAGATCTAGGGTTTCAAATCGATCATCAACCATCTAAAATTCAACATCACGAAATTATACGACAATTTCGGGGGTACGAAAATTATACACACCCAAGCCAAAATATACGAAAATCGTATAATTATACACTGATTCGAAAATGGGATATTGGACGCCTGTGGTGTCACTCAATGAGAACAAAAAGTATTTTACCCCTTCACCACACAAGTAATTTAATTCCTAGATGCGCATTTCGATAACAAAGTTACCTTCATCAGTAGGATTACTAAACTATAGTGTGGTGAAGGGGTAAAATACTTTTTGTTCTTATACACTGATTGGCAACACTGCACTGGAGAATATTCGATGTTGGCATTGTTGGCAACCTACACAAAACTCTCCGCGCTCTGCTGGTCAAAATTGATCTTGCTCCGTCATGCTCCGTGCCACAACATGTGAATATTTATAAATTTCTGGAGTAGTATTCTTCCATAAGTTTATACAACGGAATGAGTTCAATTAAAATCGACAATAGAAGTATCGTTGTACGTCGACAGTTTTGTCTCTTTCTCTCCCATGTATTCAACCACTTTTTCTATCCACAATAGATTTCTAAATTTTATGGTACACAAAATCCCACCCGTTTTTTTTTTTCATAAGCGGTTTTCACTTCATCGATAGATTTTTGAACAACAAATCAATTTTAGTGATATCATCTTATTATTCATATTTTCAGAATCACATACTTGAAATGAGGGAAAAGCCAAAAGTTCCATTACCAAACGTATTTGCTCAGTGTCCCAATGCTGAATGAAACATCAAGTTTCTTGGCAATTTCTGTATAGATGAAAATGTCTCAAAAACTGATTTCAAAAAGCAAAAACAATACACTGGGAACTCCCCTTATCTAGCGGGCATGCATTTCGCGAAAACTCGTCCAAAATAAAATGACACCCTTAAACTTTGACTGGTTAGTCCTAAAAGCTTCAGGCCAACACAGTTGTAGAACCGAACCACTGAACACTAAAGTGTTCTGTGTCCAAACCTCCGCTGCTACCATCTAGCGGCTTTATGACAATTCATAATAATTACAGAAATCTACAGAAATACGGTCACGGTTTGTAATTATTTCAAAATTCAAAGCAAATTTGCTGGAATATCAAATGAAAAAATACAATTTTATAAGTACTTTGGTCATTGCAAGGATTGTCACAGCACTCAAAGCCTACTTACCAATTGTGCTTCAGCAAAGCCAGAGTTGTTGCAGTATATGGCAACATGAAATAAAGACTGAACAAATGAGCTTTCCATAGCTCACCTGTCAACTCCACCAAATTGAAAATGATAATCGACAGTGCAATAACCACACTCTGTCCTGTTTCCAGTCCATTCACCCCGGCAAGAATGTTTATAGCATTTGTGCAGAAAACTGCCAACATCCCCATATAAACATAGTAAAGCAACCCAATGTCCACACGAAATCCCAGAAGCTCTCTGAAAGGTTTCGGAATGACTATAGTTGTCGAATTGAAATTGACGTAATACACCATTAACAGCGGTAGGGAGGCTATTGTTGGAAGCAGTAGTTTATGTCTCCAGCGTAGATCCAGCACGTCATCGGCAAAACCAAGCAGAAGCATGCAGCAAATGGACAAGAGCGCTGCAATAAGCTCTACAAACTCATCATGGGGAAAATCACCATTAAAAAGACTGTTTCCAAAGGGTATTGGTATGAAAAGAAACATAGTTATCAAAAAGGAACATCCCGTTATGACACCCAGAGATTCAGGCCTGAAATTGAAAAATTTGTAATGTTCGAAAAGTCATGCAAGAGATGGATAACCTCACACTTTTTCGCTGTTTGTTTTGCTCATATCAATTCCGAACAAGTTGGCTTTGATGAACTTGTCTTTTATCCCTGGAATTATCCGTACTGTTGCTAGGTAGGCTACGATGGACATTATTGAGTTGACAATTAATGGAAACCACATTTTTCCCGAGTTGAATGTTATCTCTGTGTTTACGTCTGCCGCCATTTTTTAAATGAGTTGTCAATATTTTTATCGTTCTGTCAAATGTCAAAAACAGTTTTGTGTCGCGAGTGCGCGACTTTTGAAGTACTCTGATTGGCTAGAGACAAGAAGCCAGCGGCAAAAAGCTGGTGTGGAAGGCCGGCTTTAGTGTTGTTCATAAACGGATTATTTCCATAATCGGATTATGGCAATTCGAGTGATTGCAATAATCGGATTATCATTCGAATTCGAATAGTTGTCAGTTGTCACCTGTCAGTTGCCACTTGTCAGTTGTCACTTGTCAATGTCATCAATCATTTGTGTTGTACTATACTTCATTATTTATTTATATTTTGGTTCCTGTTTGTTATGTTTGATATTTTTCAATAAAAATGGGTTTTCTATTTATCAAATAATTCATTTCATTATATTTTGGCATTTTGGTTTCCATATTAATCACATAATTGGAATTTGGCAGATCCCGCCGAGTTTATACCTCCGAGCAAATATAAACATAGAGATGCCTTTCTATCCTTGTTTTTTAAGCCAACATCACCTTGTTTATATTTACATCTGTCTTCCAACTAACGCATCTAGTTGCATTGTCCTCTGAACTGAATGTTTACATCCCCTCAGTCCCCTTGACCATATTTCATTGTTGAGAGAGATGGACATCGTGGTTGTCTACAAATCTGTTATGTTTGAATAGAGAGGGCATCTCTATGTTTATTATTGCTCTGAGGTTTATACAACAGATTATTTCGACAGCTGACAGTCACGTGGCAAAGTGTAATAGGTTATTGTTCATTCGAATTCTCCCAAAACAATAATCGGATTATCGATTATTTTCAATTCGAATTATAACATCACTCTCGTCTACCAGAATACCAAAGTAAAGCTGCAAGTAACTAGAACCGCTTCAAGGCAAAGTCCTGCAAAGCGCTCCTGTTTAATTTGGTAAACGTACCCAATGGGTTTCTGGCAGTGGCGTAGTCAGGAGGGGGCATTGAGACTGCAGCTCAAATATTCAATTGAATTCATTTACACATTGACTGCGACTCTTTGACATACAATAACAGCGACTAAAATTAAAAAACATACAAAAACTATATGGTTAGTCGAATAAGTATCAAAAATTTTCACAAGACTGCCTTGAAGCGAGGCGTAGCACTTTCCTACACTTGGTGTAATTTACACTCGATTTTAGTTTGAATTGGCACATTTCTTTATGTGGACTGAATTCAAATACACTCTTCTCAAAATGAGGTGTAGATTGTAGATTACTCTACACTACACATCTCGTTGTAGACGAATGAACATTATCTCTTGGAATACTATTTTATTTATGTTCAAAATTTGTTCTAACCGTCATTCAGCTGCACCCCACCCCTCAGAAGTCTTCAGTAGACTTGTGCGAGGGTCTTACCTTTTAACGTGCGATCCCAAGCCATAGTTTACTATAGTTTACGAGAAAATTGATTTCGAAATTTAGACAAGAATATGGATTTGGGCGCAAATCTGTTCATTCAAATTTCATCGCGCGCGGCCTAGCGATAAAAATTAATCGCTCGAAAACTACGCAAGCTAGCATGAAATATCGTATTGGGTTTTGGAGGTGAAAAATACTTGCAGTCTTTGCCATTTTCAAAGTAATAGATATCGTCGGCGACTTGACATAATAAAGGACAGATATACTAAAATCTCAAAGGTTGGATTATCATTTTTTTTTTTCACTTATCGGTCCCGAGGACTAATACTCGATGAGATAATTAAAATCAAGTTTCCTCAAAATTTTTCACTTATAATTACACGAGAGCTTTTTTTTGTCGAAGTAAACTTGACATGTAGTAATGAGAATATTAGTGCCTGGCCAGGACGAGTAATTTTTTCTGGCAGTTTTTTGAGTTGAATTGTCCTAATGGCAACAAAATTTGAATTATAAATGTCATGTTTACTTTGACAAGAAAAAGCTAGATTGGAATTCGGTTAAGACAATTTAATGTGACATAACGTCATCAAAAATATGTTTACAATGCTGGTTGTCATGCTTTCAAAAGTTCCGTTTTGTTGCTGGAACAGTTAGGGCAAACTTTTTTCGCTGTAATAACGACAAAACACCGCGACATATGGCATTTTTAGTGCATGAATTAAATTGTCAACAAAAAATCAGTATATTAGGATTGTTATCCCGCGAATTTTTCATTCGAAACCTTTGTGGATTCGTCATAAACATAAAAATCTAAGGAAGTAGTGTTGAAGAGTTGACATTTGAAAAAAATAACTTTCACAACAGTAATGGTTTTGGAAATTTCAAACCGCTATAATAGTTATCCAATTAGGCGAAAAGACTACTAATAATATTTTTCTACATTCATGCAAAAAGCAAACCTTTATTGAACTTTATTTAGCGGAAAAAGAAGTTCTTTATTGCACTCATCTGTCATTCAACTTCAACGTGCTGTCATCATGACAAACATAAATGTTCAAACCCACTACATATTTAGCAGATATTCTATGAGAATGGCAATACGTTTTAAACAGTGTTTAATATTATTTTGTATTAATGTTAGCAGCCAGAGTTAAACCAATGCCTTCCCGAGAAAAAATCCATAATCAAAACTGATCCGATTTGTTCTAAACGGTCTACCTGAATCGAGCAAACTGTCTGTACCACCTCTCGTGATAACATACACGCTCACGGCTACAATGATTTTGATTTTTATAATGCAAATGTGCAAATGTTATAGAAACGTCAGTCAAAAATTATTTCTGACAATTACAGAATTGAAAGTTTTAAAATGAGTATTATTAATGGAAAATAGATGATAGTGATCTGTTTCAATGCAAATCGATGGTAATAATCAATTATTCAAGTTGCGCTTTTCATTTTCCAATACCTAGTGCCGTATCTTGATAAATAATTTTTTGCTTTTTGAATGAACGTAGAAAAATACTGTATGCAACTCGTGCAAAAATTGTAATAAACACTTACTTTTTGAACTTGTTGCATAAATAACTATTTTTACCCGTCATTCATGTCCATCAAGTTGATTGACGTGCGTATAACGCATTCTAGACTGCTTCTCAAAATTCAATAGATGTGCTTATTTTTGTTTTAAAACTAAATGTGATCATACTCAGAATCATCCCTAGAATAAAATATGTCAAGAACTGGATTTCCTCCACAAAATCAAACTTTTAATCAATATATATATATATATATATATATATATATATATATATATATATATTATAAATTCTCAAGTTGGGGTAATTTCCAGTAATAGGGGTGTATGAAATATTGAAATATTTTCCAACTATTGAATCACCCTTGGAATTCTGGAAACCATGGCCTGTAAATAATACGCTAACACCCGGTACCTTATATACGTTAATAACTTATTTTCTGGAAAAACGCCGCCTTCAATTTCAAATATTCCTGGTGATAAGGAAAAACAAAATAATCACAAAACCAATATTGACCTGTTGAATTGAGTTCAAAACAATTTCATTAGAAATATCGAATCAGACCGATAAAAATAAACTCGATTTTTGGAGAGGGTATACGTGTATTTTTCCTCGAAATGCGATTCGTTCATCGTATCCAAGATAAATAAAGGCGAGATCGATTGTGAGATTTTTTTTGTCAAACAACTCGTCAAACAGTTTTATCTGTAGGTGAATTTTTTACGGTTAATCACTCATTGGACAAACTTGGAAATACTTAGAAATACACAGGGATCTGTACTGAATTTCCCTATGGCGTCCCCCTCCCTGCTCCATAATTCACACATGTGAAAAAAGGAAGGTGAAAGCCAAGGAGGAATTTAATAGTAACTATTTTTTTAGTTAATTTTTTTCGGAGGTAAATACACTAGAAGTTTTTTTTATCGGATTTTCTTTAACGAAAGTTTTGTTTTCACTAAAACAACTGGAGAATCAAAGGTGAAAAAATCACGAGAGCTTTAGCTCGAGAGTTATTTTCAGATGAAAACAAAACTTTAAGAGTGTACTAAGAAACAAGTTTATTCCTTCAAAAAATAAACACATTGTCATTTTCTGGTTCTCTTCCTTCGCCGAAGTGATGATTAAGAATGCTCAGCATTGTTTTTTTCCCAAAAGGATGAAAATACATACATATTTCACATGATCATATTGTTGACATGTGTTGCATAGTACAGTTTCTTGGGACTGATTCTACGGTCTTCAAAATGGTGAATTTTCCTAGTTCTCGATGATCGATGTTTCCTCTTGTGATGCAAACAAGTTATCATTTGAAATTTCTAAAACATGTATTGTGACTTTCATGTGAACTCCACTAATACTTTCGCCATGTTTAAGATAGTACCACTACATCAAAGACATACTTGCACTGGTCTAGTAGCACCGGTTTAAAAAAAATCCTGAACTCACTTCTTATATTACAATGGAAAATCTTGAATTTTGGTGAATTATCAACGTTCAGGGTTTAATCATATTCAGTGGCACTTTTTATCATAAAGCTTTTGCAAGATTGTTATCTATCAAATTCACTGATCCATATTTTTGAACGAGTTTAAAATGAATGGCCTATGGACCGAGTTCAATTGTTGTACCTACACAATAGTAATAATTATTCTACAAGTGGGTACAAACAATAATACATGCGGAAAGATTTCACTGATAGGAAATAACATAAAAACACAAGCATATTAGTTTGGATAGTCCAGTTTCTTCGAGTATAATTTTTATTTTCGGTTACGAAAAACTCTAATAGGTTTATTGCTGGAAGTCGAATTGTTTCTTTGGTTATTTTCAGTTTCCTCGTGTGGTCATATATTTTTCAATGCCATATGAATCAAATGAACTGACTTTCGAACATTCTGTATTGAATTTCGATCAGACATACTAATAGTAAGTATAAAAATCAAAAACTAGGGAGTCGCACATTTTCTTCAATTCCATGCAAAAATGATATGGCAGTTGCAATATAGAAAGGAGCCACATTTTTTCTACGTAAAGGGGCTTTCGGCTAATGCATCAATTTTATTTTTATGCTCCAATTCGAGATGACTTGGAAAGGAACTCATTTCGTCTAAGTTGTAATTCATGAATCCCTACATTCGAATACAAATAAAATGTCACATGCATTCCAGCATGGAAAGACAATGATATCAACCACCTAATGGCCTGTATTGACTTCAGATTCTTCAGGACCAGAGTGAACGAAGATTGTATTTCTCAACTACAGACGGCTAGGATGGGGAGTTGATCTAGTTTTATTAGTACGAGTATGTTCAGTATGTTGTATGTTGCTTCAGACAGAAGCAAAGTCAAAACTGAAGAGCTTCAGACAACTCTGGTTATCTTATGGTAGTCGGCTAGGCAGGTATATTCGCAAGAATTGTTGATTAGGGATCACTGGTTAGATGCTCAGTTCCCCGTCAGTATAAGCTTCTTAATAGGCTATAACACACATAACAATACAAACTCAAAATAGTTATTTATACAACAAGTGCAAAAAGTAAGTGTTTATTGCACTCGACGTGAAATTGTTGAGTGCAATAAACAATTTTTGCACGAGTTGCATACAACATTTTTTCTACGTTCATGCAAAAAGCAAAAAATCATTTATCAAGGTACGGCACTAGGTGTTGGAAAATGAAAAGCGCAACTTAAATAATTGATTATTAGTATCGATTTCCATTGAAACAGATCACTATTTTACATTACTCATTTTAAAACTTTCAATTCTGTAATTGTCAGAAATAATTTTTGACTGACGTTTCTATAACCACAGTTGCATTATAAAAATCAAAATCATAGTAGCCGTGAGCGCGTATGTTATCACGAGGTGTGGTTATAGTACAGGGGTGCAATTTTTGACCATTCGCAATGGTAACGTGTACTCGTATCGTCACATTCTGATGGTATCTGCATGTCTTTGACATGCTCTCCGTATCTTAGACTATAACGATACGTGTACTCGTTGATATTGCGAACGGTCAAAAATAGCCCCCCAGACAGTTTGCTTTATTCATGTAGACGGTTTAGAACAAATAAGCGGATCAGTTTTGATAAAGGAGTTATTCTCGAGAAGGCATTGTTTGTTTAACTCTGGCTGCTAACATTAATACAAAATAATATAAAATATGTAACTGTTTAAAACGTATTTCGAGAACACAGTTATTATATTGGATACACATTTGGATACATGTTTGGAGATAAATATATAAATCTCAGAAAAAGAAATAATTTCTGGGATTGACACTAATAATCTGAGAATTTTGTTTGATGACAAATATTTATTTAGAATGATAAATAAAAAAAATCTCTCATACTTTTAATGGAAAATTATATATACACTATTGGACTGTCCATCATATACATCTTCATGTTGCAGAAAAACTACATTTTTTTAAAACATTGGCAAATTCTAACAGTTTGTTGCCATGGTGTAATGCAATACGCTTAAAGAGATATTATTTTTTATCCGAATTGATGGAATAAATGGTAGCTATCTAATGAAAAATATGGTGAAACTCTAGCCCTAGCATTAGATATCTTCAAAGCGTTAGATCGCGTTCCAATATCTAATCCAATATCTATGAAACTATTGTTTATTGGCTTTAGCGCGATGGTAACTTCTAATCACGAAGACTTCCTCTCAGCAATATAAAATATTCAGGCACATCCCACATAGATCACTTTTCCATAAGGTTTGAGCGGGGTACTTTCACACATACATTTATGAGGATTAATTTTTTTAGTCTGTTCTAACCAGAATGATCTATCCTTACGAAGACACGAAACTATAAAGGCAACAAGGAAGATTTTCTGTGCTGTGCGCGATTTTCTGGTAATCAGTCCGGGCTATTTCCCTCGCCAATGATTTATCTCTCTCTCTTTCTCAGCTCTCAGAACTGCGAAGATTCGCTTGAATGATGATGCCGAGAAATTTCGTGTTTTCAGATTTGATTAAAAACACTTCAATTAGAAAAAAAAATGCAATTCAAAGAATTCAGAAGATTCTGATAAGTCACCCTATCAATCAATTAGTGTTTGATCGATGAAGTTATGAAAAACCTGTTATCTACGTGACCTAATCTTCTTTGTGTACATTAAACTTGCGAGGAAGGCACACCGATTCCAAAGTAAACGATATTGATGTGATAAGGTTTCGAAATATAGTTATTTGTTTTTCTCAAGAGGTAATAATGATACATGGTTATCTGTAGACACCTGTTTTCTCAAGAAATTGCTTTGGTTTGTTTCGATTCAATAACTATGAAAAATGTATTAGTGAAATTGAAAACTTCCATTAGATACAATAAAAAAAACAAGTCTTGTTAGGTAGATTCCATGATATGATACTTAGTTCATATTAGATTACAAAACGAGTGAAGCTATTTTTTCTACGCCAATACGTAACTAAATATTCACCTACCATTCACAGTGCATAAAGTGCTTCTTTTTCGCATAAGTGCATAAACAAATCAACAGTTCGTAGAAGTAATTTTAGTAATTTTTATGTACTGTTCATATATTTAAACATTCCTGAAAAATACAATATTATTTGATAAAACGACAACTGCTCATAAAATCAAGCATTCCAATTTATGATATAGTTATTACAATTTGGCAATATTAACTGTCGTAGAAAAAAGTTTGTATGATACACTTTTTTGTTTTCGCGTGTTTGTTGAACTCGACTGCGCCTCATTCAACAAACTTCACGCTCATACAAAAAAAATATACTTATATATATTCATGTCTACAAAATATAATTTTGTCTTTTCCCCTTTAATTCTCAATATTTTTTCAAAATTTTCATTTATATATTTTAATGTTTATCCTAATTTACCATATAACTTCTAAAGATGCGATATTGGGAAATTTTTGGGTGGGTAATAATAAATT
Source organism: Chrysolina haemoptera (assembly GCA_958298965.1). Classification (NCBI taxonomy): domain Eukaryota; kingdom Metazoa; phylum Arthropoda; class Insecta; order Coleoptera; family Chrysomelidae; genus Chrysolina; species Chrysolina haemoptera. The sequence continues at coordinate 50,136,078 of OY282585.1, forward strand.
CAAAATACACACACGAAGACAGCAAAGAATAAATAAAGGATAATAATCAAATCTGGCAATTCCTCAAAAGATGGCTCATCAACAGGAAAGAGAAGCGCGAATAGTACAGGATCCGAAGAGAGGTCGAACTTCACCCATCTGCTTACCAGTGAAACATACTATTTATGAAGGTTCATTAATAGACGAAATGTAGTCATGAAAGTTTGCACCCCATGGAAAATGTTATTCCCGTTGAAAATTGGTGCATTGTAGAATAATTACATATGAGTTATCAAAATTTCAAATTTCCAAACAGTGTACAGGGGAGAACAAAAAATAGGAATTTTGATCAAGTGTACCTACACTACCCTTATTTCGGACGTTATCGAAAAAGTTAATTCAAAGAAGTAGAATATTGGAAGAATATTGAAAACAATATTCAAATTTGGAATCACAGCCAGGCTAGTTTAGACTTTATCAAAATTATATTTTTCATTCTCCCCTGTGTACCGTTCAGGAATTTAGGAATACAAGTATATACATCATATCGAAATTTCGAACCCTTCCAAGTTATTGATGGAAAACCGATTTTTCGAATTTTCCCCACTTTCCATAGGCATGCAGAACAATTTTTTTTCTTAAATTACTCCTCAAGAACTGTCTGTGTGTCAAAAATCCTGTGATCATAGTTTTGATACCCCGAATTCATCGTAATATTACAGGTATATTAAAAAAAAAATTACATGTATTGATGTGTTGATGGCGTGTTCGGTGATTCACTACTTACTTTTACTACTTTAAAATTCAACATGGAAAACCAAATATTATGCTGGGAAGCTCCTACTTCTTTAGGAAGAATATTTTGGTAAATCCTTCCTAGTCTACGGCAAGCAAAATACGTCCCCGGCAACTTCAATCAAGAAAGGTCTAAAACTAGCGTTGGCAGGAGAAGTCTCAAAACCTCCACAAGGTTTCTGACGGAGAACTGTAGACTTGGAGAACATCTCAGGAATCTAGGCTTGCTTAGAGAAGAACTGCACTTGCAGGTTCTGTAGGAAAAAACCAAACACCCTACCCTATCCAAATCATAATTTGAAAAATTTGGAATCATACTAGCTGACAGTGATGCAATTCCACATAAAGAGAACCTTGAAATTCTGAAATTCCTCAGGAAGTGGGTGTTTGAGAGGTTGATTCCAGCTCACCATCTACCACCACCAATACCAAATTACACAAGAATTCCAATATTTTCCTGTTTTCTCTTCACCTAGTTTTTGACTTATTTTTTTTGTCAAGAATAATGGCTTCTTCAAATTATTTATCGTTCGAAAATTATTGACTCATCCGCTTTCCCGTTATTTTCTCCTTCAGATTCCTCTTCTGCTGGACCAGCATAGGAAGGGAAAACGGAGCAAAATTGATAAATGCACCAATTCATTTTATGTTCGTATCGAAAATTTCACTGAAAATCGTCTCATAAAAGTACTGATAATAGTTATCTAAGTACAGCTAGTAATATATATTTGTCTTAATGGTGAAATGAATGTATAACTCGTCAAGTTGTTTGCGTTAGAAGATAAAACTGAGGTAATTTTTTTATCGAGGAACTGAACGTCAAAAAACACTTGTCGATCTGGGTTCTTGTTGATAAATATCTTCTATTTGTCGATTTTATTTGTCAATCTAGTATTGGTCTAATTTTTTTCGTGCGAAAAGTGCTCGAACTTACGTAAGCTGGAGAACAACGTGTGCCGAAAAGATTTCTAGGCGATCCATTGGCTGTCGATATCTCGGAATCAACATAGGATGGGCGTAGATATAAATACGGGGTGATCTGATTATTCGTCAGTTTTTTGTTGGTTTTGGTGCTGCTTTGCTATGCTCAGTATGAGTTGAGGAAATGATAATATTTTGTGTGGTAAGTTAAAAGTTGAATGAATGTGTTTCTACCGGTTACCAGGGTATTCTAAGTCTATGAAGATTTTTTGTTCGAAATGAAATTTTCAATTTGGGGGTTTTTAATTTTTTTATTAATGTGTCTACAGTGTTTTAAAGTCAGAATGCCTTATCCAAACCTGAAAAATATTTTTTCCTGTACAAAAAAGAGTTAAAAATATGAAAACAGTTGTCAAAAAAATCTGGCTATTTAATGATTCTCTGGACCAAGTCTGCCATCGTTTTCTTCTGTGACTTTTTTTGTTTCCGGGGCGTTTAAAAAAAAAAAATTTTGATTTTTTTTTGTATTTGTTTCCCTCGTGTTTCCTAACTACGGTACAAAACTCTAGATGGTGACTCGTCAGGTCGTTTTAAGAAAAAAAGTTCCTATGAAAATATGTCCGGAGTTGCTTCGTTTCTGAGATACAGGGCGTTTAAAAAAAAACTTCAACTTTATTGAAGTCGATTTTGAAACGTAGTTCCGAAATTTTTACGCATAGACTTCGAAGAGCAACACTTTGAACAATTTGCTCAATTCGTGGTTTTCGTTCAAATTTTTCAATAAATTTGCACTGAATCATGAATATTATGGAAAAATAGGATTGAGAGTATTTTCTTCTATATTTCTATCTATAAAATGGAAATTAAACGATCTGAAAAAGTTCCGGAAAATTGAAAAATTAGGAAAAAAATTATTTATTGTATTTATTTGGCATTTCATTCAAACTAGAGGTGATTATCGAAATAAGATTTTTACAGAAAAAACAATTGAAAAAGATGACCGGAAACTTGGACAATACTGAAAAAACTAAAAGTTTTTACGAAAAAATATTGAAGAAAAAGGCCTAGAAAATTGAAAAGTTGTGGAAAAACTGAGAGTTTTTCTTTCTAATGGATTTATTTGACATTCTTTTCAATATTCGTGATTGTCCAAATACGTTTCCAACAGATAGAAAAATTGGAGAAGTTGCCAGAACATTCGAAAATATGGAAAAAATGAAAGCTCATTTCTCTAAGGGATTCGTTTGGCTAATTTCTCTTCAGTATTCGTGATTGTCCGGATAAGATTTTTTATGGAAGAGAGTTGAAAAAGTTGCTCAGGGAATTGGAGAATCCAGTTTTTCAAATAAATTTGCAATGGAGTATGAACATGATAGATAAATGTGATATGAGAGTCTGCTTTATCTAACCGTCTAATTAAAAAATGAAATAAACTAGAAAAGTTGCTCGTAAAATTAAAAAATTCGGGAAGAGGTAAAAGTGCTTTTTTTGTATCGAATTCATTTGAAACTTGAATAATTCTAAAAAAATTTAAAATGCATATTGTATTTATTTGGCAATTGTCATCAAAATCAAAAAATTCTGTAAAAACAGAAAGTTCAGTTTGGGATCAACTTGGCATTTTGTTATGTCGGAAATAGTCCAAGTGAAGTTTTAACGAAAAGAATAATTGAAAAAAGTTGACAAGACAATTGGAAAATTCGAGAAAAACTGAAAGTGATTTCTTCTATTGGATTTTTGTAAGTAGGTACCATAGCCACATACCAAATTTAAAAACCTGTATCTTCAATACAACAGCAACATTTAAGGGGCCTAGTCCACCTCAGGGTCATCCAATATACTGTGGGACTAAAATGACTTAATCACACTGGCGGGAACAAATGGCTCACTTTAGTCCCTTGGTTCATAATATTATGCACTCGTCAGTGTCTGTGATTATTCGTTCATTAACGGGTAATGGATATTTACGACACAAATATTGTATAATATTTTACCTGCTTCCAATAATGTTAATTATTTACTCAAAATTAGTCAATATTCCTTAAATTAATGATATTAGAATCATGCAACAAGCAAGCGTTGCGCCCATTGTTGATTTATTTTGCGACCTGTCAACTTTGACACGTTCATTCCAATTTAGTAAAATTTCATCGACATTAGTTTACACTATTAGAAAGTAGATTCAGATATAGAATCCGCTACAAATTAAAAAATTCAAACCTTATTACCTGATAAATCCTGGGATAGATACTCGAATTTATAATAAATTAGTTCTTGTTATCCTTTTCCATTAAATAGACTGACATTTAAAAAGAGAAACAAATGAATTTTACTTTAGCACACTAGTGCGGTAAAGTATCTCATTACGAAACTCATATCAGTATCGTAATGTTTGATATTAAGTACATATTGGTGGTAGGTAAACTGTGATTAGGCAACTTAGGGGCGCACTTTTCAATGCCTTTATCGGAATCCTCGAATGCATATCTTTTCATCCTTTTTCAATTCATACCATCTATTCATTCTGATAAAAGTTAAAACTCACACGCTATTTCTCGTATTTGAGGAAAGATATTTTAACAGGTACACAAGATAAGATAACTTATCATCCACGTCGACAGGCGTTTTCACATTTATTCCAGTTGCTGATATTTGATGAAAATCTCTGATTCCAATAAAATGTGTGTGCGGTAGAATTCTTGGTGAGTATTAGGTGTGGCTTTTCTAACGATAAACTATGAATTTTTTTAGTATTTTACATATTATTCGAATTGTCTACTTTTTGCACGAGGAGACATCATTTAGGATGAATATTAACAGTGTATGTGTTTGTTCTTCTGATTTTTTTTTATTTCGTCAACTGTATGTTCCCTTAAGAGAAACCCTCCGAATTCTTACAGATTGTTTTTTTATACGATGACGCTTTTTTTAGTTTTGTTTTATCCAGTGACCTTGTATGCAAGTTCTTGAAAATTTCTTGAGAAGTAAACTCGCTATTTGAATAAGAGCTACATATGACAATCTGCAATGAAATTTCATGATTGTTTCTAAAGACATATTTTTATATTTCAACAAATAAGTTTTACCACGACTATTTCCTTCATATTATATGAACAAATTGAATGCCATCATTTTCTCGTTTCAAACCAACGATATCTAGACTTTTTGAAAACACTGCCCTCATTCCGTGATATTTCTAAATTGGTGTTTCACTGATTCCATATTCACATAATCACGGTAAATATACAGTGCGGCTTTGAATAGTGCCCCTCCCTGTTTAGTTTTGAACGGCTCGACGTAGAAACATGAATAAAAAACCGTTTCGAGAGTTTCACCAATCAATACTACTTTTTCAGATAAAAAATATGGTGATTGTCCGAAAGGGGGTTGCGGGGGGGCATCAACTCAAAATTTTTAAGTGGCATGCGGGGTCAAATAGCACATCGTTGAAAAGAGAATTCAATTCTCTTTACAACCATCAGAATATTTTTTAATTTTGTTAAAAAAAATTCCCAATTTCGATTTTTATGCCTTTCGAAATTTTTAAGTTAACCCCTTTGTGCCTGAATTTTTATTTTTGAAAAAAAAAAATTGTTTCATACGTTGACTCACTTACTTACTTATGAAAATGTGAAATCTTCACTCATTGATGTTTTTCTACTACTGCTTTTTTCAAAATAAATACATATCAATTTTGATATAGTAGGAATCAAATACACCGAAAGCATATTGTTCAAAGACAAAAACTATATTTCACAATGTGTGATACAAAATATTCACATGTAAAATTAAACGGAGTAGTCTTTACCTTTTCGCAATTTCAAAAATTAATTTTTTTCTCAAAATCTGTATATATCATTTATGATATAGTAGGCATCAAATACATTGAAATCATATATTTCAGAAAAAAACCTGTATTGCACGATGTGTAATACAAAATATTCACATGTATCAAATTGAACGAACTTCCCTCTACCTTTTCGCACTTTCGAAACCTAAGTTCTTTCAAAATCAGTGTATATCATTTTTGATATAGTAGGCATAAAATACATTGAAGTCATAGTACAAAAACAAAAGCTTTATTACAAAAAGTGTAAGATACAAAATTCACATGTGAAATGCTACAAAACAGTTTTTATCTCTTCTCAAACAAAGATGCACATTGCATTTTGTGCAATTGACATGTATATTGTAATGCCAATAAATTGCTTCAGTTCAGACAGTGTCAGCTTCAGAGGTTTATTTGGGTTTAGTTGAAGAACATAAACATTTGGCTGCTCAACTGTATGGTTTAGTAGATTAGAGTCGAAAAAATTTTCGAAGTAATCTATCGGTTCCCATGCATCCTTACGGAAAACAGGTTCGTGAAAAGCAGGAGTAACTTTTGGGGCATTGACTGGTACATCTCTCCAGAACAGTGTGCTCGCTAATCTAGACAATGGTATATCATCCTCCGAATCATATTGATCATCTATTTCAATATCATCATCTAGAAAATATTGATCTTCCTCCTCATCTGAACCTAGCAAATATTCATCATTACTGATCTCCGGTGGTGCCACAAATGTTTGAAGTGTTCAATGCTTCCTTCTGGTCTTCAGTTTTCTCTCCATCTGAACAAACATAAAATTACTTACGTCAGAATAACAGAAAGAGAAATGCCTCTAGTGCCGGTTATATCAGATATGATATATGGTGAATTATTTGTTTTTTATGAAAAAAGTTGGGAAATATTATAAAAATAATCATAACATATGACTAGTAAAGGTGTTCTGATAACAAACACATTTTTTTCACTCACCTTTCAAAAGGATTCTCAAAATTACACTGGATAAAAAACACCGGTTCCATAAATGACGCACACCCACCTACAACCATTCCAAACTGAACTGAAATATGTGCTCTAAACTTGAGTGTCGGATATATGCAACACATATTACATTACAAGGATACTTATGGATGACGCCAAGAGGTGAACAGCACTATCCAAGCTGATTTTGATAGGAATTCGGGTTGTTAAAGCATCACACATTCAATTTCTTGAACATGCTGTATATTCATTTGTGTCATTTTTTTTTTTTTGTATCTATGTAAAAAAAAGTTGTTGCTAAGAGAGATCTGAGAATAAAAAGAAAGATATTGTCATCGTTTAGTTTAAATCTTTAATTATTCAATAAAAAGAAAGAATATTTCAAATACTTTCGATTATATAGTCCATTAGGAACCAAAAGTTCCAATTACGAGAAGAGAACGAAACATTCTCCAACATTTTGGTCCGATTCGAGCCGTATAGTAAACTTTTGGAACAGTCGAGTAGTATAGCAGCTAGCCCCAACGTGTGCCAGCAGAAGAAACAGTCAAGGTAGAGTACCAGAAAGTGAGTTCCTTCTATCCATATCCTTTCCTTGCAATTCCTTTAACCGAAATTGATTCAATCTGAGCGATGACAGATCTCGCGGAATTGAAGTTTAATCGAAAAATTGTCAAATCAAATTTGACAAGAGTGAAAACTTATTTAAGCAAAATCAATCTTGATTCATTCGATGAGATTACATGCAATGAATTAAAATCTAGATTAGTAAAATTAGAACCACTTCTAGATCAATTCAATGAAATACAAAATAAAATAGAGTTCATTTCAGAGCCCCCAGAAGTAGATGATGATGAAAGGGAAAAATTTGAATGCCTTTACTATTCTTTACAAGCTCAAATCGATGAATCAATTCAGAAATTTTACAATAAAAAATCTAATTATGAGGCAAAAAGCTGTGAGAAAACAATTTCTGAATTAATAAGTGTAGGTGCTAATTCTAAAGCAGGAACTGAAGGTTTTGTCGAATCAAAAGTTCAAAAAGAAATTAATGAAGGTAATGAGCGCAACTCGCTCAACGAATGTGTAAGTATCGGTAGGGATTTCAAAGTAAATAATAAATCAGTCCCAAGGCCTGGGAATAACAATTTTAATTTTGATTCTATGATCCCTTTCAACATGGCAAAATTACCTCCAATGAGTATTCCCGTTTTTGATGGTCAAGCAAATAAATGGGTAGAATTCAGAGACGCCTTTAAATCTATGATAGATGAAAATGCTGCACTTTCTAATTTGCAAAAATTATTCTATCTCAGATCATTTTTAGTAGGGGAGGCCCTAGAAATAATCGAATCTATCCGATCACTTTTTCTAATTATTCTGTTGCGTGGAGTGCTCTAGAGGAAAATTTTGAACAAAGTAAAAAAATCGTCAATACCCACGTTCGTGCAATCATTGATTATCCGAAACTAAATAGAGAGTGTTCAAAAGAGTTGAGGAAAATGTTAAATACTTTGATAAATAATTTGAGATCTTTGAATGCTTTAGGGGAAGAAACCGAAAAGTGGGATACTTTGCTTATTCCCATAATTGTTGATAAATTCGATAATGCTACCTTCAAAGAATGGGAAGCATACTGTAACAGACATGAAGGTAAGAAGAAAATATGTGATATAAATAATTATCTGAGAAAGCGATGTGAATTTCTTGATAAACTTGAGACCCATAAGATTCAAAAAACTGAAAATAATAAATTTGATCCCAAGAATAAGTTTTTTCATAGACCACAATCGAGCGTTCATGCTACTTCATCAAATTCAGAAGACGCAGTAAAGTTGCAATGTTTTTATTGCAAGGGTAATCATACAATTTATGGGTGTCAAGATTTCACGAAATTGACTACGCCTATGAGAATTGAAGAAGCAAAGAAACATCATTTATGTTTGAATTGTTTGAAGCCTTATCATAATACCAAAATTTGTGTAGCGCCGAAATGTAGGAAATGTGGAAAACCACATAATTCGCTTCTTCATATATATCCACGACAGGTTCGAAAAAATTCCCCTCCAAAACAGCCACATCGCGAAAACATTGAATTTACAATACCTTCTCAGAACTCGCATGAAAACAATTCTGAAATATCTAGAAATGAAACCGGTACGCATTTGGTATCCGAAACCATTTCAAACGCAGCGACATCTTCGCAAATTCTTTTATCCACTGCTGTGGTACTCATTGAAGATTCAAAAGGATTACTGCATCAATTCAGAGCACTTTTAGATAGTGGTTCGATGAGCAACTTTGTGACCGAAAGTTTATGTAAAAAATTAAATCTGAAGATGACTCCCATTGAATATTCGGTAACTGGGGTAGGTCAACTTAAAACAAACATCAATTATATGACTAATATACGAATGCACGCGTGTGCAAATGCTTATAAAAATGCAGTTAAGTGTCTGGTTATTCCGAGGTTAACTGATAATTTACCTATCATTTCTATGAACGTAAAACCAGTTGAAATTCCCGAAAATTTTATATTAGCTGATCCTACATTTTTCGAGTCAAGTCCAATAGATATTATATTGGGATCTAACGTATTTTGGGATATACTTTGTATAGGGAAAGTACGAATAGAAAACACTAATTTATTTTTGCGAAAAACCAAGTTAGGTTGGGTAGTAGTAGGCAGTGTAGACAATTCAACCGAGAAACTCAAATCCATAAATTGTTGCAATATCAACGCGAATTTGGAAAATCAAGTGATGAAATTTTGGCAGCTTGAAGAAGTAGGAAAAAAGTTAGTTTTATCAGAATCGGATAAAATATGTGAATCTCATTTTGCTAATACTCATCGCCGCGATGAAGAAGGTCGATTCATTGTGAGCATACCGTTTAAAAACAATTTGAATAAATTAGGTCAATCTCGCGAATATGCATTGCAACGATTTTATTCTCAAGAACGTAGATTGATAAATAATCCTTCATTACAAATTGATTATAAAAAATTCATGGATGAATATTTATCTTTGAATCACATGAAGGAAATCGCTGAAAATTTAGATGAAGAAGAACTGAACTTTTATTTGCCCCATCATGCAGTAACACGCGAAGAATCTACTACTACTAAAGTACGTATAGTGTTTGATGCCAGTTTAAAAACAGATAGTGGCTTGTCCTTCAATGATGTTCAACATGTAGGTCCAACCTTACAAAATGACTTATTCGCGATTCTTTTGCGCTTTCGAATATTTAGCTTGGTTATGACAGGAGATATTTCTAAAATGTACCGTATGGTTTGGATCGATCCAGCTCAAACGCGTTTTCAACGAATTTTTTGGCGAGCAGATCCAAATCATAAATTGAAATGTTTCGAACTGAAAACAGTCACTTACGGTAATTCATCTTCTCCTTACTTAGCTATAAAATGTCTCCACCAGTTAGCCACGGAAAATAGCGAAAGGTTTCCTTTGGCCGCAAAATCTATAAAAAATAGTTTTTATGTCGATGACTTTTTGGCTGGTGCTAATAATAAGCAAGAATTATTACAGTTACAACATGAAGTCACGAACATACTGTCGAAGGCAGGATTCCATTTGAGAAAATGGAGGTGCAATGATGCAAACTTACTGAAAAACTTTGAGATGAATGATAAATTAGAATCCAATATTTTAAAAATTGGAGAAAATGAATCATGTAAAACACTCGGTGTTTTATGGAATTCTCATTCAGATATGTTTCAATATTCACAACCACGTTTTGATGAAAACATCATAACAAAAAGGACAATATTATCAGAGTTATCGCAAATATTCGATCCTCTGGGTCTTTTAGGACCAATTGTTGTCAACGCTAAGTTGATAGTTCAACGGTTATGGCAACTAAAAATATCATGGGACGCGGCAGTTCCTGAAACGATAAAAGATACTTGGGTAAAATTTCGCTCAGAATTACAAGAATTATATTCCATTCAAATTCCTAGACACGTGTTGATGAATAAATATGAAAGCGTGGAGCTTCATGGCTTCGGAGATTCTAGCGAAAAAGCCTACGGCTGTTGCGTGTATCTGAGATGTAGATCATCTGATGGTACTTATCAATCTCGATTGCTTTGCGCGCGATCAAGAGTTGCTCCAATGAAAAGTACTACATTACCCAGACTTGAGTTATGTAGCGCTTTACTACTCGTGAGAATGATAGAAAAAATTCGTGAGTCCATCGATATCAAGTTTGATAAAGTGTTTTTGTGGTCGGACTCCACAATCACTTTGGCATGGATAAAGGCACCCGCGAATCGCTGGAAAACATTTGTCGCAAACCGTGTGAGTGAAATTCAAGAGTCCTCAAACATATCAGATTGGCACCATGTCTTATCGAACGAAAATCCAGCAGATTTACTATCTCGTGGAACATCTGTAAAAAAACTGCTAGATTCCTCTCTATGGTGGACAGGTCCAACCTGGTTTAAAAGTAACATTGAGAACCAAAAAAAATATCACTCATTGAATGAAATTCCCGAAGAGCGCACAGTAAATTTTGCAACGACTATAAACGATTTCAATTTTATTCATAAATATTCGACTTTACGAAAACTCCAAAGAGTTACTGCCTTTTGTCTAAGATTCATTTTTAATTGCAGGAATAAAAATAAAGTAAAACAATCTTCTGTAGTGTCTACTGAAGAATTACAAAATGCATTATATGTTATAATAAATATTGCCCAAAAAGAAGTATTTGAAAAAGAATATGATAGTTTATTGCAAAACAAAGTTGTAAATAAAAAGAGCCCTCTACTTTCGTTAAACCCTTTTATAGATGAGAACAACTTAATTCGTGTAGGTGGTAGGCTGCAACAAAGCAATGTGGATTATAACAAAAAATATCCAATAATTTTACCTGCCAAACACAAAATAACGAAACTCGTGAGTCCATCGATATCAAGTTTGATAAAGTGTTTTTGTGGTCGGACTCCACAATCACTTTGGCATGGATAAAGGCACCCGCGAATCGCTGGAAAACATTTGTCGCAAACCGTGTGAGTGAAATTCAAGAGTCCTCAAACATATCAGATTGGCACCATGTCTTATCGAACGAAAATCCAGCAGATTTACTATCTCGTGGAACATCTGTAAAAAAACTGCTAGATTCCTCTCTATGGTGGACAGGTCCAACCTGGTTTAAAAGTAACATTGAGAACCAAAAAAAATATCACTCATTGAATGAAATTCCCGAAGAGCGCACAGTAAATTTTGCAACGACTATAAACGATTTCAATTTTATTCATAAATATTCGACTTTACGAAAACTCCAAAGAGTTACTGCCTTTTGTCTAAGATTCATTTTTAATTGCAGGAATAAAAATAAAGTAAAACAATCTTCTGTAGTGTCTACTGAAGAATTACAAAATGCATTATATGTTATAATAAATATTGCCCAAAAAGAAGTATTTGAAAAAGAATATGATAGTTTATTGCAAAACAAAGTTGTAAATAAAAAGAGCCCTCTACTTTCGTTAAACCCTTTTATAGATGAGAACAACTTAATTCGTGTAGGTGGTAGGCTGCAACAAAGCAATGTGGATTATAACAAAAAATATCCAATAATTTTACCTGCCAAACACAAAATAACGAAACTTATTTTTCATCATGATATCCGTTTAATACACTGTGGGCCTACCATGCTTCTTTCAAATATTAGAGATAGATTTTGGCCTATATCTGGGCGTAACATGGCGAAAAAAGTTGTGAGAGAATGTGTTACATGTTTTAAAGTTCAACCAACTTCTCCAGAATACATCATGGGTAACTTACCTGAATGTAGGGTAAACCAATATTTCCCGTTTTACAATACAGGTGTCGACTATGCAGGGCCATTTCTACTAAAAGATCGAAACACAAGAGGTGCCAAGCTCATCAAAGGATATGTTTGCTTATTTATTTGTTTGAGTACGAAGGCTATTCATCTTGAAGTCGTCTCTGAATTGACCACCAAAGCATTTTTGGCAACTTTAAAACGATTCATTAGCAGACGCGGGAAACCACTCAATATTTATTCGGACAATGCAAAAAAATTTATAGGGGCTTGTGCAGAACTGAAAAAGTTGCAAACTTTCTTAACTGACAATACAAAGAATATTGCTAATTTTTTAGCTTCTGAAAATATAACGTGGCATTTTATTCCTGCTCGATCACCTAATTTTGGAGGCATCTGGGAAGCGGGAATAAAAAGAACAAAATTCCATTTGAAAAGAGTTGTCGGTAATGCACATTTGAATTTTGAAGATTTCTATACAGTTTTGACTCAGATTGAATCAATTCTCAATTCCCGTCCTCTTTGTCCTTTAACTTCCAATCCAGAAGAAACAGATCCTCTTACCCCTTCTCACTTTCTGGTTGGAAGACGTCTAACAGGGATCCCAGAACCTATCTACACTGAAGTAGCTGAGAACCGGTTGAAGCGGTTTGAAAGACTCCAAAAAATTGTTCAACATTTCTGGTCTCGGTGGTACAAGGAATATATTAGCGAGTTGCAAATCCGAGTCAAGTGGAAAAATAATGCTGAGGAGCATCTGAAGATAGGCGCTTTGGTACTAGTAAAAGAAGATACTCCCTCTCCACTTCAATGGCCCTTAGGGAGAATCGTACAACTTCATCCCGGAAACGACGGAGTTACAAGAGTAGCTAGCATAAAGGTCCGTGACGAAATCGTTAAAAGAGCAGTTTCAAAAATATGTGTTCTTCCAATAAACTGTTGTGCAGCTCATTCATTAAGTTGCAGCTGATGTTATCATTATCAGTTGATTTTGTCGTTATATGATTTCTTCAGTTGAAATTGTTGACATATTTCAAGGTGGCCGGCATGTTAAAGCATCACACATTCAATTTCTTGAACATGCTGTATATTCATTTGTGTCATTTTTTTTTTTTTTTGTATCTATGTAAAAAAAAGTTGTTGCTAAGAGAGATCTGAGAATAAAAAGAAAGATATTGTCATCGTTTAGTTTAAATCTTTAATTATTCAATAAAAAGAAAGAATATTTCAAATACTTTCGATTATATAGTCCATTAGGAACCAAAAGTTCCAATTACGAGAAGAGAACGAAACATTCTCCAACACGGGTCATGTTTCGATACATATCAAATATGATATGTCAGGCATTAAGGGGTTAATGAACCCCCAGCGCCATCTGTCGAGTAATTGCAATGTTTCTTATCTCAAAAAGTAGTATCGGTAGTACCCTTCAAACATTTTTTGGTTTCATTGTTCCACATGAAACTGTTCAAATTTATCGAGGTATGAGTAGCATTCAGATCCGCATTTATATTTGATATTTCGAATTGCGAAAAAAATATTAACGAAATTTAAAAAAAATTTAGATGGTTGTAAAGAGAATGGAATTTTCTTTTCGACGATGTGCCACTTGACCCCCCATGCCATTTAAAAGCCGCACTGTATCGTGTGGGCCATGAACGGCAATTTTGGAAAATTGATTTGGGAATTGGCAAAAGTAGGGTTATTTGTAAAGATAACGAAAAAAGTTATTTGAGAAATCGCAATTTGCTGTGAATATTTTTTGCTGCTCTTTTTGGTCTAAACTAATTTTTAGGGATCATTATAAACTTATGTGATTTGATAAAATGAATTTTTTTAGGTTTGTTCCCAAATAGTGGTACAAAAATCAAGTTTCATGGAATAAGGAGAAAAACAATACGTATTTTTTAAGGAAATAATAAAAATAGACTAGCTGAAATAGAAATTCTCAAGTATTCCACGTTGTGCTGTGGAATACATATTGTTTCCTTTTTTTTTCCATAAAATTTGATTGTGGTCGAGAAGAGTGTTCTATATGACGTGGACTCTTCAAATTCAAAAAGGTAGGAAAAAATCATGTGAATTTGGAAAATATGAACGATTGCAATCTTTACAAATCACCCCACTTTTGCCAATTCGTAATAAATTTTTCCAAATTGGTAGTCACGTGACGGACGTCAAAATCTATTATTAGATTTTCCAATACGCAGAAACGATCTTCTATGACGTATTTTTTGGACCTCTGATAATTTTTTTTCCATATGCTGCAAACGTTATAGCCCACTGTAGAAACGTGACTTTCAAAATACTGTCACTTTGCCCGTCACTCAAACTGTCCTAAATTATGGCTGATCTTTGTCACTTATGCTGCTGTTATTTTTCTGCACTCTCGATCGATCCTCATCTCCAGTTCATTTGCGTTTTGCGGTCTGATTCGGTACACATTCGTTTTTTGAAGTCTCTCCAAATAAAATCAAGTGGGTTAAGATCTGGTGATCGGGGAGGACAGCACATGAACGATTTGTCAGGAAATATTTGTTTTAATAAGGATTTGTTCAAATTGGAGATCCAACAATACGGTTGAACACTATTTCCACCCAAACTTTTTTTTCACTTTGCTCAATATCTTGAGTTCGCCATCGTGTAAAAAACACCCCGTAGAGATTTTTTTGTTCAAATTCGGTACAGAGATGTCTGAATTGAATAGTCTATCCACTAATGCAATAATTGAATGCCTAATAGACTATCTACAAATTTCGACCCATTTGCTGAAACTTGGTCGGCCTTGAAATTTAGAATAAGTACTCTTAATTTTTTTAAATGTTCAGTAAACTTATGGTTACTGTCTGAATACTAGATGGAAATATGTAGTTAATTATTTCGAACCTAACTTAACCTCACTCTGTATACTCTTATTCACATCAAAAGTTCCAAATGGTCATACAGTGTGACCCATTTAAGATGGAAGCACCCTTATAAAACTTGCATTTTTCAACTGATTGGAATAATTTTTTTTTTGTTAGGTAGACCTTCAAAAAGTCTACTGGGACAGCAAATTTCATGAAAGAGTATCCTTTTCTAGGGCCAACTAATGTTATTTTTCAAGGTCAAATATATAAAAAAATTACTAGCGATTTTTTCACGAAAAATCTGACTACATCACTGAATTTGTCGCATTTTGAAATGGTTTACGTTGACATGGTGTTGAAATGAGACAATATATAAGAAAGTTATAGGGGAATAAAATTTGAGAAATATGCCGTTTAATCAACCCACCACTTCATTTTCAAAACCTTTATCAGAACTTTGACTACACCACTGGATTCAGGGAGTCTCGAAATATCATTGACCATAATTTCATCTGCTGATAAATAAAAAAAAATTAAAAAATATGACATTTTCCTGAAATTCCAACAACATATTTTTCAAATTTTATTATCCTATGATTTTCTTATTTATGAACAGATTTCGATGAAATTTTGACCAGCGATATATCTAGACCTCCTGAATACAGTGGTGTATTCCGAATTTCGATTTATATTCTGTAATTGAATTGGTGGATTGATTAAACGACATATTTTTCAAATTTCATTAACTTATAACTTTTTTATTGATAGACGCGTTTCAACGTTATTAACATATGATCCATTTGAAAATATCGCGAATCCTGTGGTGTAGTCAGATTTTTTAAAAAATCGCTAGGAATTTTTTTAGATTTTTGACCTTGAAAAATAAGATCAGTTGGCCCTGGAAATGGAGATTTATTCATGAAATTTGGTGTCCTAGTGGACTTTTTGAATGTTACCTAACAAAAAAATGCAAGGTTTATAAGGGTGCTTCCATCTTAAATGGGTCACACTGTACATGTGATTTGTTAGGTTAAGTTATATAAGATCACTTTAGTTCAACCTAACCTAACCTAACCTAACCTAACCAACTATGCCTTGTTACTTGAATACTGTATGGAAATTGGAATATTCAGATAATCACTGGAAATTTCTGAATACTACTTAGGTCAACTTAAATTTCTAGTTAGAATGATAGCTGTACTTGCTGTTTAGGAATTTTATATGATCCTACCATATGAACCACACATTTTATTCGACACAACGTGTTAACCAACCGAAGTTCTGCATGGATAAAAAAAATCTGGGCGATCTTTAGGTGGAAGGTATAGGTCTCTGCATATTATTGAACGTGCCAGATCTAACTCTTCCATGCGAAGAACGCCTAGACTACAAAAAGATGAAAATGGAAACACCGCAATAAAGAACCTGAGGGTGCACCTTTATTCTGGAACCTGCATCTGTTGATACTCTGGATATCTACGCAAGATGGCAGTATTCGGTTTCTTGGATGAGTTCTGTAGAGTAAGTGGAGAAGTGGTCTCTTCACTTTATTTTGAATAGTGAGATTCAACTCCTCCAACTTAGTTTTTGAACTCGCTTCTACCGGATGTTCGGGAAAATTCGACAAAGGGAAACTCAAGAATGATAAGTATTGTTAGTTTATAAGATAACCGTTGAAGTATAAATGCCCTACTGTAAAGGTTGAAAACGTCGAAGATGATCTATCTTGAGACACAAAAGAGGTATTGAGAATTCTAAAACGTTTCTGATGTTGTTGACATCACGGTCTTTCATGTACTATTTCCATGAGGTGAAAGGGCCCAGTCCTTTTCATCATATTTGTCAATTGACGGGCTATTATGCCCAAAGATATTGTTAGGTATTTTTGCAATCACAATTTATTACTATAAATTATTATTCAATGGTAGGCCTTTTATTTTTCATAATGATAGATTAGAGACTCAGTCCCGTTTTGAATAAGTCATCGTATTCCATAGAGAAAAACAAAATACCAACAACAGAAATAGAACAATGAATAAATGCTCCAGTATTGACTGTTCTCTTGTTTCCTTGTTAGATAATGAAATATAGAGGAAACACCTTTTGTTTCTGCATTTCCTTCCACTACTCTTTCAAAATTTACAGCAAATTTTTCATCTTATTCTGAATTCTTATAGTCTTTATCTTGTAAATATATTCCATTTCATCTTCTTTTTGACTGTACTATAAAATTATCGCCCAGATACAAATAAAGTTCCAACGCGTTTGAGAATTTTTGAAAAGTAAACAACCAAATCCTATTCATGTCAATAAGAGATAAAGTGAGATATGACAATAACTGGAAAGGTTATTCGTTTTCAACCAGGTGACCTACATAGAAATCAACGAGGATTACCGTTGAATTTTCCGAACTTGAAACAATGAACAAATGGAAAATAATTTTCTTCTCTCTGCTACCGAATTTATATTTATTTTCTGATGACGGTAATGTAGCTCTACTAGTAAAAATGTTGGATATTGTTTTCAGCTCTGGAAGAATATGTTTCGTCCATGACAAAACCTCCATCAGTCATGTTTTGGAGAAAGCTTTAATACTGTCTAATACCACGTTGAACTCTTTCACAGTCAAGTATTTTCTCACAACGCAGCTCAAATCAGTGAGCTCAACAGAAGAGCGGCAAACTAGTTTCGATACTCTAATCGTAGTGAAAGATGCGGACGATTTCCTGGATCCCATATTTCAGTCGAAATTTCGAATACAGATTAGTGATTTGTTCAAGTCCCATTCCAGAATGGTTTTTGCATATGAAAACGCTTCTGTAATATCGAAAAAATGGCTGAAGAAGTTGGTCCACGAGTTTGCTATCGATGTATTTATAGTAAAACATTTGGTATATGAAGAAAAACTCCATGTTTACAAAGTTGAACCAGATCAAAGAATGGGTCTACGAGTGGAAAATTTGTATAGGGGGGAAACCATTTTATTCGGTGAGAAAAGTTTGAATACCGTAATGTGACGCGTTTCCACAGGCAAAAACTATGTAGGTATTTATATCCATTTGGCAAAACGGGTCACACCAGCGTATATACAACAGCGATACAACAACTCTTCTGGAATCTCGATAGGATTTCCCTATGTTCTCGAAGCAATTCACCGTTCTGGATATGTTTTGTTATTTACCGATGCTAACTAATTGATTGTAGGAGTCTTTCATGCTATGCGATCTTACGAGCAATTCGACTTTTAATCTTTTGTGCGTGATCCGTTTCTATTCAAGGCCCAGGATTTCAAAGTTTTGTATGACTTTCCTGGGAGCTAATTTTCTGATGTCGGGGTGCCTTAAGAAGGCCTGTTTCAAGAACTTGAGTGCACTGAAAAAAAAATAGTCTGCAGTTTCAAAGAAAGTTCTCGCAGTAGCGGCAACTATTACTCTCTAATTTGCCCATTTTTTTAAAGTTATACGTCAGAGAGCCATGTCCAGTGGGAGTTCCGTTACCAATTGTCAATATTTCTTGTCCAACTCGAGTATCTGTTCAGTTTTCCTTGGCGATAAGTTCACTAACCTTTTCGCTTGTCTTTGTCCCGGCATTCCAATGAGATTTCGTTTCATCGTCTTCCCAGAGTCGCATCTTCGATTGGGCTTTGGCGTGTCCACAGAAGAGTTCTGGGCCGGGCAATTTCGTGTTAGCCCTTTCTTTGGCAAGGCCGTCTACTTACTATTTTTCTATAATACCTCCTTGACCTAACATCCGCATCAAAGTGACCTGAGGGTTGTCTTCTACCAATTGTCTAAGACCTCAGAGTAATAAAAGATAATAGAGATGCCCTGTCTATACCTACACAAATAACTGTTTTGAAGTGAACATGAACTATCATTTTCTATACAATTTGTTAGCTAGGGGGGTGACGGGTGGTGAAATGTTATGGACAGTTTGTTTGAAATTAGAGTAAGAAGGTCCATAATACAAACGAAGAATGACAACTTGATCCGAATGAAATGAGCGGGCATACACGAAACTACCCGAATGAATACGGACTTAACATGTATAAGGCCCTCGCTTGTAAACAAACAAAGTTTTGTTGACTTCAAGACAAGGATGGAGAAGGCATCTCTATGGTCTTTTATTACTCTGAGTCTAAGATATTCTTTGCCTTCCCAAGTCAGCTTTGACTCACAAGTGTAAGACTTCAGTGCTGCTTGGCTATCTGATAGTATTAATGTAGTTGGTGGCTGTCCCATTTGCTTGAATAAATTATGACTTCAATCGTATTATTTTGAAATTATTCTGCTTGTTTCAACTCATGCTATGTTTTAATAGAATATCAAATTAAAAAAACAAACAGAACAAATTCATGGGTTGAAAAGGGAAACATTCTCCATGAAAATTGAAAAATGAAAAACTACTTCGCCGGCTAAAGCCACGCTGGACATTGATAAATATTATGAAATGACTCTAACTAAAAACAAAACCTAAAAGTGATCATTCGCATTTTCATACAGATAGTTGATTTTTTTCTATTATATCTATATAGTTTTCATTAAGAATTCATTTAATAAATCAGATAGGGAGAATGTTTTTCATAAGTATCACCCACAGAAATCGTTCATTTCATAAAAGCAACGATCGCTTCTCTCGCATTTGATCTCCAATACATTTTTGTCGATGAAAATCTGTTCCGCTTGTCCAAAATCATCAGGGAGATTGTAAGAATTGGAAAGCAGGCTCTTCAGAAGCAATTATACACATCAAAATCACCCTCTAAAAATGTTCGCACTCATTTGGAAACACCCTGTATAATAGTAATAAAACAAAAACAATAAATACGTGATTTCATAAACTACTTTTCTAACAAACATTTCAGTAAATGAAATTAGCGGAAGCACTGTAGTAGATTGGACAGATTTTGAACCCAAGGATTGGTCTCCCAAATTCGCCTCCGGTAGCGCCTTCAGGATGTCACTGTTTGATTGTCCTCCATTTTGGTACGTTACAAATGGTTCTGTGCAAAAAGGGATTGAATCACTGGTTTTGGATGAGATAATCAGAGATTGGCCAGTGAAATACTATATAGAAGTAGAAAAGGTATGATTTCTTGATTTAGAACCGAGTAAATTATGTATTCGGGATATTGCATGAAAAGATCCAAACAATGAACACAACAGTATTAGAATTTACATATAAAAGATAATAGTGTAGGGAGTAGATGTCGTTGAGAAAAACCACACAAATCATTTGCAGTGCAATAAAATTGTTAGTGAGTTAGGTGAACTATTTGGGCATCAATTATTTATTATTGTGTCGTTTTAATTCTTACATGTATTTTCATAATTACCATTAAAAATTCATAATCACAAATTTTCAAAACGATCTTTATGTACTTACAAATTATTTTATTCTTTTCAGCCAGTTTCAACAACGCATAGTCTTTTGAAAAAGTTTTTTTATTTAATAAAATATTAATGCTTTTTAGTTAAGTTTTTGTTAAGTTGGTTATACCAAACTGAGAAGTCAGTTTCGAACAGGCAAACATTATTATTATTATATTTATATATCAAGCATTGTCATCCAGTTCTGAGTTAGGTTTAAAGTTATCCAAGAATCGATATTGCCAAATTTTCACCGAACAGACAAATATTCCAACATATTATGCAATAATATTGCAAAAACGTTGATAAAATACAAAACTGCTTGGGATGAAATGCATAAGTGTTGTTCTTTAGCTGAATCATCTGATATTGGATTAAGTATTAAAATTTACAATAACCACTACAATTATTTTCATATCTCTTTGTAGAACTCATGACAAAATTCAATATACTCCATACATACTAGCTTTTGCTCCCGACTTTATCTGCGTTGAATTAGTACTTCGAAACCAAATAACAGAATTTTGTTTTGATTCGGACAGGGGGACCACCTGCAGACTAGTTTAGAGGTCCTTGCCTCGTCATCAGTACAGGTTAGGTCACTACTGACAGCTTTGAAGCCATCTGTTGAAACACGCTGTTGAAACGGGTGTAAGCCGCTCCATCTGGTGGCGAGTAGATCAAGAAGCACTCCGATTCTCCGGGTTGAGAGACTCAGTCAGTGTGAACACAAAGCTCAGAGTTCTTTTGGGAGATCGTTTGATAACGATAATCGTCGCCGACCGATGTTTTTACCCTTTTTAGGCTAATTGTGACAAAAAGCTGTCAGAAAACAACTACTCTCCTGGCTATTACCACGACGGGTATTGAATTATATCAAACCGATACTTGACAATGTACCTCATTGCAGGGTAGTTGTTTTTTGACAGGTTTTTGCTACAATTAGCCTACCTTGTAGGTGTATATGGGAGTAAAAAGGGTAAAAACATTGGTTTAGCGGTTTAGCGGTTTGAGCTTGAAAAGCTAATAGACATGCAGACAGAGTTACTTTCGCATTCAAAATATTACATTCCAAGAGCCAAAGCCGAAAATGTTCCCTGAATTTACTAAAGTTTATTTTTCTTTAATTAGTTATAGTCGATGTGTACACAAATATACTCTGGTCAGTCAAAAGAATCGTTGAACAGGTGACTCATGTAGCATTTACCGGGGTAACAAAATGGATTTATTAAAGCAGAAAACTGTTATACAACTTCTATCATGTATATAGATAATAGTTATGTTGGTCAGTCACTCATATATCAGAACAGAGCTGGTCAGTCAGTCAGAGTATACGGGGTGTTGCATTACATAGTCTGACTCAACAAAATATTCATTGCAGACACGGCCATTTGTTGTCCGTTTATTTTTATCCCGTCTTATAGCAACAATCCACTTCTTGAGCAAGTTTCCGTCTTTTGGAAACATATGTCCTAACGTTTTTGAGGGACACGAAGGCACATCAAACATTGTGGCATATAATTGCAATAATTAACACATCTAAGAGTGAAACGATAATACTTGAACGTAAATAAGCTGACATTGACAGTTGAAAGACCTCCAGCCTAACTAGCGCCACCTAAGCCATATTTTCTCGTGAAAGTATTTCAAAATAATTTTTGAAAACATTTCATTTTCTTGATGGAATTATTTCGAACCATGACGTCACAACTGTAAAATATTGAAATTATTTCAAAGTCACATCGGGAGGATGTTTCAAAAGAGTATGACCCACGTCAGGTGTCATTTTTAGTTGAAGACGTTGAGTTCAAAAAACAAGGAAAATAAATAACTTCTTTTGAATCGTCCAGAGAAATGAAAAAATTGTGAATGGAAGATATGGTGCAAATCCAGCTGGAAGATCTCATATTAACAATAGACAATGCAGCTGCCACTCTGGGGAGATGGGTTCTCCACCACAAACCATCTTTTTCACTTCCAAATTGGGCCCCCCTAATTCAAGATTATTTATTTCAGTCAGGAGTTTATGAATGTATTTTTTGGCACCCGGAAGTATATGAATGAAATTCCTAGTCAAAAGTGTTTGAGAACCCTTCTGCTGTGTTAATAATTATAATATCCTGTGCATAATAAATTTGAATTCAATGTGGTTATGTTATTGTTCGACCTTTAACAACTTTGAAGTTATGATCTTAAAGGGAGATAGATATTTCATAAATATATTTTAAGACATTTTTTTTATATGGACATAGGTCCGCAACCAAGTTATGAGATACAAGTTCAAATTTAACGAAAAAATCAGTTCTTGCAAAGTACGCTTGAAAATATATTTTTCTCATGATATAGGTTAATTTTCATCATTGGCGTCCCTATTAACATGCACTGACATATTTTTCATCAAAAGAATGATACGCCACTGTATGTTACAAAATAAATATAATTGTTGTAAATGTCCTCTATATTTTCATAAAAACGGTATCTTGCCTTTTTTCCGTCCGGCACGGCGAACGGTTTTCGAATAAAAAAAAAACAAAATTGGGACTAACGAAAACTGGCATAGGTACAAGCAAATGAAGGCATTTTATTTTTTAGGTTGCATGTAGCAAAATCGCAAGAAAAGCCCAAAGCGGTCTTGGGGATATTGGGAAGAACTGATTTTTTTTGTTAAATTTCAATATCCTGTTTCTCATAAATGATGCGGATGTGAACCTCCGTTCATATAATTTTTTTTTCTTGAAATCATCCAAAGATTATTACCATATAAAACACCCTGTATATTCGGACTGACTGACCAGCTCTGTTCTAATATATGAATGACTGACCTACAAAACTTTCATCGATATGCATTATAGAAGTTGCATAACAATTTTCAGCTTTAATAAATCCATTTTGTTACATCGGTAAATGCTTGATCTTCGACGTGGCTCCTGAGTCACCTGTTCTACGGTTCGCTTGACTGACCAGAGTATGTTTGTATACACATCGACTATAACTAATTAACGTAAAACCAGCTTGATAAATTCAGAGCAAATGTTCGGCTCTGGCTCTCCGTCTATTGGATTCCACATAACGGCCATAGCATTTCATTCAAGCCTCCCCTAGCATGACAGCCATGTTATTACGCGGTCTCTTGAGTGTCACTTCAGGTAGATTAGGGTGCGTTTTCATATTACAGTACTGGCTTTCCAGTTTTGTGGATTCGTAGGTACTTTGAGGCATTAACTCAACCAAGTTTCGTTATTACCCTCTGTTTTATTCCAGACCAACTCTAAAGGGGACAAATGGCACCAAGCGATAGAACTGGTCGAGAAACGAGAAAGAGATGTTGCCGTCTGTTCCCAATGGATCATAAGAGCCATCAACCGCAGAGTGGAATTGTCCTACCCAATCTATCAAGTGTGTGCAACATTTTTAGTGAAAAAACCTCAACTTCTACCAATTTCCACGTTCGTGTTTCAGTCACTCCAAATCAGCGTATACTCGGCAATTTTCATAGTACTACTTCTCATTCGGGTACTGCTCAAATTAATGAAAAAGTTATCCCAGTGCAGTAATTTTCCAGCAAGGCGGTACGACGAAGATCGACAAAAACCGTCTCAAGGACTTGGGAGGAAATCTCTTAACATTCTGGTACTCTTCTGGATGGTATTCTATCTCTTGTGCTCCACATATTACTCTGCTGGATTGACAAGCAACTCTGCTCATCCTCGCGTCACTCGAGACATAAACACAGTTAAAAAAATGGCTGCTTATCAGGTACCATGGATCCACACAGAAAACAACTACAAAGACCCTTTCAGAACCTTGAACAATCCCACCTTAGCAACTATGGCTAAACTCTACAGAAAAGGGCACAAAATTCTGGATCGTACCGAACACTCAGCTATATACGTAAAATCCTTGGGGAGAACATACGTTAGTGAAATAGAGGAACTACCAATTTCAGAGTGGAAGTATTACAAACTTTTGGAAGATTGCGTAGCGGAGTACTATGCGGGATTCGTGCTGCAAGAGAACTCACCTTATACTAGGGTTTTTTCCAAGGTTACCCAAAGGCTGGTAGAAAGCGGGTTGGTGTCAAATATGTTCAATAATCTGTACAAGAAAAATGAAGGATCAATGAAGGTGTTTTTTAGTAAATACGTCGATGGTGTTGAGTACAAGCTTATCGATTTGGAGAGGATGCAAGGAGCTTTGTTATTGCTGGCCGTGGGATGGATTGCCAGCTGGGTGGTCTTCATCTTGGAATGCTTGTCCTCAAGAAGTGGAGGAAAATATGCCATTTTCAATTACGTATTCGTTTGGCAATACAGGGTCGCTGATATGCATGCAAACGGTCGATTATCTTCTGAAGTAAGATAGCTAATGGACACTGTATAGCGTATAGCGAAGTGGTCGAGGTGTTAAGAGCGTTTGCTCTCACCCAGGCAGCTCGGATTCGATCCCTACTGCCACCACGAAGCTAAAGAGGTTTAGAATACACTTTTTAAGCTGTAGGTCCTGGGTCCTCCTTGCTTGGACAAGCTTTGCTTTTGAGGGGTTTTCTACTAAAATCTGGGAGATTCGTAATACCTAACAAATTTTAAAATTTTTTTTAAATGTCGAAATACAAGTTATGAGATTTTTCAAAAACTACCACATAGAACAAAAATTAGGTATACAGGATCAGTCAGAAAGTCATGACGATACAAAATTACTTTTTCTTCAATAGAGCATCCTGAATATTGATTTTTGTTCGAAAATATGAATAGAATATTCATAAAATTTGTTGTGGGATCATCTGCGGCTGAAAGACAAACTTTAGTCGCTATTTTCCATCGTTCAAGATAACCTCTTAGGAGGTATTCATGTTGAAAAGGGAAACATTCTCCATGAAAATTTAAAAATGAAAAATGTGATTCATTTGTTATATCTAATAGAAAACAACTACTTCCCCGGCTAAAGCCACGCCGGACATTGCACTATATCTGATAGTTATTGTGAAAAGACTCTAACTGAAAAGAAAAAATCTGAAAGTGAAAATTCGCAATTTCATTCAGATAGTTGATTTTCTTGATTTCCTCTAGTTTTCATTGAATTTATCAATAAATTAGATAAGGAGAATGAAATCACTCACAGAAATCGTTCTTTTCATTGAAGCAAGATTCGCTTCTCTGGCATTTAATCCCCAATACATTTCTGCGGCTGGAAAACAAACTTTGGACGCTATTTTCCATCTATTTCCAGCTATTTTCTTGGGAGGTATTCACGTTGAAAAGGGGGACATTCTCCATGAAATTGAAAAATGAAAAATGTAATTTATTTGTAGTATCTAACAGAAAACAACTACTTCCATGGCTATAAAGCCACGCTGGACATTGAACCACATCTGATAGATATTGTGAAAAGACTAACTGAAAAGAAAAAATCTGAAAATAAAAATTCTCATTTTTATTCAGATAGTTGATTTTTTAAATTTTCTCTTGTTTTGATTGAAAATTCATTCATAAATTAGATAGGGAAAGTGTTATTAAAAATATCACTTACAGAAATCCTCAAAATTATTAACAAAAGTGATCATATCACTATTCTAAATCAAAGCGTTTCCAAAATATCGAATTCTGAAAATAATTTTGTTATAAATTATGCAAGAATATTTTAGTCCATTAAGTTTATAGTCCATCAAGTTACCTAACTTGAATGTGAATAATTTTCGCGCAAAATGGCACGTTTTAGTAAAACCGAGTCTATTGACATTTTAATAACCATAGGATATGGTGATGAAAGACGAAGTTGTGACCAAGTAGTGGATATTTTTAATGAATTGCATCCCGATCGGAAACCTCTTTCCAAATTAACAGTTTTAACAATATTGCAGCGTTTTCATGAAACTGGAGTTGTCAAAAATCGACCAAAAAAGATGGAAGATCAGTTGAAAGTGTGCTTGACGTTCTGTTTGTGGTTATTACAGATAATTTGAATTTAATTTGGATATTAATGAGTATGAATATTTGTACGCGACTGACTGCGGACGGTGCTCATGCGGTGCTCATGTGCCAGGAGACACTACGCAGCCTGAGCTTCAACCGAGCAGCCTGAGCTTGAACCGAGCATCTCATAGATAGATAGGTAGATAGATAGATAGATAGATAGATCTTTATTTCCAACAGGTATACACCCAATTATAAGAAAAGCAGTGAACATTCTTAAAATAACAAAAAACAAATTAAATTAAATCATATTATCCAAATAACAATCATTCATTTTGTTTTCTATCAATTATACAGGAAAAAATATGTTCGAGAGAACTGTTATTTAAGTCACACAGATCACAAATCAGATTAAAATTCCAACACATCAAAGACACAGGCGATCTACGCATCACATTGGTTCGAGAAGCTTCACAATAGAATGTTATTTCATATCTGAGATGATTAAATTTTTGTTAGAGCAAGGAACAAAAATATTATTGTGCGTCAAATTATGAAGAAAAGAAATAGTAACGAAAACCCTACGTGTATTCAAGAAAATTACATCGAAACTATCAAGAAGCACAGAATAGTCAATTCCCCGTTCAGGATAATTTCCTGTTGCTTTAAATAACAGGAATTTTAAGAATTTTCGCTGCACATCTTCAATTTGATGCGTGTGGCTCTCATTAATGGGATACCATATCAATGCCCCATATTTAAGTTTAGACCTCATATACGCGTAAAAGAGTGAGAATTGCACCAATGTTATTGAAATCCCTAGTATTTCTCATTACGAAACCCAACATTCGACTAGCTGAAGAGACAACTTGATTTATGTGTTGTATAAAAGTGAACTTTTGTCACTGATGACTTTGAATATCTTCAGGTCATCAGCATAGAGTAGCTTAGGGCAGCTTATATTCTTAGCGAGATCATCAATGAATAGTAGGAACAGCAGTGGTCCTAGATTTGATCCTTGAGGAACTCCGGAACTGAGGGTGTATAGAGGTGACTTATAGCCTTCGTATTCTACAAATTGTTTCATGCAAAAGGAATATTCTAGTGAATACGCACGTTGAATGGTTCCCTTGGAGCGCGTCGACTGATATACGCGTCGTCGAACGTCGCTGTCGACGGTTGTAATAGATATGGTGGAAATTCCAATAAATTTTTACACAACAGAGGGCTACACATCATAACTTAGTCGAAAGAAGAAGCAGCTTTGTTTCGTCATGACTTTTCCAAATTTTTTTATTGTAATAAATTCAGAAAAAATCCTGGAACTTTTGTATCTTAACATTATTTGCTAGCTATCTATTGTTTCCATGCATATAATAAGCGACCATGTATAATTCATCAGTAAGAAAAAGTCGCTTTCTTGCTTTAAGAATAGTTTTCAATTTTCCTGATGCACCGTTTAATTGATTGATGATACTGTATTTCTATTTTTCATATAGTAGAAAATTAAAGTTTAAGGTAGACGTGAAAAAGAGTGAAAGAGACTCCTACTAAGTGAATTTATTATATTTTTTTCACAAAATTGAAATATTTCAATACAACACCTAATATATACAATAAATATCGAATAAATGTCAAATGAAGACCAGAGAGTGAAGAATGAATTGTAGCACTCTGAAACTTGGCACATGACATCTCGACATCATGTATTATTAGAAAAAAAATTGTTTACTAGAAAATCAGAGGTGGAACCTAAAAAATTTTTCATTTAAAAAAATATAATTTTTTCTGTTGTTATTTCAGAAAATATAAGATTGATCAAAAAACGATGTTGGCAAGTTGAGAGATAATTCAATTCTTCACAAGAATGATTTTCCGTAATATCTCATGAAATACGCTCGTTTTCTCAGAAAACATGGTTTAACGCCGACGTCACACAAGGTTTTTTCGTGTTTATCATGGTTCCAACTACTAGCATACTAAGTTTGGTGGTGCTACAATCGATTCTTGTCTCAAAACCCAATCGTACTGGATTACTACGAGGTAGACTCAGATAAGGATATGAGCCTCTCGAAAAATCAATTTTTTTGTGGATATTGAATATACAATACGGAGCCTTCAAAGAATAGGAAGGCGGTGTTTTAGTCTCTGGTTCACAGGGTGTGCCTTGGGTTACCCTGAAAAAATAAAAATGAATGAAGGAATAAGATGATACGAATTATTTCTTCATTAGCATGATCACTTTCAATATTCCCTTTTTCCAAATTTCTTGTCCATTAACCTCACCTTGCGCTCCTAAGGATCCTCCCCAGTTTCCTACTTCAGTTTTACCGCCTACGTCTACCGATAACGATCCATCTCCGATTTCTACTCCTATACCGAAGGATCCTTTTCCTTTCCCTTTTCCTCTTCTACAGTTTCCTTTCCCTCCTCCATTTCCTATTCCTGCATGAAAGGGTCCTCTTCTTTTCCACAACTTTTTCACTCCTCCTTTGCCTGCTTGAAGTGGTCCCCATTGTAATACGACTCCACCTTTCCCTCCTGTTTCACAATCTTGTTTTCCCCCTTCTACTGCTTCTTCTCCCACAGTACCTCCTATAAATCAGTATAAAGAAATATTATATGAAGCATAAACGAATACTGCTATTTGAATATTGTGAGTCAAAGTTTACAAATAAGTGTGCCGTTCAATTTGATTTTTGACATATTTTTGAGTCCTTTTCAAATCCTGGATATAATGAATGAACCATGAATGAATTGCTAAAATAACTAATTTCCGAAAACAATTCTTATTGTGGAACATTCATTTCAGTACAAAAAATGAAATGGAGACCAGTTTGAATATTCAAAATTCCAGAAATCGATTTAATAAAAAATCGTCATAAGTGTATTCGTGCATGTCGTCAAATCATTTTAATTTGCATGTGTACTTCCTACTTCTGTATGCCTTATTTCTGAAGTTTATTGCATAGGGAAAAAGCAAGAGGTGTAAGATCAGGTCTACTAGGTGGTCATTCAATGGCACTTCGTCGCCGTATACATTATCTTTGCGAAACTTGATCCAAAAATATTCGTAGAATTCTGGAATAGGCGCATCGGTTTTCTGATATTTCTCCAGCAAGAGTGGATTGTTTGGAGAGGGCTAAACCTCACAATAGCAGGTATAATACTAGATAGTTTTTGATAAATCGAAATACCGACATCTAGTAAGAGTACCTACATTATTACTAGACCATTTATTTATAATGAAAAATAGGTCACACAAATCAATCTTCTGCAAAAACTGCATAGAATACGAACGACTTTGAGTTACTCAACTAACTCTCACCTATAGAACAATGCCAAGAAATATATAAATATATACAAGGTGTTAATTGAGTACGTTGACAAACTTCAGGAGGAGATTCTTCGAAAGTTTTCAGGACGAGAAGTTCGCATAAACATATGTTCCAAAAATAATTCAGTTCTCAAATAGTTTTTTTCCTTCGTCACTTACATATTATGAGATAATGTTCAAAATTACTGATGTCCTATCTGGTACCAGCACAGAAAAATTCTAATATAACTTTGGAAATTCTTGAAATTTTTCACTAGGCGATACCCAATTTTACTTTAAAAGAGACACTGTAGATCCGACCACTGCTGAAATAGCAGAAAAAATGATCTATTGATGCCAAAATATTCCAAAAGAAATATCTGGAAAACATCGGTTGCAAGGCAGTACCAACAACTTTCAACAATTAGAAGAGAAAAGTGGTAATGACTTCTGAGAACCTCCCGAAGAAAAAGAAAGAATTTTATAACCACCTGAAAATATATCAAGATAATTTTGGGTACTCATTTAAAACATTTACTGTGATCAAGTTATTCATGCAATATAATTTCATTTCATTTCCTAACTAGATTCAATTCACCAGTATCGTGATGAGTTGATCACAGCAGACTCAGGATCATTTTCAGGCAAGGTAACCAGGCCACCAAATAATTTTATCGAAAAGAGAAAAACTTGGTACCCAATACCATATCACATCAGCTCTTCAAACTGAACTGAACTTACCCTCCGAGTTCAACAATTCAGCCACGGCCTGGTTCACTTTAATAAATCCTTCTAGCCCACCGGTGATCCCAAAAGATCCACTTCCCTTATACACCAAGGAAAGGAGGCCATTGAATTGCTCGATAAATTTATTGAGGAGTTGGAGCACCTCTGGCAATGGTGAAGAGATTCCCAGGCAGTTGAACAATTCTTGTAAGTCCACACGTACCGATTCTTCTAAGGTGTATTCATTGGATTTTTCGCCTTTCTCTCGACCGATTTTCAGGAGAAATTGTAAGGACGACATTTTCTGGAAGTAACCTTCGAAATTTGACCAGATGCTGTTTTCCATATCAGCATCGTTTTTCAGCGAGTATCTCACTTCTTCGGATATGTCTACCACTTGTATGGTGCCCTGTTTTCCGTTATATTCGGCGTTGATCCGAGAAGAATAGTCGAAGATCACGGCCATCTTGGCAGATTCACTGACGATGGCGATGAGATAGTGTTTGTACATTACTTGGACGTCAGAGTTTCCTGAAAAACAGAAGCAGCTGTAATTTATGACACGATCGTTATTGTATGATCTGTTGATAATGTGAAGTCGATTCCTTAAAGACCAACCATCAAAACTTCTTATAACTTATCAGATCCCAGATGCCTGAATAAAACCAGTTATTCTCAGTGCTAGATTCAAAAAATCTATGTTTTCATAACGCCTAATAGTACGACTATAAGTACTCCTATATTTTATAAAAAAAAATGTATAACTCTAAAAAAAAGATCTAATATGTGTCCATTTGAAAGAAACAAATAGTAATAGTATTTTGAAAATCAAATAGGACAAAGCAGATGCCTTTTGACCGAAAATCGTGAAGTTGTACTTTTCCTAAAACACCAGGACTAAAATTATTAATTCTAACGAATGTTGAAAAAAAGGTACAAGTGATAAAGGGTTGTATTCGAAATTTCATGTGTTGAGAAAATAAGTGAAAATATTACAAGTGTCTTATTTTATTTGAAAATTGACATCACATCAATTCCTGAGCCACAGTGTTTTGAAACCCCACCGTGGTTTTAAATATAAAGTTAGTGGTTTATTCATAATCATATTGTTTATTGAAAATGAACAATTGTCAATAAATCTGTCTGGTTTCAGAAGACACCCTCCGAAATATAATAAATGAACTGAAACTTCTATTTGCTATTATACGATTGTCTAAACTCGAAAAGATTGAAGTTGTAGATCAAAAAATGTTGCTATTGGAACAAAAAGATTATTTTGGATTTGAAGAATCAACTAACATAAACTGCTGAAGAACATTTAGCAGAAATGGAGGTGAGAATTGGAATACCTGAAAATAGTAGGACCTATAACACAATAACTCGAAAAGCATAAAAATCCAAATTGGGAAAAAAATTAAAAACACAAAATCAAAAAATATATAGATGGTCGTGAAGAGAAATTAATTCTCTTTTCAACGATGTGACACTTGACCCCCCATGCCATTTAAAAATTTGGAGTTGATGGCCCCCCGCGCCCCCTGTCGAGCAATCACCATATTTCCCCTCGAAACATTTTTTTTCATGTGTCTACGTCAAACGTATAACGTATATTTTCTTTCTATAGATATTAGCAATGCTGAAGTTATCCACTCTGTCCCTTTTCTCTCTTCAGTTTTTATTGTCACTTTATTTGTACATTTATCAGGACGTATTTGAATTTTTTTTATCATATATTCTCCCAAGTCATCAGAATTGTTCAGTTTATGATATTCACTCCAATTTTCCTTTTCAAACTATCATGTAGTGATTTGTAGCCAATGACTCATGATAGCATGTTTTCTATTTCCTCTAAATCAAACGTGTTGAAAAAAAAAAACTGTAGAAATTCGTGAGTGATAAGAAATAACTCACCTAATGTCGATCCACCATCCAGAGTTTGATTGAACTGACTTGAAATGGAACCAAAGGAGTCTTTAATGTTCAAAGCTTGATAGATAGAAGACAGCACTTTCACCATAGAGCTCAAGGGATTCCTGGAACTCCTTGAAGTTAAAAGAGTTATGATATTCGAAATGCTAATTTTGCTATAGGTGGGACTATTATTAGCGATAAAACTATTCCATATCGAAACGTATACCGAGAATTTGCGAGCGTTGTGGAAATGCCTATCCTGGTTCGCCACAACTGTCAATGCCTGGCTGACCAGACTGCTCAAGCTCTGTCCATCGTTGGGTCGTGAGTTGTAGTTCAAAGCAGAGTAGATCAACTGATCAGTGCTGCCTTTTTTAATTAAAAGCTCTGCATAGTTGACCAAGATCATGAGCAACCCATCAAGGCCGTTATAAGACCCACTACTAGCGCTTTTCAGTAGACTCAGGATCTTCTCACTCGAGGTGAACAGGCTACGGAATTCCTTGAACAAATTGGTGCGTACCCCAGCTTGTGACAGCACTTTCAGCAATACCTCAGCACCGCTTTCTGCTTTAAATATCTGGGCAGCACTCAAGTTGACCTTCTTATGACTCAACTTTCCTTTAGAGTAGTTCAGCAGTTCGGCCACTGCCAGGTTCATCTTCGTGAAACTCTCTATCCCAAACGAGATGCTAAAAGACCCACTCCCCGTGTACACCAAGAAGAGGGAACCTTTGAATAGGTCGATGAATTTTGTGAAAAGTGATATCAACTCCAACCTTGTTGACGAGACACCCAGGCTCTTGTACACTTCTTTCAAGGTCTCGTGTAGTGATTCTGCTATAGTGTCCAGCTTGGTCATCTCGCCTTCCTCTTGGCCGGTTTTCAGAAGGGATTGTAAAGACCACAGCTTCTGGAAGAATCCTTCGAAGTTAGACCAGGTGCTGTTCTTTATGGTGTATCTCACTTGTTTGGATATATCTACCACGTTTATGACGCCCTGTTTTCCGTTGTGTTCGACCATTAGCCGAGAGGAATAGTCGAAAATAATGGCCATCTTGGCAGTTTCGTTGATGAAGGCGATAAGAGATGGTTTGTAGAACACCTGGCGGTCAGCGTTTCCTGAAAAATAGATACTGCGTCAGAAAGTGTCCCAACGGATTCAATAATTTTTGAAGATTTTGCGAAATAATAATATTAATTTATTCTGTAGATTATGTGACAACAACAATGCCTCACAATGTTGTTCCTATTCAATAATGTGTATGTATATGTGTATGATGGAACGAAGAGGATTCATTGAGTGACCACTACGTTAACACTATTGGGTCCTAAGAGTCACCATATGCCCTCTAATGTGTTTGGCCCACGGGGAAGCTCTAATTGTGCTTGTTTATTGATCATTATATTGATAACTCTTGATTCGGCAAACTCGGTAATTGGCCAGAAAACATTCACTCATGAAGTATTTTCAAAATTCAATTAATTGTCCGAAGACCTAAAAAAAATGTAGAAATATCACTGAATTTAAAATCAAAATAAAATAAAATTTCCTCTAAAAAAGAAATCGAAATTGAATGGATTCTTCCTTTGTTCTACTGTTTGTTTTTTCTTCATTGTAATTGTAAAAGTTTTTTTTAATAGAATGTATAAATACAAAAAGATGAATGAACAGTCTCATACCAGTTCTAATCATATAAGCATATAAATATACCCTTTTATAATGTTATAGGCCATTTGCGTCTTTTATTTTGTGGGTGAAAAAACTAGCTTGGTCTATTAGCCGACACTACACAGCCTCCTGTGAACACCCTTATACAGGCACGTGGCATGAATACAACAACGGCTCTGTGTCTCCAATTGCTCTGGAATCACTTGTCAGCTGTGACGCTTATGTCATTTTTTATGAGTGCTGCTCAAAGTATTGCTGATTTGCACCTTGGCCAGCTGTTGGGTTAGCCCAGAGTTTTTATTTTTATATCTATTTTCATTTGATATTTATTCAATTTTCATATATCATATAAAATATTTGAAATTAGCATATCATTTTTTGTAGTGAACAACAGTAGACAAATTATCGTTGACAGATATACTGTAAACTAGTGTTGTCGCAATGTTGTCATCGCATTCAAATTGACACTCTCTTCACTCAACTTACCCTCCGTGTAACTTGACGATTCCGCCACTGCTGAGTTCACTAACGATTCCGCCACTGCTAAGTTCACTTTAATGAAACCTTCCAAGCCACCAACGATACTGAAAGACCCACTTCCCTTATACACCAAGGAGAGGGAGCCTTTGAGTTGCTTGACGAATTTCGTCAGAAGTGAGAGCACCTTCGGCAAAGGTGAAGAAATTCCCAGACTGTTGAATACTTCTTGCAAGTTGCCACGTACTGGTTCTTCCAAAGTGTCCAGCTTGGACTTGTCGCCTCTCTGCTTGCCGATTTCCAGAAGGTATTTTAATGACGACAATTTCTGGAAGTATTCTTCGAAGTTAGACCAGATGTTGTTAACTGTATCTGCTTCGTTTTTCAGGAAGTATCTTACTTGTTCGGATATGACTGCCACGTTTATGGTGCCCTGTTTTCCGTTGAATTCGACGATAAGTTGAGAATAATAGTCGAATATCACAGACATATTGGCAGATTTGTTAAATATGGCAATCAGAGATGTTTTGTAGATCAATTGAAGGTCAGAGTTTCCTGAAAAATAAAAGCATCTGTGATTAGTTACAAGATCGTTGTTGTCCTAGCTGTTCTGTACTACAAGGGCATGTTCCCCATTTTCTCTGAACCAGATAAATGTTGCAAGAAAACGGTATGAAACCCTAAAATGATGCAAGAAAAAACGTACCTGTTGTCGAGCCACCATCCAGAGTTTGGTTGAATTTTTTCGTAATAGAACCGAAAGGGTCTGAAATATTTAGTGCTCGATAAAAAGAAGACAACACGTTGACAGGAGTGCTCAGCGGGTTCCTAGGAATCGTCGAAGTCAAAAGAGTGATGAGTTTCGGAAGACTAACATTGTTGGTGATTTGATTATTATCGATGAAACCACTCAATATCGAAACGAATGTCGAGAACTCGGGAGCGTTCTGGAAAAGTTTATCCTGGCTCGCCACTATTGTCAACAGTTGGTTGACCAGACTGTTCAAGCTCTGTGCATCACCGGGTCTTGGATTGTAGTTCAAAACCGAGCTGATTAACTGATCAATCTTGCCCATTCCATTAGAGAGCTCCGCGTAGTTCACTAAGATACTCAACAAACCATCGAGGCCGTTGTAAGACCCACTACAAGCGCTTTTCAGCAGGCTCAGGATATTCTCACGTGAGGTAAACAGACCACGGAATACCTTAGTCAAATGGAAACGCACCCCAGCTTGGGACAGCACGTTCAGCAATACCTCAGCACCACTTTCAGCTTTGAATATCTGCATTACATTCAAGTTCAAATTCTCCAGACTCAACTTTTCTGTGGAGTAGTTCAACAGTTCTGCCACCGCCAGATTCACCTGGTCAATAGTATCCATCCCAAATGAGATCCTGAAAGACCCGTTTCCCTTGTATATCAATGAAAGGGGACCTTGAAGAGCATCAAGGATTTTTGTGAAGATCGACACCTGCTCCGACAGTGATGAAGAACCACCCAGGCCTTCGAAAACTCCTTCCACTGTTTCACGGAACGGTTCTCTTGGTGGAGTATCCAGGCTGGACTGATCGCCTTTCTCGCGGATGATTTCCAGAAGAGATTGTAAGGAGGACAGTTTCTGGAAGTAGTTTTGGAAATTGGAAAAAATGCTGTTTGCTGTACTGGTATCGATCTTCATGTAGTATCTTAGTTGTTTGGATACGTCTATCAAAACCATAGTGCCCAGTTTTCCGTTGATATCGACAATAAGTCGAGAATAATAGTCGAGTATCCAACACATCCTGGCAGATTCGTTGATGAGGGCGATAAGAGATGGTTTGTAAAACACCTGGCGGTCAGCGTTTCCTGAAAAATAGATACTGCGTCAGAAAGTGTCCCAACAGATTCAATAATTTTTGAAGATTTTGCGAAATAATAATATTAAATTATTCTGTAGATTATCTGACAACAACAATGCCTCACAATGTTGTTCCTATTCAATAATATGTGTATGTATATGTGTATGATGGAACGAAGAAGATTCATTGAGTGGCCACTACGTTAACAGTATTGGGTCCTAAGAGTCACCATATGCCCTCTAATGTGTTTGACCCACGGGGAAGCTCTAATTGTGCTCGTTTATTGATCATTATATTCATAACTCTTGATTCGGCAAACTCGGTAATTGGCCAGAAAACATTCACTCATGAAGTACTTTCAAAATTCAATTAATTGTCCGAAGACCTAATAGACCGTCAGCTAGTGACAGATTTAGGTGCCCCATTTTCGCATACAAGCCTCGAATAGGGTTGAAAAGTATATCGATTTGGAGTAAAATGAAGATATTTTTACGAGTGGCTCCTGGGGATAACATACCGAGAATTCGATTTTTCAGAACAGTGCTTATTTGTTTCCCTCGTGTTTCTATTTACGGTACGAAACTACAGAGGGTGATTCGTTAAGTGTTTTGAGAAAAAAAGGTTTTTATGAACATATTTTCGGAGTTGCTTCTTTTCTGAGATACAGGGCATTGATTTTTTTTCAAAAGCCTTTGTATCTCAGAAACGAAGCAAGTCCGGACATATGTTCATAGGAACTTTTTTTCTCAAAACGACTTAACGAATCACCCTCTGTAGTTTCGTACCGTGAATAGAAACACGAGGGAAAGAAATAAGCACTGTTCTGAAAAATCGAATTCTCGGTATGTTATCTCCAGGAGCCACTCGTAAAAATATCTTCATTTTACTCCAAATCGATATACTTTTCAACCCTATTCGAGGCTTGTATGCGAAAATGGGGTACCCAAATCTGTCACTAGCTGACGGTCTATAAAAAAAATGAAGAAATATCACTGAATTTAAAATCAAAATAAAATAAAATTTCCTCTAAAAAAGAAATCGAAATTTAATGGATTCTTCCTTTGTTCTATTGTTTGTTTTTTCTTCATTGTAATTGTAAAAGTTTTTTTTAATAGAATGTATAAATACAAAAAGATGAATGAACAGTCTCATACCAGTTCTAAACATATAAACATATAAATATAATTATAATGTTATAGGCCATTTGCGTCTTTTATTTTGTGGGTGAAAAAACTAGTTTGGTCTATTAGCCGACACTACACAGCCTACTGTGAACACCCTTATTCTGTGTCTCCAATTGCCCTGGAATCACTTGTCAGCTGTGACGCTCATGTCATTTTTCATGAGTGCTGCTCAAAGTATTGCTGATTTGCACCTTGGACAGCTGTTGTGTTATGCCCAGAGTTTTTATTTTTATATCTATTTTCATTTGATATTTATTCAATTTTCATATATGATATAAAATATTTGAAATTAGTATATCATTTTTTGTAGTGAACAACAGTAGACAAATTATCGTTGACAGATATACTGTAAACTAGTGTTGTCGCAATGTTGTCATCGCATTCAAATTGACATTCTCTGGACTCAACTTACCCTCCGTGTAACTCGACGATTCCACCACTGCTGAGTTTACTAACGATTCCGCCACTGCTAAGTTCACTTTAATGAAACCTTCCAAGCCACCAGCGATACTGAAAGACCCACTCCCCTTATACACCAAGGAGAGGGAGTCTTTGAGTTTCTTGACGAATTTCGTGAGAAGTGAAAGCACATCCGGCAATGGTGAAGATAGTCCCAAGCTGTTGAACACTTCACCTGCTTCCTCACGTACCGGTTGCAAATCAGATGTATTGGACGTCTCGCCTTTTTTCTGGCCGATTTTCAGAAGGTATTGTAGGGAAGACATTTTTTGAAAGTAACCATTGAAATTGGACCAGATGCGGTTTTCTTCATTTGCAGTGTTTTTCAGGTGGTATCTTATTTGTTTGGTTAGGTCTACCACTTGTATGGTGGCCCGTTTTCCGTTGAATTCGACGATAAGTTGAGAGGCATAGTCGACGATCACGGCCATCTTGGCAGTTTTGTTGACGATGGCAATGAGAGGCGGTTTGTAGATTACTGAGATTCCTGAAAAAAGAGAAGCAGCTTTAGTTCAGTACACTACCGTTCTTGTATAATCTGTTTATATATATATATATATATATATATATATATATATATATATATATATATATAAGTAAAAAAAAGGTGTTTCGGCCAGGAAAACAGTAAAGTAATTTTTTCTCAGTTTTTTGGTGAAAAGTCAAAAAACTATGCACTTTTTGAAGTGTAGATCGCTATGTACAAAAATAAAGAACATAAAATTTCATCCAAAAAGCATTCCTATAAACGAATACAAAGAATCCGGGAACGTTGTGGAAAAGCTCATCTTGGTTTACCACTAATGTCAACGTCTGGTTGACCAGACTGCCCAAGCTCTCTATCTATCTTTTATCTTTGATTCATGAATGTGTTTGTAGTTTTGAAGGAGTATATTGAAAAATAAAATATTTTAACTGTTCAATACATCCTCGTAATGCTCATGCTGGCATGTTTCCCAACTCCTCCGAATTAGATGAGTCTCAGAAAAAAACTGAATGAAATTCGTATAAAATGAGAAAAAACTCACCTGCTGTTGATCCACCATCCAGAGTTTGATTAAACTGCCTCACAATGGAACCAAATGAATCTTCAATATTCAACGCTTGACTTAAAGAAGACAATACATTCACCATAAAGTTTAAGGGATTCCTGGAACTACTCGAAGTCAAAAGAGTAATGATTTTCGAAAGACCAACATTGTTGGTGAGACCACTCAATATCGAAACGAATGTAGAGAACTCGGAAGCGTTCTGGAAAAGTTTATCCTGGCTCGCCGCTATTGTCAACAGTTGGTTGACCAGACTGCTAAAGCTCTGTGCATCACCGGGTCTTGGATTATAGTTCAAAACCGAGCTGATTAGCTGATCAATCTTGCCCATTCCATTAGAGAGCTCCGCGTAGTTCACTAAGATACTCAACAAGCCATCGAGGCCGTTGTAAGACCCACTACAAGCGCTTTTCAGCAGGTTCAGGATATTCTCACGTGAGGTAAACAGACCACGGAATACCTTAGTCAAATCGAAACGCACCCCAGCTTGGGACAGCACGTTCAGCAATACCTCAGCACCACTTTCAGCTTTGAATATCTGCATTACATTCAAGTTCAAATTCTCCAGACTCAACTTTTCTGTGGAGTAGTTCAACAGTTCTGCCACCGCCAGATTCACCTGGTCAAAAGTATCCATCCCAAATGAGATCCTGAAAGACCCGTTTCCCTTGTATATCAATGAAAGGGGACCTTGGAGAGCATCAAGGATTTTTGTGAAGATCGACAGCTGCTCCGACAGTGATGGAGAACCACCCAGGCCTTCGAAAACTCCTTCCACTGTCTCACGGAACGGTTCTCTTGGTGGAGTATCCAGGCTGGACTGATCGCCTTTCTCGCGGATGATTTCCAGAAGAGATTGTAAGGAGGACAGTTTCTGGAAGTAGTTTTGGAAATTGGAAAAAATGCTGTTTGCTGTACCAGTATCGATCTTCATGTAGTATCTTAGTTGTTTGGATACGTCTATCAAGACCATAGTGCCCAGTTTTCCGTTGATATCGACAATAAGTCGAGAAGAATAGTCGAGTATC
Source organism: Chrysolina haemoptera (assembly GCA_958298965.1). Classification (NCBI taxonomy): domain Eukaryota; kingdom Metazoa; phylum Arthropoda; class Insecta; order Coleoptera; family Chrysomelidae; genus Chrysolina; species Chrysolina haemoptera. Next base: position 50,176,179 of record OY282585.1, read on the forward strand.
CCACACATCCTGGCAGATTCGTTGATGAGGGCGAGAAGAGATGGTTTGTAGAACACCTGGCGGTAAGCGTTTCCTGAAAAATAGATACTGCGTCAGAAAGTGACCCAACAGATTCAATAATTTTTGAAGATTTTTCGAAATAATAATATTAATTTATTCTGTAGATTATCTGACAACAACAATGCCTCACAATGTTGTTCCTATTCAATAATATGTGTATGTATATGTGTATGATGGAACGAAGAGGATTCATTGAGTGGCCACTACGTTAACAGTATTGGGTCCTAAGAGTCACTATATGCCCTCTAATGTGTTTGACCCACGGGGAAGCTCTAATTGTGCTTGTTTATTGATCATTATATTCATAACTCTTGATTCGGCAAACTGGGTAATTGGCCAGAAAACATTCACTCATGAAGTACTTTCAAAATTCAATTAATTGTCCGAAGACCTATAAAAAATGTAGAAATATCACTGAATTTAAAATCAAAATAAAATAATATTTCCTCTAAAAAAGAAATCGAAATTGAATGGATTCTTCCTTTGTTCTACTGTTTGTTTTTTCTTCATTGTAATTGTAAAAGTTTTTTTTTAATAGAATGTTTTGATTAATGATTAATGATTAATGAACAGTCTCATACCAGTTTTAAACATATAAGCATATAAATATACCCTTTTATAATGTTATAGGCCATTTGCGTCTTTTATTTTGTGGGTGAACAAACTAGCTTGGTCTATTAGCCGACACTACACAGCCTACTGTGAACACCCTTATACAGGCACGTGGCATGAATACAACAATGGCTCTGTGTCTCCAATTGCTCTGGAATCACTTGTCAGCTGTGACGCTTATGTCATTTTTCATGAGTGCTGCTCAAAGTATTGCTGATTTGCACCTTGGACAGCTGTTGTGTTATGCCCAGAGTTTTTATTTTTATATCTATTTTCATTTGATATTTATTCAATTTTCATATATCATATAAAATATTTGAAATTAGCATATCATTTTTTGTAGTGAACAACAGTAGACAAATTATCGTTGACAGATATACTGTAAACTAGTGTTGTCGCAATGTTGTCATCGCATTCAAATTGACATTCTCTTCACTCAACTTACCCTCCGTGTAACTTGACGATTCCGCCACTGCTGAGTTCACTAATGATTCCGCCACTGCTAAGTTCACTTTAATAAAACCTTCCAAGCCACCAGCGATACTGAAAGACCCCCTTCCCTTATACACCAAGGAGAGAGAGCCTTTGAGTTGCTTGACGAATTTCGTGAGAAGTGAGAGCACCTTCGGCAAAGGTGAAGAAATTCCCAGACTGTTGAATACTTCTTGCAAGTTGCCACGTACTGGTTCTTCCAAAGTGTCCAGCTTGGACTTGTCGCCTCTCTGCTTGCCGATTTCCAGAAGGTATTTTAATGACGACAATTTCTGGAAGTATTCTTCGAAGTTAGACCAGATGTTGTTAACTGTATCTGCTTCGTTTTTCAGGAAGTATCTTACTTGTTCGGATATGACTGCCACGTTTATGGTGCCCTGTTTTCCGTTGAATTCGACGATAAGTTGAGAATAATAGTCGAATATCACAGACATATTAGCAGATTTGTTAAATATGGCAATCAGAGATGTTTTGTAGATTAATTGGAGGTCAGAGTTTCCTGAAAAATGAAAGCTGTGTTAGTTACAAAATCGTTGTTGTCTAAGCTGTTCTGCACTACAAGGACATTTTCCCCATTTTCTCTGAACCAGATAAATGTTGAAGGAAAACGGTATGAAACCCCTCAAATTATGCAAGAAAAAACGTACCTGTTGTCAAGCCACCATCCAGAGTTTGATTGAATTTTCTCGTAATGGAACCGAAAGGGTCTGAAATATTCAATGCTTGATAAAAAGAAGACAACACGTTGACAAGAGTGCTCAGCGGGTTCCTAGGAATCGTCGAAGTCAAAAGAGTGATGATATCCGAAATCTTAATATTTTTGGAGGTGCGATTATTATCGACTATACTATTCAATATCGAAACGTATCCCGAGAATCCGGCAGCGTTGTGGAAAATATTATCCTGGTTGGCAATTACTGCCAATTTCTGTTTGAACAGACTGATCAAGTTCCGTCCATCATCAGGTCCTGCATTGTAGTTCAAAACCGAGGTGATCAGCTGATCAATGCTACCACTACCAATAGAGATCTCTGCGTAATTCACCAATATCCTCAGCAACCCATCGACGCCATCGTGAGATCCACTACTAGCGATTTTCAGCAGGCTCAGGACTTTCTCACGCGAGGTGAATAGGCCAACAAATATCTTAGTCAAATCGAAACGTACCCCAACTTGGGACAACACATTCAGCAATACCTCAGCACCACTTCCAGCTTTAAATAGCAGCATAGCATTCAAGTTGAAATTCTCCGTACTCAACTTTCCTTCCGAGTAGGTCAACAATCCTGCCACCGCCAGGTTCATCTTCGTGAAACTATCTATACTTTTGGCAATCCTAAAAGACCCACTTCCCTTGTACACTAAGGACAGGGGTCCTTCAAATGAGTCGATGAATTCTGTGTAAAGTGTTAGCAAATTCAACATTGGTGAAGGAATACCCAGGCTCTTGTACAGTTCTTCTAAGGTCTTACGTAGTGGTTCTCCTATAGTGCCCAGCTTGGACATCTCACCTACCTTCTGACCCTTTTCTAGAAGAGGTTTTAAAGACGGCAGTTTCTGGAAGAATTCTTCGAAGTTAGACCAGATGCTGTTCTTTATGATGTATCTCACTTGCTTCGATAAATCTATTACATTTATGATGCCCTGTTTTCCGTTGTGTTCGACCATTAGTCGAGAGGAATAGTCGAAAATCACGGCCATCTTTGCAGTTTCGTTGACGACGGCGATGAGAGATGGTTTGTAGAAAACTTGGAGGTCAGAATTTCCTGAAAAATAAAAGGTGCGTTAATGAAGTTTCCCAATGGATTCAATACGATTTTCCAACATTTTCAAATAAATGACACCAAGGTTTTGTTACACGGTAGCTTTCTCAATTTATAGTAAACCAAAATGATTATCCATTGGAATCCATTGAGGAGATTGCAGTCCTAAATAAATGTACTAAAGTTGACATTCTCCGGACTTAACTTACCCTCCGAGTAGCTCAACAATTCCGCCACTGCTAGATTCTCTTTAATGAATTCTTCCAACCCACCAGCAATCCTGAAAGATCCACTTCCCCTATAGACCAAGGAGAGGCTGCCTTTGAGTTGCTTGATGAATTTTATGACAAGTTGGAGTACATCCGGCAATGGTGAAGATACTCCCAGGCAGTTGAACACTTCTTCCAACTCCACGCGTACTGATTCCTCTAAAGTGTATTTACTGGACTTCTCGCCTTTCTCTTGACCAATTTTCAAGAGAATTTCTAAGGATTCCAGTTGCTGGAAGTAACCTTCAAAGTCAGACCAGATGCTGCTTTCCATATCGGAATCTATTTTGAGGAAATATCTTATTTCTTCGGATATGTCTACCACTTGTATTGAGGACTGTTTTCCGTTAAATTCGGCGATAAGCTGAGAAGAATAGTCGACTAGCATGGCCATCTTGGCCGATTTGTTGACGATGGCCATGAGGGATGTTTTGTAGATTAATTGGACGTCAGAGTTTCCTGAAAAATGAAAGCAGTTGTAATTAGTTATAAGTAGGTACAGAGTGAAACAATTACCAAAACTGCAAATTTAATTAAATTTGGTATGGGTTAGTTTATTAATAGAGGAAGAGGTATCCAATTAGTTCCGTGCCCTACTTTATGAAAATCGCCAGAAAATCCTGTTCGAAATTGAAAAAATATCAGAAAATCAGAATTGGACATATTCGTTGGTGATAGGTTTTACTTTAATATTATTTTATTATTATAATAGACAACTGTGAGACCGGGAAGGGCATGCGCAGAACGCGTCAGTCCGTGCTATTCAAAAATGATTCCAGTACGCTCCAATACTCTCTGAACAACACAAAAGAAACACCTCGGCTATCAATACCATAGAACGAAAAGATATATTACTATATGGAATTTGAAGAGGTAGACTTCAGCTTTCATTTTCCACCGAGAACGTATTCAGATTAGTTGTATACAAAATTAACCAGGAGAAAAAGTCAAAAAATGGATTTTTGGCTCAATGTTTAAATAAATTAACTCTTCGATTTTTTCCTCCTATTAACTCACATGGTGAACATTACAAAGGGCACTTTACACAGTATTTTGGATCATCCTGGAATATTTTCAAAATATTCGCAAGCATCTTTCACTTTTGAGAAACAGTCGAGAAGTAGGGAAATTGTAACCTCAAAAAAGTGAATGTCAGAGATCGATTTTTAAAAAACGAGATCATCAAGGTGAAGTTTCCTTAGCTGAAATCAAATTACATAGTATAGTTCTTTCAAAAAATTGTACCTGAAAACCAATAGTTGTGGGAATTTATAGAAGTTTTTATTTGATGGAAAAATGTATTCCATATTTATACCCAGGATTCTCAAAGTTCAAGTCTTACCCTTTAAATGCTCGTTTGATTGATCAAAATCCGGTAACGCTAGTTTTAACTTTGAAAACATTCTCTCTTATTTAAACCTGAGCGTTTCTGACACGAGCATTGTTATAAGGTTCCAAAGTTATTTCAGAGAGAACTTTTGATTTTTGGTAAAAAATAAATGAAATATTTGTATTCAATATGTTTACAGCTCTATTTTTGATCACTTGATATTTTTTCAATTTCCACGTTTTTTCCAAGTTACAGCCGGAAAACTCGTTGAACTAATTTTCTTTCGATTTTTCCAAAGTAGGGCCCGGTACTCATTGGAAACCTCATCCTCTATTATCCAACTAAGCTCGTACCAAATTTCATTACTATTCAATTTTCTGAGTAGAGGAAGTCTATGGATTCTTTACTATTGATTCTCATGGTATTATATTCCTTATTTTCTTGAATCAGATGAGTGTTAAAAACAATGGTATGAAACACTTGTATTATAAAAGAAAAGACGAACCTGCTGTCGATCCACCGTCAAGAGTTTGATTGAACTGCTTTGCAATGGAACCAAACGAGTCTGGCATATTCAAAGCTTGATAGAAAGAGGACAAAACCTTCACAAGAATGCTCAAAGGATAACTAGAACCACTCGAAGTCAAAAGAGTGATTATAGCCGAAACACTAATATTGTGGGAGGTTTGATTGCTACTGATGATACCATTCCATATCGAAACGAATACCGATAATCCCTGGGCGTTATGGAAAAGCCCATCCTGGTTAGCCGCTATTGCCAACGCCTCGTTGATCAGACTGTTCAAGTTCTGTATATCCCCGGATCCTGCATTGTAGTTCAGAACAGAGCTGATCAGCTCATCAGTGCTACCGCTTCCAATAGAGAGTTCTGCGTAGTTCACCAAAATCCTCAGCAAACCATCGACGCCGTAGTAAGACCCACTACAAGCGCTTTTCAGCAGGCTCAGGATATTCTCACGTGAGGTAAACAGACCTCGGAATACTTTAGTTAAATCGAAATGCACCCCAGCTTGGGACAGGACGTTCAGCAATACCTCAGCACCACTTTCAGAATTGAATATCTGCGTAGCATTCAAGTCAACATTTTCCAGAGTCAACTTCCCTTCCGAGTAGTTCAAAAGTTCAGCCACCGCCAGGTTCATCTGCGTAAATTCATCCAATCCACTGGCGATCCTGAAAGATCCGCTGCCCTTGTACACCAATGAGAGGCAACCTCTGAGTTGCTCTATGAATTTTGTGGGGTATGACAAATCCTCCAGTATTGGCGAAGAACCATCTAGGCCGTCGAATGCTTCATTCAAGAAATTTCGTACTGATTCTTCGATAGTGTCTATTCTGGATTTCTTGCCTTTCTCCTGGCAAATTCCTAGAAGAGATTGTAAAGACGACAGTTTCTGGAAGTAATCTTCGACGTTAGACCAGATGATGTTTACTGTTTCAGCTTCGTTTTCCAGGAAGTATCTTACTTGTTTGTAAATGTCTTCAACGATTAAGGATGACCGTTTTCCATTGAGTACGACTATCAGCCCTGAGAAATAGTCCAGAATCACTCCCGTCTGGGTATTTTCGTTGATGATGGCGATGAGAGATTCTTTGTAGAACACTTGGCGGTTTTCTGCAAAATAGAAGCTACGTTAGTAAAGTTTCCAATGGCACCATAATACTAGTAGTACAGTATACACAGACAAATTCAAGCCAAAACTGGAGGATGAATTGTAGCACTATGAAAATCGACACATGACATCAAGAATCGTAAAAAAAAATTGTTCACCAAAAAACCAGATATGGAACACGTTTTTTTTATTTAAAAAATTATTAATATTTTTTGCTGTTGTTTCGGAAAGTATGAGATTTACCAAGAAATGATTTCAATGGGGCCCAAGATAATTCAATTCTACACAAGAAATAAATTCAGTAATTTCTTACAAAATGCGCCCGTTTTCTCAGAAAACGTGATTGAATGCCGATATCAAATTTCAGGCTCGGCAGGGGTCAAAATTGTATTTGTCATAACTTTGCTAAAAATGATCGTAGAAGGAAAAGAATGCGTGTATTTTGTTCCTGAAGTATTCTACCTTATCATGCAAATATAACATGTGAGTATCTGAGAATGTGTTATGTCCCACTTCCCCTAACCCTTCTATGATACTTACGGAGGATTCAAAAATTATGGATATTTTAGTTTAATGAAATTATTATACTGAATTAGGAACCAGTACGTCCTTTGAACCATATGCAACGATTTAAGACTAGTGAGGTAAACAGACCACGGAAGTCTCACTTATACATGCCAAAGGAAAATCTGGGTTGTAATCCTGCCTCAGTTTTCAACTCACACATAATCCCGGCATGTTCTTCAGTAAATGTTGAGAATAATCGCTTATACACGTCCTACATGAAAAATAAAGCATGTAATTTCAATCCTGCGTTTGCACTTTACAAAAGTGTTATTAAACATGCATATGCATATGCATATGCGTATAGGCGATTATTTTCAATTTTTTCTGACTAAGGCAGGAGTAAAAGAAAGTTTTTGGTTTGGCATGTATAAGTGCGACATGTCACACTACTCTTGATTTGTTGAATATAGTTCAAAGAGGGTATGGGTTGCTGCTTTAGTATATTCCATATTCCATATCAATTATTCAGGATTTTCGGATCCCGTGAAGTGGGACAAAACAAATTTTATGTACTCAAATACTCACATGTTACATTTGCATGATAAAGTAGGAGTCTTCAGAAACGATATTCACTTTTCTTTTACTTTCTCTGATCATTTTTACTTGGGATAGAGAAACTTTTTCTGGCGGGTCAATAAATTCTCTCTCATACTCATTCGGCTTATGGAGAAAATAATAGGCGATATCTGCATAGTCTTTGTAGAACACTCTTTCAAAATCACAAAATTTTGACGCTAGTCAACTTGTTCATATATGAGTTGTCGATATACATTTTCACGAACAAAAATGACTTCAGTCTCAACGGCGATATCCATGATAAAAATACTCGCCAAAAACATCTGATTCACATAAAACCAAGTATAAAATCAGTCAAAATGCTCCACACTCCATTGGTCCTAAAATTTTCAATCGTTTACCTGAAAAAATTAAATCCACTCCCAATCTTATGAAATTTAAAAAAAGTCTGAAGTCTCTTTTGCAAGAAAATTGTTTTTATACACTAGACGAGTTTTTTTTACATGACCAACTGTGATATCTCCGGTTGAATGTATATGTATTTGTATTTTATATATTTATAGTTTATACTTGTTCTTCATTTTTATATTGTCGTTGCTATTTTACTTTTATGTCTTTAGCTTTAGGTATAATTTGACGATTCCTATACAAAATGAAAATTTTTGTCATTTGAAGGAAATAAAATAATTTGAATTTGAATTTGAATAATAGCATCAAACTTGGTGTTGTTGGATTCCTTATGATCGTCCCTAACCGATCATGCAATGATATACCGGGTTTTCTATTTAAAAAAATTATTGAAGATGGCGCCCAGCTGCCATTTTGAAACTATTAGATGGAATTTTCTAATGAAAAAGTATGTTTTCATCTCCTATTTGAGCCTACCAAATTCCGTTGCGATATACCAGGTGGTTCAAAAATTAGTAGGGGGGAACGGACTTTAAACTAGCACTGTATGCTGCTTCCAAGAATTTTTGGTTAATTTCAGTCTGTTATGATACTGGTTTTTGGATAAAAGTTCTTGGGTTGAGCCTTTTCATGTGATTATATTGGTTTGTCAGATGAAAGCTAACACCAGAATTGTCGAATAAATTTTCGTGTGTAAATATAACAAATATTTGTTGATTTTATCGTTCACTTATTCATAAATTATTCATGAATTTTATTGGTCATTGTAAATTCGTAGTATACAATATAATCCTCAAAAACCCCTATTCCCTTATTGATTTGCATGACCTCCTCCATTTTCTGCTTTTAATTACTCCCTGGTATACCACCATTTTTCCCTTCAATTCTACTCTCCTTTCCTTACCTTGTTGATCTCCACTACTTCCTTCTTCAGGTACTTCATGTTCGACGCAAACTCCAATAGATCCTTCACTGGTCCCTCCTGTTACTCCTTCCGTTACTACTTCTGTTACTCCTTCTGTTACTCCTTTTGTTTCTCCTTCTGTTTCTCCCTCTGTTACTCTTTCTGTCACTCCTTCTGTAACTCCTTCTGTTTCTCCTTCAGTACCTTCTCCCTCTACAAATCAATATGGAAAGTTAAAAAAAATCAAAGAATAATGCTATTTCTACATTATTTCAATATTGAGTGTTCTATTTGGATCATTCAGATACGAATACTTGGGAAAGCCAATATGAATCAATCAGGCTACTTTGTCAGGTTTTTCTGAACTTCCTTTGACTAGAAGAAACAAAGAAATTAATTTCTCTGCAATTTCATTATTCACGACGTTTCGGCTATATGAATGTATGAATGCCACAGATTCTCAAAGATACTTCTGAATAAAAGCTGATTTTGTGTCATTAGCGTAGTGGTGAATTGCCTGTGATTAAATAAATATATTATTAAGCTCACCTAGGCCTCTTAGGTACCTGAAGAAAATACGATCTGATATTTCTGAATATTTTTTTTCGGATTTTCTCAAAATGAAAAACCAGTAAAAATTGTTTCATAAGTTCTCACCCTCATTCGCTAAAATAGTCACAAAACATATCACAGCAATTGATAACACTAATAGTAAACGAGTCATTTTTAGCAGAATGACAAATGTGCAATATGGAACTTTTTATTTATAGTTTCCGCTTTGCATATCAGTTCAAAATATCAAATTAGGGAATATTTACCATGAATTAGAAGCACCGGTAACAAGTTAACCTATTTTCAGGAATTTGCGATAAGGCATTATAAAAACGAATAAATCCATTAATACCCTATTTGAAATACAAAATCTTGAAAAATTACCATAGGTATAACATTAGCTTACTATTTCTAATGGACACAAATACATACTCAAAATAGTAGATAAATTTCTTGAGAGTTCAAAATAATCACCTTTCATAAATTCAAAAGGAACCTTATTTACATAGGTAATAATTTGATGATTCATTAGAAAAAAATAACAATAATTTCTTTCGGTATTTCTAAAGAAATCTTGAAGATTTCCAAGAGTACCTCCATCCGTATTGGCTCGTAGTGGCAAATTCTATCTGTTGTTAAGAGGTAAAAGGATAAGAACCATAGGTGGCGGATGGTATCTACCACCGCCCGGAAAAACACCACCATATCTAATGAATACAGTGTGCCTCATGGAAACACCCCCTTGTACCCAGCATCTGTAGATATACAGGCGATGAGTAAGTATAAGACCACAGGAGAAAAAGGGGGAATGTCACAGGAAGTTAGTTTCGAGAAAAACGAATTTTAAAGTTTTAAACCTCCTTATTCTTTGGACATTGAACAAAACCGAAAACAAACTACATACTTAGATTAATTGGTATAATGAGTAACATAGCTGGGGACAACTACAAATAAAAATCATTTTCAAATGAAACAAATCATCGATAACCAAAAATAAACTTAATGATTCAGAGGAACAATGGGGAATGTCCAAAAATAAATCTGATTTCCTTGTCAAAAACGATAATTGTCCATATCTGCTCTGGTTGGTACATTTATTCATCCTTGCCTATCCCAGCCTACTTTGCACGCATGTGAGGTAAGATGGCATAGTAAATCTGGGATTCTTCTGAACAGGACTTCTTCAGATCTTGCAGATCTTTGAATTTCTCGTTGGATATTGGAATGAGATCTGAAATAATGATGAAAAACATTGTCAACATATCGACAGTCTAGAAACAAACAACCTATTGTTATAGTACAATGACATCAGTATTTAAGGAAGCAAAAAGTTTGGACATTCCCCTTTCTTTGCATTTTTGATATGGACATTCCTCGTTTTTCTCCTGTGAATGTTATTTTCAAACTAGCATATTGGCTGTCTACGCTGCGTTATTGCCGTGGACTAAAATATCAGGGTTATGCTAACAGATGGCGGTGTCAGTTCAATTCCCACTATATTGTCCCTTTTCCCTTTTTTCCATGTGGTCTTCAAATTAAATAATATAATTATATAAGCCTCTCTAGTTTACTGTTTGTCGTGCAAGAGCATCTGATTTTCTGGATAATTTGACGAGCTTATTATCAATATTCCTGATGTTTATTAAATTTTGATGCTGACTGAGATCGTTCGTGGAAATAGTAATTTATGTATCAAGTGAGTAAAGTGATACTTTACTCACGAGTTTCATACAGTATTTTTTCTACAACTGTCAAAAAAAAATCAATTCATATTTTTTTGCAAATATAAAATTAATTTGGCATATTTTTATTGATTCATTATGCGTACAAAGTTCGAAGAGTATGTCGGAGAGTTAAATTTCAAACAAATGAAAGGAATGATTTCGACATAGTCGAAATCCCTTTCTCTTCACACTATTCCGCAAATGGAAAATTCGAAGCGAATATTAAAATAACATATTCATCGAGATCAATATTATTATTATTAATGTTGAATTGACTTTCGAATAACTAGTCCATCGAAGTAACTTTTCATTTTCTTAGATTTGTATTCAAAATTAATGAACAATCCTCGTGAAGCAACGAATACCTTTTTCTTTCTTTGAACTATGTCACGATTTTCTCCGTTCTATATTCATCACTTTTTGTTTCTATTTGAATTAAATTTATAGTTATCACGAATTTTATCTGGATAGATTCCCAATTTAACAAATTTCATTAAATATTGTTGTCAACTAGTTTCTGACGGCCAAACAGCCATAGCTACCTTGGATAACCTAGTGTAGATGAGGTATATGCTATTATTTTGAATATATTCGCCGCGATAGTTTGGAATTTTGATAATACTTATTTATTTAATAGTAAGAATGCTTAGAATATTATTGGTGAAACATTTGTATATCAGCTATTTATAGGTTAATAGTTGCCAAAGAAAATGAGAACTGGCTTTATGACAGGATTTCGTTATTATTCGGATATATCACTGTTGTAGCATGAAACTGTCGGTTGCCTAGCAACAGCCGTTGAAAAAGTGCACTTTTCCAAAATTTCTGTTTTTTCCAGATATCTCTGGACATACTCGGGATTTCAGAATTTTCTCAACAGCATATTGTGAGTCAAGTAAATGCATTAAATTGTCCCAATTGAACCATCTTCGTATCTCTCATAGTTTCCGAGACCTCAATGGTGAGGATCTAATTTGAATCACCCTGTATTCGGAAGACAATCAGAAAATACCATTCAACAATTCCAATTTGATTCTACTATGAAATCATCGCCGTAGTACAAATAAACGTCCAACAAAGGAGGTAATTTTTCGAGACTAAACAACCATATCCCATTGATGTCAATAAGAGATAGTAGAGTCGAAGATATCAATAAAAGGAAAAGTTCTTCATTTGACCTACATACAGTTGAATCTCGTGAGCTTGAAGCACTCGGTCGGTCAACTATGAACAAATGGAAAATAATTTTCTTTTGTCTGCTACCACATTCCTATTCATTTCCACAAAACGGTAACGTAGCATCACTCGTAAGGATGATGGATATTGTTTTCAGCTCTAGAAAGATATGTTTCGTTCATGACGAAATCGCCATCAGTCACGCCTTGGAAAAAGCTTTGATACTCTCTAATATTACAGTAAATGCTTTCACTATCAACCATTTTACCTCAGTTCAACTCAGATCAGTGATATCAACAGAAGAGAAGCAATCTGGTTCTGATACTCTGATCGTAGTGAAAGATGCCGATGATTTCCTGGGTCCCATATTTCATCAAGGATTTCGAAAACGTATACCTGATTTGTTCCAGTCCCATTCCAGGATGATTTTTGCATATGAAAAAGCTTCGGTGAGATCGAAAACATTGCTGAAGAAGTTGGTCCACGAGTTTGCTATCGATGTATTTGTAGCAGAAAATTTGGTATTCGAAGAAAAACCACAATTTCCCAAAGTTGAACCTGTTGAAAGAATTGGTCTACGAGTTGAGAGTTTTTATAGGAAAAAGGCTATTTTATCCGGTGAGAATTTTTTTTATTCACGAGCTGTTGTAGTTAAGTACCAAATATATTAGGAGTCGGTTGCTTGTTGTATTTTTTTTTTTATTCAATAATAAAGTGTTGGAGATTTTGTGGGCGTATTCTGCCAATGCAAAGGCTACCTTTGAATATACTTTCTTGATTTCTTGATTTCTTGTGTTTTTTGAAGTGGTGAAACATGCAACTCCTATTCCATTTTTCACCGGAAATAATTAAAAATACAAAATGTCTCAACTTAATTATATCTCCCTATATCTTTTTTTTTCTCGGATGCTGTACCTTCGCCAGCTACACCTCAGCCTCTTGAGCTTTTGGGTTTTCCGGGTTAGTTTTACAGCAACCACTTCGTAACTCTAGTACCCTGTACCAGTCTATACTGGTTCTTCACCGGTTGACTGCTGTATTCTTCGGGAGTTACTCTAGGTTTCCCGAATATTGTCTGTCTCTTGCGGTCTACTGCCTCGCATTCCAACTTAAGTAGTTCTTCAGTTCTATGTTTTACCTGTCCTTTAATGAATGTTTTCCCGTGGTGCATGAGAAGGGCTTCGTTCCACCTCTCCTTTTGTTTTCGCTTACCCACATCAGAGTTAATCTGTTGTTGTTACCCACATCAGAGTTAATCTGTTGTTGTTCTGTGAGAACACTGAGTTCTTCTCGGCATTCCCATACCAGTCTTGATGTCACTTTCGGATTCATGAGGGCCTTCAGTGACGCCTGGCTGTCTGTGCATATTTTGATCCGTGCATCATGCGTTTCTCTCATATTGATTTCTCTTACGCATTGCAAGATGGCGTACATCTCTGCTTGGAATACGGACGTGTTTGTTCCTAGGGAGACGCTTATTTGTGAGTTACTCCCCTCACTGTATATTTCAGCACCAGTTCCTTCCCTGGTTTTGGATCCGTCCGTGTACCAGATCCTCTCTCCAGTTTCGTCCCTGATGTTATCATCTGTCCATTCCCTTCGATCTTGTCATGTCATGACTCCGACTATCTCCTTTTATGATCCGATCTGTTGCTCGTGTTTTGTTGCCTTAGAAGTCCCATTCTTGTATGACTGTTATGTCAATCGGTGGGAGGTCCAACAGTACTTCCATGGCTGATATTGGTGTTGTTTCCATAGCTCCCGTTATGCTAAGATAAGCAAGTCTTTGTATCTTGCTCAACTCAGCCGCGCCTATTTCTTGTGTTATCTTTTTCCACCATACCAAAAATGAATATGTGATCATTGGTTTCACCACAATATTGTATATCCAATATACCGTTTTGGGATTTAAGCTTGCTGCCCACTTGTCCGGTACAGCACGGCACGGCGCTGTCCGTCGCCTAATGTCGACGGTAGACAGTCCAGCATTGCACGCGTACCGTTGTTTGCTGAAAAGGATCGGAGAGCTGTACTTTTCCGGCGACGGACGCTGTTTGCTGTGCCGTGCCGGGCTAGTGGGCGATTGTCCACTTATTTGCATTGTTCCAATCCTATCCGTATTTTGACGGAACGGACCGTGCTGTGCTGTGCCGGACAAGTGGGCGGCAAGCTTAAGCCCCCATGTTTTCCCGTGTGCTCGCCTGACTATCATCAATGTCATTTCGCCTTTCTTTTTCATTTTTGCCAGCTGTTGGTTCCAGGTCAGTTTCTATACCTATATCTTACTCGTGAGGAACATCTTTATTTCAAAATTAAACTAAAAGTAATATAACATGTATAACAGATTATTATGAGATTTCATAAACTATTCTTTAACCAAATATTTCAGAGAACAAAACTAGCGGAACCAGTATAGCAAATTGGTCAGATTTTGAACCCAAGGAATGGTCTCCCAAATTCGCCTCCGGTACCTTCTTCAGGATGTCACTGTTTCATTGTCCTCCCTTTTGGTACGTTATCAATGGTACTCTGAGAAGAGGGCTCGAATCACTGGTTCTGGATGAGATAATGCGAGGTTGGCCAGTGAAATACTATGTGGAAGAGGTACGAGATCTTGATTTGTGATGAATAATGCCATTTTGAAAGAAAGGCAATTTTTTTGGTGTCGAAAAGTAACTTAAGAAGTACCATTTCACCTACGAAAATAAAATAAAAAAATTCCAATCCGTTCAAAAGTTAACGAGGGGTCGTTTCTTCATGGACACACTATATAAAAACAGTTGATGTTCATTCATCTCAAACATAACTTCCATGTATCAGATTATCTACTAATAGTCAACATTCATTGATAAAATTATTGGTATATTCGTTGAGGCTCTTTGTTCAATTCCAGATGGACCCCAATGAGGACAAATGGAACTACACAGTAGGATTAGTCGAGCAACGAGAAAGAGATGCAGCGGGCTGTTCTCAATGGTTGATAAGAACCGCCAACCGCAGGGTGGAATTATCCTACCCAAACTACCCAGTCTGTGTAACGTTTCTAGTAAAAAAACCTCAGCTTCTACCCGTTGCCACGTTCCTGTTTCAGTCACTACAAACCAGCATATACTTGGCGATATTCATAGTACTACTCATTGTTCGGGTACTGCTCAGATTGATGAAAAAGCTAGACCAGAGTACTAACTCTCCACTAGTAGTGGAGTACAATGGAGGTCCTACGAAAAGGCCTCAAGCCCTAGGGACCAAATCTATCAACACACTGCTACTGTTTTGGGTGATATTCTGCCTCTTGTGGTCAACGTACTACTCAGCTGGATTAACAAGCAATTGTGCTCATCCTCGAGTCACCCAAGACATAAATACTTTGGATAAAATGGCTACTTACCAGATACCATGGGTCTTCACTTACAACTACTACAAGAACTATTTCAATTCCTTAGGTAACCCCACCCTAGGAGCCTTGGCTGACCTCTACATACAAGGACACAAAATCTTGGATCGTACCGAAAACTCAGCTATTTACGTCAAATTCTTGGGTAGAAAATACGTTAGTGAAATTGATGACCTACCACTTTACGAGTGGAAGTACTACAAACTTCTAGACGACTGTTTGGGGGAGTACTATGCAGGATTCGTGCTGCAAGAGAACTCGCCTTATACGAGGGCTTTTTCCAAGGTCTCCCAAAGGCTGATGGAAAGCGGTTTGGTGTCAAACATGTTCGATAATATGTACTCGAAAAAAAGAGTTTTCATGAACGTCTTTTTTAGTAAGTACGTCAATGCTGAGTACATTCTTATCGACTTGGAGAGGATGCAAGGTGCTTTATTTCTGCTAGCAGTGGGGTGGGTTACCAGCCTGGTAATCTTCATCTTAGAATTTTTTTACTCAAGATGGGTTCAAAAGAAATGAAGTAATATATTTAGAAATATTACTTGTGAGTCAGCAACGATGTCGCTTGTTAAAATTATTTTATCTCAAGCAGCACCTTGTATGAAACAACTGAAGGACCACAGTAAGAACCAAGGATGGGGTAGAAACATTTTAGAGTTTGAAGTTTGTATAGAATCACATTTATTGTATAAAAAAAACTGAAATCCTGATTGCAAGTGTATTCATGTTTTTGAAATAAAAAGCACGAGTACATATATCTAACAATGAGGACAAATAGTTCTGCAATTCGATGCCATCATTAATATTAAGTTGAATGAGTTTCTTTATCAAGAACAATAAGGTACTCATAAGGTGAGTAAAATAAAATCAATGAGGGCCAAAAGTATTACATTTCTATGCCTACATAAATTTTCACTTATATGATTCCGTCTATCAAGAACAAAATGTAAAGAATCAGTTCTTTCTCAATATCTTTAAAACCACTTTGGCTTTTTTTCAATTATGGTACGTGCAAAGTACATTTTTTCCATAATGAAGGTTTTATTGATTTTCTCATGCCTTGCCACATTTTTGATTTTTGATTATTTTCGCTTGCGAGTTAGCCTTTCGGGATTTGAGCATGCTTTCAGCGAATGGCCGAATTCGGCATGTGATTCCAACATAGACATTTATTTCACCAAAAACAGCAGTTGCTGAAAATTCAACCCTTACGTAAGGGCCGATCTTTTCACCTGATAACTATCTATCGGATAAACTTCACAGGTTTACATATCTTTATCTGATAGATAGAGTTATCTCGGACTTATCTATAGGTGAAAAGACCAGCCCTATAAGTATAACTTTTCACTATTTTTCATAGTTGGTTGTTATAAAAAGAATTTTGTCTATTTCTGTTTTCTGTTTGTTTAATGATCCATGTCTTCGTATTCCTGTGGGAATTTCAGTTTTCTATTCAAATCTCGCTAAGAATTACTAACCATGAATGAATTATGTGCATTCGCCAGCACATTAAAACCCCTAGAATAAAATAATTCTTTAATGTTAAGGAAACAGTCGTTTTTGCACTATTGCACAATCATGCATATATTTTTTCTATAACTCCCAAAAAGTCCATTTTTTTGTGTAGTTTGTGTAGTATTACAATTTCTCAATTCAATTCAATTTTTCACCAATATTACTCGTAGCGTTTTGACAAGAAAGTAAATGTCATCAGAAATCGAAAAATTTGCTGTGAACAGCGGAATATTCATTTTTAAAAAGAAAATTCACTGATTTCTGTTGATATTCAAAATTCAAGTAATTAATAATGATCTGTCGAATTTTAAATATTTTCTCAGTGTCACCAACCAAATGTTTTTGACATATGTTGTTATTAAACCATTTTTTTCGATTAAAAAATTACAAATGAATGCAAAATGGAAAACATAGTATATAAAACTTGTTTCATGATATACTAATATACAACTACTCTGTGTATGCAACTCAAAATACCGCTGATCCAACTGTTTATTCCTACTCCTCTCACTACTGCTCACGTGTAATAATGTAAACAGTCCAGTTGATGATGTATCGGAAATTTTTTTTCAGAGCGCCTTGAATATTCATTATTATTTTACTCTCGTCCATTGCAGACATTTCGAACCACATAGAACTCTCGTTTTATCGGAATGCAGCGGTGACTCAGTCCACTCTTTCAAAGAACGTCGTGCAGCAGGTCGGGCTCCAGGCATGTTACAATATAGCAGATTTTCAGATGGTAGAAGATTAATATTTCAGGTAGAGGTGAAAAATATATTTATTCAGTAGGTACAAATATTGTTTTTTGAATAAAGAGGTTGCGTCGACAATGATGTTGTTTTTGTCTGAAGTTCATAGAGTGGGCCTTGGGTTACTCTGAAAAAATAAAATAAGTGAAAAAGATGGTATGAATATTTTCAACAAAAAAAATATTTCAACTTTGCAGGAGAGCATCAAACTATTACTGCAAAATGGGTTGACATATTGAGTTTTTCGTTTCAGTATCAGTATCAGTACGTAGTCTCAGTTTGAATAGGTACAGATAACAACTGAACCTGAATCGATAGTGGAAGTCGTTACCAGAACAAGTCATGTGAACCTCATTGGTAAACAGCTACAACCTCAACTCACCCTCCGAGCCGGTAAGCAGTGCTGCCATCCCCAGGTTCACTTTTATGAAAGCATCTCCTCCACTGGCAATCTCGAAACCTCCCGCATCTTTATACACCGCAGTTAGGGCACCTCTAAGTTGCTTGATGAGTTTTGTGTGGAGTGTGAGCTCCTCCGGTATTGGCAAAGAAGCTCCTAGACTGCGGGACACTTCTACCAAGTCTCGAAGCACCGGCTCTGAACCTTCTAAAGTATCCAGCTTGGAATTTTCCCCTTTCTCTTGGCCGGTTTTCAGGAAAGGTTGTAAGGAAGACCGTTTATGTAAGAAACCTCTGAAATTGGACCAGAAGCTGTTAATTGTATCGGTTTCGTTTTTTAGGTAGTATATCACTTGTTCTGATATGTCTATCACGATCATAGTGGACCGATTTCCGTTGATTACGACCATCAGAGGAGAGGTTATGTCGATCATAACAGCCATCTTTTCAATTTGGTTGATGAAGGCGATGAAAGAGTGTGAAGGGACTACACGCTGGATGTAGTATACTTCGGCGTCAGAGTTTTCTGAAAAATAAAAGCTGCGTTACATCAACAATAAAAATAACTTTTTTTTTTTAATTTTCCAATCAGTTTCATGACAGAAACTGACAAGCAAAAATTTAGAGACCGCAGGTCGAACTGTTTTGTCTGATGATAGTTTGAGTGAAATTACTGCAAAATATTTAGTTGAAAGAGAATCATCCAATATAAAAAAAGTTCGAGTGGTTTTTAGCAAGATAAATTAACAATATATAGATAATGCCGAACAATAATAAACATTTTCATCGAAACAATTATTTGAAGAAGGAGTTTTTGAAAATATAATGGTTTCAATGTTTTTTGTGATTGGTGCGATGAAATTTCCATTCATTTTCATTATTATTATTATTATTATTGAGTTGATTAGGTACACTAATAATAGTAAATTACGCCACGAGTCAATAATGATAGCTATTAGTCTCGAGGAAATTTCAAGAACTAAGCACTCCGAGAGAATATTAGCCATTATATATTGGTGGTGAATAAATATATAAATAAATGATTCACAAAAAATATACCTGGTGTTGTATCCATAGTCACATTGTACTGCTTTATAGCGGATCCGAAGAAGTGTGGAATAACCGAAGTTGGATAGAAAGAAGATAGTAGTTTCACTATAGTGAATAACGGATTAAGAGATTTCCTCGTCTCTGCAGGTAGATAAGCGATAATTTCCGAAAGACTCATATTGTCGGAGGGGTAATCATGAGTGATGATGCCTTTCAATATCGAAATGTATAAAGAGAATCCATCAGCGTTGTGAAAGCGCTCGTCCTGGTTTGCCACTTCGCTCAACATCTGGTTGACAAAATTGTCCAAGCTCTGCCCGGTTCGTGGATTGTAGCTCAAAATCGAGTTGACTAAACGGGCAAAGGTGCTCTTCCCATTGGACACCCCCACGTAGTCTGCAAGGATTGTGATCAATCCATCAAGGCCGTTATTGGACCCACCAGTAGCGTTTATCAGCAGGCTCTGGACTTTCTCAGGCGAGGCGAACAGCACATCAAACTGCTGAATCAAGTCGTAGTGTTTCCCAGCTTGAGACAGCACTTTCAGCAATACTTCAGCACCGTTTGGAGCTTCGAATATATCCGTAGTATTCAACTTTAGATTGTCTGGACTCAACTTGTCCTTCGAGAACTTCAACAGTTCTGCTACCGCCAGATTCACCTTGGCGAATTCATTCACCCCAATGAAGATATTAAAAGACCCGCTTTCCGTATACATCAAGGAGAGAGGGCCTCTGAGTCCCTCCATGAATTTCGTGACAAGTTCGCGCTCCTCCAGAATTACTGAAGAACCTCCCAGGCTGTTGAATACTTCTCTCAAGTCTCTACCTACTTTTCTTTTCTTTGGAGTATCCAACTTGGACTCTTCACCTTTATCTTTAGCGATTTCTAAAAATTGTTCAAGGGACGCCAGTTTCCCAAAGTAATCGCTAAAGCTGGACCAGATGCCGTTTTGTGTATCGGCTTGGTTTTCCACGTAGTATCTCACTTGTTTTGGTAAGTCGACCACGATTATAGAGGACCTTTGTCCGTTGAGTACGACGATATGCTGGGTGGAATAGTCAAGGATCGTACCCATCTTGGCAGACTCATTGGCGATTGCAAAGAGAAATGGTTTGTAGAATACCTGGCAGTTATATTTTCCTGAAAATAGAAACAGAGTTAGAGAAACAGGTTCATTCAACATTTTGAGAAAAAATTACAAAATTCGGCGGAAAAACGAGCCCTGTGGAGCAGATGTGAGGCATGTCTCTAACGTGACGACAAAAAGGGGGGGAAACTGAGCTCGACGGGATGCTCTCGATGGGACCGCTAACGGTGGAACGATTGATGATATTTCGGAGGAGCATCGTTCATTAAAATATCTATGAAACAGAGACAGATCGTCAACTTTTCTGTGATGTTCCAGAGAAGTAAACAAACTTGTGGGTGAAGTATCACCGACGAGACGAATGGCTCTCTTTCGGACCGAATCCAAAAGTTTCAATATGTGTTTAGGTGCTGCACTCCATATTTAGGAACAAAATTCCAGTACAGGTCGATTGTACCTTTTCATATCATAATCAGTGGACGGGAAGTAAAATGCTACTTGGAGCAAAAAGTTTTCAATATGTATAGATATAACTGCTGAATAAATTTGAACTTGATGGAATTGCCCCACCCACATTTCTCAACAATTACTGAAAATTCACTCAAAACGGCATGTTACTCTTAAATAAACGCTCCCAGCTGTCATTGCTCAAACAGATACAAGTTTTTTTCACATAGATTGAATCCGAAAAGAATCGAAAAGAGTTAATTATTGAAATACCAGATACTGAGAATCTCCAGTACGGTCGATATTTTCATCAGTTTTGTCTGATGCAGTTATAAATGGTCTGCATATTTTATAACTGGGTTGATTACAGAACGTTACCTTAGTAATTTTTCTTCAATGTACGTACTTCTTCTAGTAAAGTTTTTTGTCTTGAGGGGCGAAATTTTTTGTATCACCCTTTAATCAGAAAATTATGGCGCTGATCTAAAAATAACTGACTCTCTCATATGGAACAATCCGGATTATTCAATATGCTGCAAAAATTTTATCTGAAAATTATTTTGAAAAAGGACCGTAAATTTTCAAGTGATGCTCTGTATGAAGAAAGCAGAATACTGGACCCACGTCAAATTTATTTTTATAAAATAGCATTGTATTGTCAAAAAAACAAGAATAAGTTCTTGCTTGTTTCCCACATTCATGAGACAAGAAATAAAACCAATAAAAAATTTGTATTTTCAACTTCAAATAAAACTATTGGTCAAAAATGTTATACCTTTCTTGCCCCTAGAGCATTCAACTACCTTCCCAGGCACTTGAAAAGTATAGCTCACTATAATTTGTGCTGAACATTCTTGATATGTCTCAAACTAATATTATGATTATGATTGTAAACACTTTTTGATTGTACACTATCCGCAGACAGCCAATTAGGCTTTGCGGTTTCTTTATTATTTATGTAATAATTTTTCTGTATTTTTCAAATAAACATTATTATTATTATTATTATTATGGAGCATTATGAATATTATATTGGAATAAAAAAGTGTACCCTTTTAGGGGATAGCCAAGCTTCGTCAAGTCACAAAAATCCCTATAATATTCCTGAACTCGAACATAAGTTTTTCATTCACTGAAATATAGGAATAGAAAAATCCTGTGAAATTTTTCAATTCAACTCACCATCCTGTCCTGAAACAGTCACAAAACATATTACACCAATAAATAGCACCAACAGCGGACGAATCATTTTGAATGAAAAAAAGATAGTACTATTTGAATGCTTTTATACATATTTTTCGATTTCCATATCATCGCCAATAGTTCAAAAAGTTCATATGGGCATATTTATTTTTCGTACGTTAGGCACACTGATAATTAATTGTCCTATCTCAAGGATTCGCGATAAGGCATTCCGACAACGAATATTTAAAATGTTCAATACCATATCATAAAAAATGACCTCTGAACACGACCATTACAAAATATAAGATTACTAATACTGAAACTCAACACACATAATCATAATTATGATGGTAATGATAATAATAATAATAATTCGATGGGCCCCTCATGAAGACCATACGAACTTTGCTGCTCCAGGCCCTTATGATAATTTCAAAATTTCAGATTTTTTTAAAAGTGATAAGTTAGACAATGATTGACGGACAATAAAAAAAAATAGATACCTAACCGAAAAAAAGTGATTTTGCCACATTCAAATCCCAGTTGGTGGCGAAGTATCGTTATCAAAATACTTATTTCATTTCAAGTTGAAGAAATTACACAAAAAATGGGTGTCATTATGTTCAGGATTTGCTCGAAAAAATAAAACTACGATAATTTTTGGTGATACCGGAAGTGCTACATAATCTTTCTCATCTCTAAAAAATCACAATGCAGTTCTACAAGAGCCCCCCAAATTTACTTGGTTCAAATCGGATTATTTCTATCAAAAATAGAGGTACGCCACATCTAAGATACACCCGGTATCACATAAAAAAATCACAGTATTTTTGAGAGAAGCAAGTGAGAAAAATGGTCTAAAATTCAACTGAATTGAAGTTAGTATTTGTCATTTATTGATTTCCACGAAATAGAAAACCCTAATTTTTTTTTTCAAGTTGTCTCACCCGTTTGTCCTGAAACAGTTATGGAACATAATGTCACACCAATTAATGGCACTAAGAGCGAACGAATCATTTTGAATGGAACGATTATTGCGTGACTTGAAACATTTAATTTATAGTTCCCGTTTTCCATATCAATTCCGATAGTTCAACCTATTATATTTGGAAATATGTTTCCGTGCATTAAGCGGACTGGCAACGAACTTTCCTATCTCTAGAATTCACGATAAGGCATTCTGAAAACAAATAAATGCATTAATTTCATATTTACCATATAAAATCATAAAAAATTACCATTAGTAAAGTATGAGATTACTGAGCCCAATCATTGACACATAGTTATTTTTTTAATGATGAGCAGGGATGACCAACATCTGCGGCCTTGGTGAAAACGCTTACCCGAGCAAAATATACCCAGACCGGTAGCACATGCGTATTCAACACACGGTTCCTATGCATTACGAGATAAAGACACCTACAACCGACCCCATCGTATATGGGGTTGATGGCATTGTAGTGGGGCTTGTATTATCTTCAAAAACACTCTCCTCCTATGGCCACACAGAGCTAGGGACAAAGAGACTGATTTTACAGAGAAATAGGAGAAACTTCGATTTGATGGTCCACATACCATGGCTGTTGCCAAATTGAGTTGAAAACGCGCTGTCGACGGCTGCTGCCAGAGTACAGCACGATGTCGATGACAGTCGCTGCGCTGCGCTCTTCCACTCGCATTTCAACGCTCAAAGGGGCAACGCTGTGAATTGATCGCATAGCATCAGCTGTTTGTTTACATTCTGACAGCAAGAGTGCTTTTGATTTTAGTCCTAAGCCAACCTATTCTACTTGTAGTTCCTTTTACATTAATAAAATATTGCATGCTATGAAGTGGATTACATTATGTACGGTTTACATTTGGGCTACAAATCGAAGGAGTTGCTGGAATTCTTAATTCCCAAATTAAAATTTCCCGTTTCATCGCACTCCAGTTCAAATATCCCAGATGTTTCGAGGTCACTGCAACGAGTGAAGGAAAATCAAGGGCGATGGGTGGAGTGTCGCATCTGGAACCTCAATCTGTGCTACGGTGTTGCCCAAGGGTGGTTTCTGGACCCAGTCAGGGATTGAGGTACGCTTTTAGACATCGTCGTTAAAAATCGTTTCGTTAAAATCGTTTTTTCCGTTAACCAGCTGTCGCCCCCTTACGAACGGCAGCCCTCAAAAGTCGAAACTTGTGCGAGCCAAGGATTAACGAGGTCTTACATTTTAACGTGCGATTCCTAGCACTTTCTCGGGCCATCCGATAAAAATCTGAAGTCACTGAGGATTCGAACCTAGCCGACCAGCAGTCAATGGTTTTAAACGCTTCAGTCTCAACCATTGAGCTACTTGACCCTGACATCTTGAAACACATGAGGTAGATAGTGAGCAGGCAGACTCGGGCCCCTGTTAGTCTGGTTCACAAGTGCTTTTTGCAAGTGCGATATGTCATTCGATTCGTATTGGCATATAAGGTGCGGGAGCCTGAAAACCCCATAAATCCTTTGCGAAAGCATCGCCGCGTACCAGCTTACGACCGCTTGTGATGCAAGGATCTGTTGGACACCTAGTATCCGACAGTACGTGTCACAGAGGGTACGGGAGTCCTAGCTTCAGCGCCCGGACTGCGTATTGTGGACACTTCAAAATTCACCCGTGACCTCAAGGTATATATTGTGCACGCCGAAGGGATGAATGGTAGAGGGGTACTCAACTATCAGCGGCAGTACTCTGGTAACCAGGCGCACCCAGTTTTATTTAGTTTTTCGCACGTGTGGGGGCTACACGTGCGGCGACTTCTTTTCCTCCATTGGGTGGGCCCTACAAGGGCTAGAGCTGGATTATCTCATGATATTCCCAAACGTTTCAGTCAGATCAGTGGCGAGCGGGATATCCACAAGACGTTAAGGCTCTTGGAATAATCGAGGAGGATTGTCGTGGACATGTTTTCCGCATTGATTCTCGCTTACCTCACTGGTGACTTCTTTATATCCACCAATACCACAGTGTTTGACAGTAAACAGCGCGCATTGATTTAATGTGTGGTGAGCGTGATATTCCTATTGGTATAGAATAACAAATTAAATTCCAGCAAAAAAAAATCTCTAGCAGGGATCGAACCTGCGACCTCTAGATTGCTAGTCTGTGCTCTAACCAACTGAGCTACCGAAGTTACACGTTCGCATCTGCATATCATATTCCTGTAACAACTAGCAAATGTTTACCAGAATAGGGAACTATTTGCATAATAGTTTCAAGGTTCTGCCTCATCACAGTGCAGAGCAGGTCAGTACGGAGAGCTGATTCCCGAACCTTGTAATTGTTTACCATTTGCTTTAGTCAAGTGGTCCTACGATAATTTCTGTAAGAAAATGGAGGCTATAATTTCATAAAATGAAAAAATTTCCTTTATTATAGCAATCCAGTACGATTGGGTTTTGAGACAAGAATCGATTGTAGCACCACCAAACTTGGTATGCTAGTAGTTAGAACCATGATAAACACAAAAAAAAATTGTTTACCAAAATTTACAAAAATTATTACTAGTAATTTCTTATAAAATGCGCTCTTTTTCTCAGAAAACGTGATTGAACGCCGACATCAAATTTCAGGTTTACCCTTAACCGCCGCTGAAAGTTCTGGCAGAGCCGAATATTTGATTGGTCATAACTGCTAAAACTAATCAGAGAAGGAAAAGAAAAAGTTCATATCGTTTCTGAAGACTCCTACCTTCTCATGCAAATATAATATACGAGTATTTGAGTACCTAAAATGTGTTTTGTCGCACTTCACGGAGATGTTTGCGGATGATCCGAAAATCATGAATAATTTAGTAAATAAGGATTTATTATACTAAAGCAGCAACCCATACCCTCTTTGGACTATATGCAACAATTTTAAAGTAGTGTGACAGGTCCCACTTATACATGCTAAGAAAAACTTTGTTTTACTCCTGCCTCATTTTCAATTTACCCATAAAATCGGCATTCTCTTCACTAAATGTTGAAAATAATCGCTTATTCATATCCTGCATACATATATATTTAATAACAATATGTGAAGTGCAAATCTCAAGTTCGAAATCACATACTTCATTTTTCATATAGGATGTGTATGAGCGATTACTTTCACTTCCAGTACATTTACTGGAAAAATTGTCGGGATTATGGGCGAGTTGAAAACTGAAGCAGAGTAAAACCCAGTTTTTTCTTTGGCATGTATAAGTGAGACTTGTCTCACTAGTCTTTAGTATAATTATTTCATATCAACTAAAATATCCATAACTTCCGGATCCTTCGTAAATATCGTAGAAGGGTATGTGAAGTGAGACAAAACACATTTTAGGTACTCAGATACTCACATGTTATATTTGCATGAGGAAGAAGAAGTCTTCAGGAACGACACGCACTTTTTCTTTTACTTCAACTATAATTTTTATCGAAGTTATGACAAATCTAATTTTCGGCCCTGCCTGAACTTGCAGTGGCGGGTTAGCGCGAGCATGAAAGGTGACGTCGGCGTTAAACCACGTTTCCTGAGAAAACGAGCGTATTTCATAAGATATTACTGAAAATCATTCTTGTGGAGAATTGAATTATCTCTCAAACTATCAAAATCGTGTTCTGATAAATCTTATATTTTCTGGAATAACAAAAAAAAAAGTTTTTTCAAGTGGAAAACTTTTTAGGTTCCACCCCTGATTTTTTGTTAAACATTTTTTTTTTCTAATAATACATGATATCGAGATGTCATGTGCGAGTTTCAGAGTGCTACAATTCATTCTTCACTTTTTGCTCGAGTTTGTCTATCGTTACTGGATTTTAGGTTTTCGTCGGTAGACACAAAAAATAATCCAACACTCGCATAC
This sequence comes from Chrysolina haemoptera, assembly GCA_958298965.1. Lineage (NCBI taxonomy): Eukaryota > Metazoa > Arthropoda > Insecta > Coleoptera > Chrysomelidae > Chrysolina > Chrysolina haemoptera. The sequence goes on from OY282585.1 coordinate 50,202,869, forward strand.
TTAAAGAAAACATTGCGTTCTTGTGTATTCTTGTAGAGAAACTACCAGTTGTTGGGCAGAGGTGATTCGACGGTCGTATGGGGCTGTTGGATAATTTTGAGTATAATTCTTGTGGACAAAACTCCTGTAGTATAGTAAATTTGCGAAGGGCCGAATCATTTATAATCTTTTTAATTTTATGAAAATATCAATGAACAAATTTTCAAACTGCTCCAAAAAAATGGGCGAGTTATGATTTTCAAAAATGCACTATTTGCTATATAGTATTTCATGATATTAAAATTATGTTTTTCAGGCGGTGAAAAATTATTAATACAGGTATTTCGTGATTAATATATTTATTCAATACAAATAAATTTTTTTGTAAATATCAAAAATATTAAACGGATACATTATCTAATTTGAATTAATGGAAGAAGAGTTTGCATCAACAATGATGGAGTTGTTTTTGTCTGGAGTTCACTGGGTAAGCCTCTGGTTACTCTGAAAAAATAAAAGTCGATGAAATAAGATGGTTCAAATATATTTCCTAATTAGCATGAACACATTCAATTTTTGTTGTTGTGTAGTTCTCTCAAAACAATACATAAACTTCGACCTCAATTACTGCAATGAACGTAACTACCCACAAGCATTCAATTTGGGCAAAATACACGAAAACATCCAGAAGTCAAGTTACTACAGAGATTATTGATGTAAATATCAAATTTCAGTTTATCGTCGATATTTGCAAGAAACTGTGTTGTTTCATTGAGAATTGAGCGAGCTTGTAATCAAAGGATCACCGATGAGACATATGGCTCTGTTTTAGACAGAATTAAGTGTGTGTTTAGGGCTGCACTCCATATTGGAATGGTATATCAGGACATGTCAGATATGTGCCTCATAAATCATAATAGAACATTGTCAGTGACGTAATATGACAGTTGCGAAACAACAAACCAAACCAAACTGAACAAAAACAAACCTATTGAACCCATTTTCCATAAGGCTCCGTGAATCTTTCTGGTCAATTTTCTGCGAAAAGTGATTTATAAAAATCACAATCATCCACTAACACCCACAAAAGACGAATTTTCCGGACTCAACTCACCCTCCGAGCCGCTCAACAGTGCCGCCACTGCCAGGTTAACATTTAAGAACGCATCCACTCCACTGTCGATCCTAAAAGATCCACTCCTCCAGTATATACTGGAAAGACGACCTCTGAGTTGATTGATGAATTTTGTTAGAAAAGAGAGCTCTTCCGGCATTGTTGAAGTACCTCCCAGGTTGTTGAATACTTCTACCAAGACTCCTCGTACTGGTTCCTCTAAAGTGCTTAGCTTGGACTTCACACCTTTCTCCCGGCCGATTTTCAGAAAAGGTTGTAGGGACGACAGTTTCTGGAAGTAGTCTCTGAAGTTGGACCAGATTCTTTCCTGTATATCGGCTTCGTTTCCCAGGTAATATCTTACTTGTTCTGGAATATCTACCACGATTATGGAGGACCGTTCTTCGTTTAGTACGACAATCAACCTAGAGGTAAAGTCGATTATCACAGCCATTTTGGCGGATATGTTGACGATGGCGATGAGCGAAGGTTTGTAGAACATCTGACTGTTGGAATTTTCTGAAACATAAAAGCTGCGTTAAAAGTTTCCCAATGGAGGGAATTTTATCCGCAGATGGTTCTTATTCTGCAACACTGATTGTGTTGGAGTCTCTTTTGGGCCTTCGGTAGCTAAACTGGTCGAGGTGTTTGTACTAATAGTTAGTGACAGTACGGTCAGTCGTCAATTCACCGTTGGATTCGATGAAAAAAGAGTTGCATACACAATAGTTTTGAAAGTCAGTTCATGGAAATAAATTAAATATTTTCAGTATAAAAAAATTTGTAAATCGTGAGGAGCATTTTCATTACAGTTGGTATTGGAAGGACGATTTTTAATATAAATAATTGTTGGCGATGTAGAAAATCTTCGTATTGTGGTTATTGAAAAACGTACTAACCTGGTGTTGATTCATTACCCAGCCTTGGATTCAACTGCTCTATAACGGAACCGAAGAAATGTGGAATAGTCGAATTTGGATAAAAAGAGGACAATAGCTCCACTACACTTAATAACGGATTCTTGGAACACCTCGTCTTCGTAATAAGGAAATTGATAATATCCGAAAGACTAATATAATTGGAGGTATAATTATTACTGATGATGCCTCTCAATATTGAAACATATGTGGAGAATCCTTCAGCGTTGTGAAAAAGCCTATCTTGATTCTCCACTTCAATCAACGTCTTGTTGACAAAACCGCTCAATATCTGTCCGGGTCGTGAAGTGTAGTTCAAAACCGAGCTAATCAAATGGATAACACTTCTCCCTCCAGTGAAAACTTCTGCGTAGTTTGCCAGTATTGTGATCAATCCATCAAGACCATCGTGGGACCCACTAGTAGCGTTCATCAGCAAACTCCGAACTCTATCGGGCTTGGGGAACAACCCATGGAAAACCTGAATCAAGTCGAAACGTTCCCCAACTTGGGACAGCACTTGCAGCAATACCTGTAGGAATAGTTATCATTATATTGAGTTGTAATTTTTATTTAGAAGGTTTTGATTTTTTAGATGTAGATAAAAAATATTTTATTTGTTTAAGTTTTTGTTTTTGTTTGTTTTATCTTTAGTTTTTATGGAATGCAAATTTTTGTTAATCTAGGCTCAAGTTGATAGTTTCATAGTAGAATTGTTGATAGTTGATAGTTGTGGTAGATAGTAAATTTGTAAGAGGTAGATAACTTATAGTAATCAATATGGTTTTCAGATTGACAGGCTAGAACCAACTTTTTTTCTTTCAGTTTTTACTTTTTCTTTCTCTTTTCATGTTTTCTGCTTCTCAGTCGATGCGCCAAACATGAAAAACTCTCAATCCAAGTAGCATTCCAGGAAAGGTCATCAAAATTGTATTCAATATTTGTAATGTGTCATATAAATAGACTTTTCAAAATAAATATGATAAATTCAACCCAAATATGTTACTATTTATAAGCAACTCAATGAAATTGGAAAATATGAACACTGTTCCCAGGTAGCACCTCATGTTGGCTGAATCTTGTTTTCATATTGGGCCAATATGGATATATTGTAAATGTGAAAATAATATTGAACCAATAGTGATATTGCCTACATATTGTTTCCAGCATCTAGCTCCAATATTGCGAAAAATTGTATTGATCCTATATTGATTGAGATTGTTACGAAAAACTCACGCCAATACTTAAATGCGAGAGAAGCGAATCTTGCTTCAATGATATTTTTTTAATAACATTCTCCTTATCTAATTTATTTAATGATTATTTCAATGAAAACTAGAGAGAATTAAAAAAATTAGCTATCTGAATGAAAATGCGAATTTTTACTTTCAGATTTTTTTCATTTTTCAATTTTCATGGAGAATGTTCCCTCTTTTCAACATGAATACCTCCCAAGAGGTTATCTTGAACGATGGAAAATAGCGACTAAAGTTTGTCTTTCAGTCGCAGATGATTCCACAACAGATTTTATGAATGTCCTATTCATATTTTCGAACTAAAATCAATTTGTTTTACTTAATTAAACAATGCTGCTTTTTTGTTTCGCTTTTTATGTTCATGGCCGCCTTTGTTGAAGAAATCTAATTTTGAGAACACTCATGAAACATCTTGTATTTGCGATTTCTTTCGGAATTCTTCAATATTTTTCACACGAGTAATCTGATAATTAATCATTTTTCATCAAGTGAAAAGAACATGTTGCTATTTGAGAAATAGCAGTTGTGAGCATTTCTTTATGGATACTATTCCGTTTTTAGTAAATTTTTGATAATTGTTGGATTATGTGGGATCTGCAATTACACGAGACACTCAGTTTTCAACTGTATCGCACTTTGAAGCTCCCTCTGACAACTTCTGATGTTGTGTGTGATGATTTAAGTTTGAGTTTCATAGCCCACTTTTTTCCATTGAACAATCAACTATTATCACAAATTGCGTGCTCTTTCGGATAGTGAAAAAATATGCACAGGGTGTCATTTGAAAAAAAAAACGTTTGGGGTCACTTCCGCTTAAACCGAAAGTGGTACATTTTCAGTAGAGGGGTCAAAATATACGTATTCAAGTACTATAGCGACATTCCAAATTTGATATCTGTATCTTCAAAACTGTAGAAAAATTGGGGGGCGTAACTCACCTCGTGGTCACCCGGTATATTATATTTCAAAACGATATAATATATGTATTAATGTAGTTCAGAAGGACAGTTTCGTCGAGTAATAATCTGTATCAAACGTTAGTTTGATAATAAAATAAAACTGTATGAAGAAGTACTCGTTACATTAATTGCAATACCTCAGCACCGCTTCTACTTTCAAATAATTCTGTAGCATTCAAGTAGATATTCTCCGCACTCAACTCTCCTTCCGAGTAACTCAACAGTTTTGCCACCGCCAGGTTGATCTCTGCGAATCGATCTACGCCAATGGTAATTCTGAAAAACCCGCTTTCTCTATACACAAGTGAAAGAACGCCTCTGAGTCGCTCGATGAATCTTGTGAGAAGCGAGAGCTCCATTGGCAATGGTGAAGTACCTCCTAGGCTGGTGAAAACTCCCTCCAAGACTCCACGTACTGGTTCTCTCAAAATACCCAACTGGGATTTCTTTCCTCTCTCCCGGCCAATTTCCAGAAGAGATTGCAAGGAAAATAGTTTCTCGAAGTAGTTTTCGAAGTTGGACCAGATGTTGTTCAATATGTCAGATTCGTTATTCAGGTAGTATCTTACGTGTTTTGATATATGTACCACGATTATGGAGGAACGTTTATCGTTGAGTACGACGATCAGCCGAGTGGAATAGTCCAGAATCACACCATTCCTGGCGGATTCGTTGATGAAGGCGATTAGAGATGGTTTGTAGAATACCTGGTGGTCATAGTTTCCTGAAAAATAGAAGCATCGTTAATAAAGTTTCTCTGTACCCAATAGGTATTTTTTTTTCAATATTTAAGGAAATGATAACCATACTCTGTCTGCGCAATTAAAAAAAAATGCAAAGGAAATAAACGCACAGAAAAAAGCGCAATGTTATAAAAGCCCACAAGAAATATCCACACGTGGAAAGTTGCACACATGGATTAAATCGCGCATATAAAGAAAACCGCAACTGAAAAACGCTCAAATCAACTTGCAAGCTAGTTTAGCTTGTTCAAGTTAGGTTTGTGTGTCAATCGCGAGCGAAAAACTAATTCGCGCATTTTCGACTCGCAAGCAGGTTAGCTTGCTCAGGTTTGGTTTGTGTGTCAATCGCTACCGAAAAACTAATTCACGCATTTTCGACTCGCAAGCTAGGTTAGCTTGCTCAGGTTAGGTTTGTGTGTCAATCGCGACCGAAAAACTAATTCACGCATTTTCGACTCGCAAGCTAAGTTATCTTGCTCAGGTTAGGTTTGTGTGTCAATCGCGAGCGAAAAACTAATTCACGCATTTTCGACTCGCAAGCTAAGTTATCTTGCTCAGGTTAGGTTTGTGTGTCAATCGCGAGCGAAAAACTAATTCGCGCATTTTCGACTCGCAAGCAGGTTAGCTTGCTCAGGTTTGGTTTGTGTGTCAATCGCTACCGAAAAACTAATTCACGCATTTTCGACTCGCAAGCTAGGTTAGCTTGCTCAGGTTAGGTTTGTGTGTCAATCGCGACCGAAAAACTAATTCACGCATTTTCGACTCGCAAGCTAAGTTATCTTGCTCAGGTTAGGTTTGTGTGTCAATCGCGAGCGAAAAACTAATTCACGCATTTTCGACTCTCAAGCTAAGTTATCTTGCTCAGGTTAGGTTTGTGTGTCAATCGCGAGCGAAAAACTAATTCGCGCATTTTCGACTCGCAAGCAGGTTAGCTTGCTCAGGTTTGGTTTGTGTGCAATCGCTACCGAAAAACTAATTCACGCATTTTCGACTCGCAAGCTAGGTTAGCTTGCTCAGGTTAGGTTTGTGTGTCAATCGCGACCGAAAAACTAATTCACGCATTTTCGACTCGCAAGCTAGGTTAGCTTGCTCAGGTTAGGTTTGTGTGTCAATCGCGAGCGAAAAACCAATTCGCGCATTTTCGACTCGCAAGCTAAGTTATCTTGCTCAGGTTAGGTTTGTATGTCAATCGCGACCGAAAAACTAATTCACGCATTTTCGACTCGCAAGATAAGTTATTTTGCTCAGGTTAGGTTTGTGTGTCAATCGCGAGCGAAAAACTAATTCGCGCATTTTCGACTCGCAAGCTAAGTTATCTTGCTCAGGTTAGGTTTGTGTGTCAATCGCGACCGAAAAACTAATTCATGCATTTACAACTCGCAAGCTAGGTTAGGTTTGTGTGTCAATCGCGACCGAAAAACTAATTCATGCATTTACAACTCGCAAGCTAGGTTAGCTTGCTCAGGTTAGGTTTGTGTGTCAATCGCGATCGAAAAACTAATTCACGCATTTTCGACTCGCAAGCTAAGTTATCTTGCTCAGGTTAGGTTTGTGTGTCAATCGCGAGCGAAAAACTAATTCGCGCATTTTCGACTCGCAAGCTAGGTTATCTTGCTCAGGTTAGGTTTGTGTGTCAATCGCGACCGAAAAACTAATTCATTCATTTTCAACTCGCAAGCTAGGTTAGCTTGCTCAGGTTAGGATTGTGTGTCAATCGCGAGCGAAAAACTAATTCGCGCATTTTCGACTCGCAAGCTAGGTTAGCTTGCTCAGGTTAGGTTTGTGTGTCAATCGCGAGCGAAAAACTAATTCGCGCATTTTCGACTCGCAAGCCAGGTTAGCTTGCTCAAATTAGGTTCGTGTGACAATGGCGAGCGAAAAACTAGTTCACGCATTTTCGACTCGCAAACTAGGTTAGCTTGCTCAGGTTAGGTTTGTGTGTCAATCGCGAGCGACAAACTAAAGCACGCATTTTCGACTCGCAAGCTAGGTTATCTTACTCAGGTTAGGTTTGTGTGTCAATCGCGAGCAAAAAAACCTATTATCTATTTTCGGCAATTGATCATTTCCAGAACTGGGTATTTATTTTGGCGAATGGCCGAATTCGGCATATGATTCGAACATAATGAGTCCTCACAAGTGGTAGCCTCTGAACTTTAGAAGCATTGTTAATGGAGTTTCTCTGTACCCAATAGGTATTTTTTTGATACTTGAGGAAATGAGATTACAAATATTCTGTATAGGGTATTGTGAAGGATAACTACCAAGGCGTGGAAGGGCTATATAATTTTTTTTAGTGTTTTTCACAAATTTCCGAATTCAAAGTCAGAATTTGATGAAACTCCTTTATCGAAGTCGGAAAATAATAAAATTCCGACTTCGAAGTCAGAATTTAATAAAATTTCGAATTTGAAGCCGGAAAATAGTTAAATTCTGACTCAAAATTTTATTATTTTCCACGCTTGATATTGAACCACATCTGATAAATATTGTGAGAAGACCCTAACTGAAAGAAAAAAATCTGAAGGTGAAAATTTGCATTTTCATTCAGATTGATAGTTGATAGAATCACTCAAATAAAACGTTCATTTCATTGATATAAGGACCTTAAACAACAATTTCTTACGTGTTATTGTAGAAGAAATATTTCCATCATTTCCTTGCATCACTAAAATTAATTAGGTTTCTGTTGTATACCTAACTCCCAATAAATTCACGATAAGTATCTAAACTAACATAGCAAAATGTAATTTAGTATATCTTCACCACTAGAAGAAGCTTTTGTAAAGCGAAACAATTGTCGTGGTTTTGTAAACCCTCTTTATGTAAAAATCATTTGAACTATAGTTTCATTATAGAGATTAACATGGATTTTCATCAAGTATATCAATTCAAAATAGTCACACTGGCCACTGTCAGATAGGCCTTTCTAGAGAAAAGACATGCTTGGGTTTAATTCGCCTTGAATTCCACCAAGTTGTTGGATTCCCATTATAGAATTTCCGTATTTATTCCATTTACGGTTCTTTCCCGTTCATTTCTGCATTTACTGGCTGATATCGGAGCTTTGGAAGAGAAAGCGGCATGAAGGGCACTATCATCCGCAAAACTGTGCACTGGACATGAGGTAGCTCCCAACAAATCATTGATGTGAAGTACCATATTGTCGATCATTGATAATTTTTGAGCGTTCTAGGTATTTCATGAGCTCGATGTTGATAGCTTTCTCCATGACCTTCGAGAAAACAATAGTCCTGTAGTTGCTGGGTAGACTCTTTTTCCTTTTTTCTAGATTGGTTGTACTCTCGCAATTTTCCAGTTGGACGGAAATACCTCCAGATCGTAAGAGAGGTTGAATAACTTGCCAAGAACTGGTGATAGTTCGAGAGCACATATCTTGAGAACGATCGGCGGAATTCAGCCTTGGGTGGGATTCTGTGTACAATAGAATTCTATTGTCGATAGAAATAGTGAGATGACATTATGATTGAATTCATGGGAGAGAAAGAGACAAAACTGTCGACAATAGAATTCTATGGTACACAAAATCCCACTCCAGATCTACTAGCTTTGTTGGTGTTAAGACCCAGCAAAAAGCGTTTAATGGTTCGCTGGTGAAAGATAATTTCAGGCATATAACTGTCAATGGAAATAATGTTCTGGGATTGTTTTGCCAATGTATCCAGCGTAGAATTTGCAGGGACATGTTACGCAGATATGGGGTTTGCTGGCCGAATTGTTTTCGATTTGAACCTTCCATTTATAAATAAAACACCACATTATAGCCCATCAGTATTATTATTTTTGTTTTTATATTGGTCGTAATACTTTTAAATTAGTGAGCTTACCCCTCTGTCCTAAAACAGTTACAAAACATATAACACCAATAAATGGCACCATCAGCGAACGTATCATTTTGATTCAAAGGACAACTACTTACTTTGAAACCTTTTATTTATAGTTCCCGCTTTCCATATCAATTACGAAAAAATTATATTGGAAAAATTTTAAGTGCATTAAACAGAACGGTAACGAATTTTCCTATCTGGAGGATTCGCGATAATGCATTCTAAAAACGAATAAATACATTAATTAATTTCATATTTACAATACAAATATCATAAAAATTACCATCAGCAAGGTATACTCATGAACATTCATAATTATAAAAATAATAATAATCTTTGAACTCCGCAGGCTTTATCTAAATCATTCTGTTAAAACAGCAGTTCTGTTCATAGGTGTTCCAAGTGGAATGATGAACACTCTGCTATCTGAAAACTATACCGGCTTGCCGTGATACGGAAATAATCTCAGCCGGACAAATGCAGAAAGCCGTTATCCTTGGTTCACTTTGTCTGCTCAGTGCACATGATTGTCGGACGCAGTATGTAATACTGGTTTTATTCCAAACTTGCACCAACACAAAAAAATCACTTCTGAGTCGCCATCCCTAGGAAATATTTTTTTTGTGCAATCGCACGCGAAGTCAGTATTTCGCGTTCTCAGCACAGTCCGCGAAACCAAACGTCACTTCCAAATTTGACATTTCTAAAATACTACAAATACAAGGATTATTTTTTATTGAATACCCGTGTATGTTTCAGGATTTGGTAATCTGAGATACTTGGCAATCATACTAGGATGTATCGGGGCTTCGCAGACAGGACCCAACTGAAACATCCTTTCAGGAAAAAATATATATATGTAATAATAAGAATAATAATGTTAATTTTTTAATATGAAGAACATACGACGACTCTTTGATTCATGCATTATTATCATGAGGATATACGGAGCCGTATAGAAAACGGAAATTTGCCTCCCGGTCTATCATGAAACTGTGGTCGAAAAAAGAGATGTAGTATATGGAGTTTAGTCAGGAAAGTTACAAAAATAAAGACATAAAAAATTGTTGGCACATTTATCAGAGCAGGAGACGCGCTGGAACGCCACTACGCCACTACGATTTAGCCGATACTTGATGTTAACGTTTATAATCAAACTTTAATATTGAATTTTTTGGTTCGAAAAAACAAATTGTGGAATTTAACATCAAAGTGTGATCATGTTCTTTGAAACATCCTTCCTACCTTCTAGCGTCATTCACTCATAAGCTTTTATTCAGTTTCACCTGTCCCGGTGTCTGTGCGTGTCTCTCTGTTAAATATGACACACTTCTAATCGTCCGATTTATTTTAAATCTGGCAGGTGTACATAAATTTGGTGACAATGCATCATGAAATATTGTCAGAGAAAAACAAAATGGCAGCTCCGATATGGCGGACGAGTTTTGGAATTATGATCCGATTCTATTCAAAATTGGTACGAGTATCTGGGAGTTTTTGAGGTCGGCAATTACGATTTTTCTGTCTATATGGAAAAATTCAAGATGACGGCTCCAATATGGCGGATGAGTTTTATAATTATAATCCGATTCTATTCAAAATTGGTATCTGGAGGTGTTTGGGTCGACAATTATGATTCTTCTGTCAATATTGAAAAATTCAAGATGGCAGCTTCAATATGACGGACGAGTTTTGTAATCATGATTCTATCGAAAATTTGTATCTGAGGGTTTTCGGGGTCGGAGATTATGATTCAATATGGTGGTTCCAATATGGCGGATAAGTTTTGTGATTATGGTCCGATTCGATTCTGAATTGGTATGTGGGGATTTTTGTGCTCGGAGATGAATGAATTTTTTTGTCAAAATTTGCTCTTGAATCTGTAACTCACACATAAAGGAATTATTTTTCACTTTTTAGCGCGTTTGTATAAAAGCTTGTCTTTAAAAAGTTTTCTTTTAATATTATATTTTTATGTTCTGACAATTCCGTCACAATTTGTTACATTGGCTCATTGGAAATAAAGCATTATTATTATCATTATTATATCAGAACGAAGCAGGACCATATTGGTGGACAATATCCGACCTCATGAACAATTCATTCATCTCCAGGTTCACTTTCATGAATGCATCCACACCATTGTGTATCCTAAAAGATCCGCTGCTCTTGTACACACGGGCAAGAAGTATTCCGAGGTTTTCGACGAAATATTCGAGAAGAGAAAACTCCTCGAGAATTGGTAAACAACCTCCCAGGCTATTGAATACTTCTTTCAAGTCTGCAACTGCAGGGTGCTCGAAAATGCTCCACCTGGACCCGTTATCTCGGCTGGTTTCCACAAAAGTGTTGAGGGACCTCAGATTCTGGAAGTAATCGTCGGAATTGGACCAGATGCTTTTGTGTAAATCGATTTTGTTTTTCAGGTAGTAAAATGTATGTGTTGGCAAGGGTACCAGGATTATGGAGGACCGTTTTTCGTAGAGTACGACGATCAGATCATAGTCAAAAATCACACCCATCTTTTCAGATTTGTTGATGATGGCGATGAGAGATTCTTTGAAGAATACCTGGGCGTTGGAGTTTTCTGAAAAATTAAAACTGTATAAGAAGTTTCCCAATGAACATAATTAGGTAATTTTTACTTTTTATCAACAGTAAAAACAAATTTTTTTTGTTCTACGGTTTCGGCGTTCAATATGTGTAAATTCATTTTAAATGAATGGGTAGAGTGAAAGTAATACTTCACAAAGATTTTTACACAATACTAACATTTAATGCTAACAGCTGTTTCGACACACTGTGTCATCTTCTGAGCCAGTTATAAACTAACGTAATTACAGAAGGTCATCTCCTTAAATACTAAAAATAACATTAAGGTAGATAGAGAAAGGTATCAAGGGACATTTGGGAAAGTATGAAAGTGGGTAGGTAGAGGTATCAAGGGGCATTTGAGAAATTACAGATAACATTATTAATGATCGGTGAATTATACAGGTCTATCTGATCATTCAGAACTAAGCTGTTTTTATTACAAAGATGTTTTTTGATTTCTATAGATTCCAATATATTTAATTTTAGGCTTTTGGGTTGAATGTGTAGAATTTCCGGATTTTGTGTGAAATTGTGGCTATTTTCTATGAGGTGATTGGCATAGTTTGAATCTTGTTTTTTTAGTCTGTAACTTCTCAAATGTTCATCGAATCTTTGGTTAAAACTACGGCCAGTCTGGCCTATATATAAGGCATTGCAATCGTCGCACTTGAGCTTGTAGACCCCAGATTTTTTGAATTTGTCCCGAGCTGACTTTGAATTATTTATAAAGGAATGCAAATTGTTATTTGTCTTGAATGCTTTATTTATACCTTGCTTCTGAAGGAAACGAGATATTTTGTTTGTTGAATAACCGAGATATGTTAGACATGTAAAACGACGGTCATTCTTTTCTCTGATTTGAGGATATATTAAATTCAAAGTTTTGCGGTTTTGTTTTTGTTTTAAAATTTTGTCTACGGTGGATGTTTTATATCCATTATTGACGGCAATCTGTTTGATCCTGTTTAATTCTGTTTGAAAGTTTGACTGGTGTTGCGGGATATTTATTAGTCTCTGTATCATGGAGTGGTATGCTGCGAGTTTGTGGGAGTATAGATGCATAGATTGATTGTGAATTGTAGTATCTGTATGTGTGGGTTTGTGATATATTGAGAAATTATGTGTGTTGTTTGAGCGGCGAATGGTTAAATCCAAGAAGTTTAGCGAATTGTGACCGTCTTCCATTTCCATTGTAAATTCTATATTAGGATCAAAGCTGTTCAAATAAATGAGAAAACTATTTCATCTAGTGACAGATTTAGGTGCCCCATTTTCGCATACAAGCCTCGAATAGGGCTGAAAAGTATATCGATTTGGAGTAAAATGAAGATATTTTTACGAGTGGCTCCTGGGGATAACATACCAAGAATTCGATTTTTCAGAACAGTGCTTATTTGTTTCCCTCGTGTTTCTATTTACGGTACGAAACTACAGAGGGTGATTCGTTAAGTCGCCTTAAGGAAAAAAGTTCCTATGAACATATGTCCGGAGTTGCTTCATTCCTGAGATACAAAGGCGTTTGAAAAAAAAGTCAATGCCCTGTATCTCAGAAAAGAAGCAACTCCGAACATATGTTCATAAAAACTTTTTTTTCCGTAAATAGAAACACGAGGGAAACAAATAAGCACTGTTCTGAAAAATCGAATTCTCGGTATGTTATCCCCAGGAGCAGGGCTGTTCCTGTCCGATAAAAAATAGTACCAGATCTCATTTGGAAAAAGTACTAGAACTAAGAATTTAGTGCTGGATTATACTTTTCTTCAAATTTGCAGTAATCGAGGTAGGTTCTGGGTATTAATTAGCAAAGAGGCAATGGTAGTTTTCCATTCAAAACAAAATCGCCAAGATAGAACACTAACATCACAATATGAATACAAATAATAATTTGAGTAACTAAGAAATTTTAAAAAATAACCAAATTCATAGAAAAGTTGATCAAAAAACAAAATTCGAGGTAAAAAAGTAATAACCTTATTTATAATAATAAGTGAAGCATTTCTTCCTGGAATCTGGCAGTTGGGAGTTGTCAAGTCAAACCTGTGTGAAACCCCAACTTTTGACAGTTTTGACTTTTGACACAGCAGTCACAGAACATCAGAATAGTTAGAACGAGACCATGTGACCGGGAGTGGTACTCTGTAACTTGTTTGGCAAAGCGAAGCGAAACGAAGTTAAACGAAGCACACGCTATCACTTTGTGGTGTACCGGAAAGAGATGGCGATTGTTTCGCTTCGCTATCGCTATGTGATAAAAGTTACAGAGTCCCAGCCCATGTGACACGCTAGAACCTCTTCTTCTTCTCTATTTTTTTCTATTCAATTTCTTTTTAGTAGACTTGATTTGCCTCTCTAGTCTCTACTCTCTACACAGATTTGGAGATTTTGTGACGGAAACATTGAACCCAATCTCAAAACTGAAATAGTACTAGTTTTCACTAAAAAGTACTTTCTCTTTCTATATTTTTTTTTGGATCAGCTTCCTCACGGCGCTATTCTAGTACCGAATCTCTTCAAATAGTACTGAATCTAGTACTAAAGTACTGACTGGAACAGTCCTGCCCAGGAGCCACTCGTAAAAATATCTTCATTTTACTCCAAATCGATATACTTTTCAACCCTATTCGAGGCTTGTATGCGAAAATGGGGCACCTAAATCTGTCACTAGCTGACGGTCTAAAATATTCTCTGAACCAGATAAGTGTTTGAAAAACCTGTATGAAAACGTGAAAATTGAAAAAACGTACCTGGTGTTGTTCCATTACCCAGAGTCTGATTGAGTTGATTCATAATGGAACCGAAGAGGTGTGGAATAGTCGAACTTGGATAGAAAGAAGACAATTGTTTCACTATACTGAGTGTCGGATTTCTGGAATTCCTCGTCTTCCTAGTGAGTCGAGTGATAATATCCGCAAGACTAATATTGTTGGAGGTGTAATCTTTAGTAATCATGGCTTCCAATATCGAAACGTATAAGGAAAATCCGCGAGAGTTGTTGAACTGCTTACTCTGGTTGGCCAGTACGGTCAACGCCTGGTTAACAAAATTGCTCAAGCTCTGCTCGGGACGTGAACTGTAGTACAAGAGCGACCTGATCAACCGGTTACTCTCACCATTGAAGATTCCCACATATGTTGTCAAGATTGTGATTAGGCCATCGAGGCCGTCGTTACACCCACTACTGGCGTTCACAAAGAGGGTCTGGATAATCTTAGGCGAGGTAAACAGCCTGGGAAATACCTTAATCAAATCTAAGCGTTCTCCGACTGGAGCTAGCACATTCAGCAATACCGCAGCACCGCTGTGATTACTGAATATCTCCGTAGCATTAAACTTGATATTTTTCGAACCCAACTTTTCCTCCGAGTAGTTCAACATTTCTGCCACCACCTGGTTCACCTTCCTAAATCCATCTATTCCATTGTCGATCCCAAAAGACCCTCTTCCTATGAATACCAATGAGAGAGGGCCTTTGAGTTGGTCGAGGAATTCTGTTATTTGCGATATTCCTAACTCTGCTGAAGAACCTCTCAGGCTGTTGAATACTTCTTCCAAAGGTTCAAGAACTGGTGCTCTCAAAGAGTCCAGCTCAGTCTTCTCCCCGTCCTCCTGTGCAGTTTTCAGAAGGGGTTGCAAGGAAGGCAGTTTCTCAAAGTAATCTACAAAGTTGAGAGTTTGCTCGTTTTTCAACGAAAAGTTGAGAGGAATAGTCGAGAATCACACCCATCATGGCAGTTTCGTTGGTAAAGGCGATCATGGATGGTTTGTAGAGTACCCGGCAGTCATAGTTTCCTGAAATATAAAAGCTGCCTCAGCGAAGTTTTTCAAGGGAATAATCAAATTGTACCCTTCATAATAGCAGGCAAAACAAAAATTAGGTGGCCACCAGACAGAGATTGACCTGCCGGTTTGGAACGGCTCGGATCAAATCCGCGTATTTATCTGACCGTTACTGAAAACTGTGCACTACAAAATTTTTAGGCCAGGCGAAATAGCTCAAAGAACCTATATAGAAATCATTGACGGCCAGGCAAAGTTGAGATATTTTGATAATTCTGCATTCCGAGACAATTTCACAAATAGATAATATACAGGGTATAATCTAACTTTTTGCACTCCCGTGAAGGACGGGTGTATAATGCAATTTAGTAAGGAATGGCAGGTGTGAAGAAATCGAAAAAAAATTGTGAGAAGATTGAATTGTGTTAGAAAATTCGTCGAAATTTTGGGAACTGCTGTCCGTCGAACGTTAGCTAACCGGAGCAGAGCCGCAATAATACTGAAACTGCCGGATGGAAGAAACTGTCTAATTTCGAACAGCGGCTTCCAAGATTTCCCGAATTTTAAAATTTCAACAATTTTTTTACGAATTTTTCTCACCTGCCATTCATTATAAAATGGCATCATACACTCGTCCTTCACGGAAGTGCAAGGGGTTAGATAACACCCTGTATATGGACTGAATCCATATTACATTGGTTGGAGCTACCACCCAGACTGTTGATTCGCATAAATCTTGGTGGCTTAAGTGTCAACTACATCTAACATGATTCGCATTTTATCAGGAAATTTTTCTGAAAATTCGTTGGTACCGACTTATACCTGCTAATCTGTGGGATAAAACGCGAGACATTCGCCAACTTGATTACGAGAAAACAAATGAATCCGTGGGCTGTTTTTCGAATATCCCGCGACACTTGAGTGCACCGCCACCGTCGGTTTTCTTGTTAGGTTAATTTTCAGGAACAGAAGTTTGAAGTTTTGCCCACGATTCACGAACATAAAATTAATAAAACAATATAATTATTGGAATATACGGAATCACTGTCCCCAATCAGTTCTATTTGTTACGTTTTCGACATGATTTATTAATTTTTTTGCTGAAATATAATTAACTCACATTTCACATTGAAGTATTGCAGTTCAGCTGCATCGCATGGGAATTCACCATTAGCACCTGTCAATGTTATGCGCATGCTCTCGCGTTGATATCTGTGCATTTGTGCCCGCGTTTTCACCATAGAAATATATTATATATCTTACCCTACTACTAGTAAGATATATAATATATTTCTATGGTTTTCACTATAAACTTTTTTAAAGAAATAAAGAATAATTTTGTCGCTTTGAGTTCAATTGCATTTGAGATCTGATATTTGTGATGAGTTAATGTGTTATATTGTTCTCCAACTTTTTAAAAACCGTTCAATATGACTGTAATAGTGAAAATATTTCTATCGTGCAATTTTGTTCGACAGAAAAGCGTATTTTTTGATCTAACTACACTAAAAAGATTTTACCATTTCAAAATAAAAGGAATCGTCGTAAAATAACCAAAACCTTGAACAAGCTTACTAAAGACAAAACATTGATAGATTTCAGTGAGAATGGAGAAAAATTTATATTTCTCACTTTATCGCCGACTTTCACTACTTATGGATGATTTCAAGAAACGGTAAGATATAAAAACGCATCCAGAGTTGATTGAATTGATTAGAACACATTTTTGCCATAAAATATTGTCAACATGCATGGCGTATTGAAATAAAATGTCTGTTTCAAAGTATGTTACAGATTCTAATTGGTGAGTACTCAATTTCTGTATTGAATATAAATTAGTTACCTAATTTGTTCATCTTTCTAGATTGTCGGCATAAAAACGGAACATGATCAAATTATTAGAATATAAGAAAAATGAAGAAACACATCAATAATATATTTATATTATATATATATATTTGGAAAACATATTATGTACACAAAATTATTATAATTTTCAAAATATTTGTGCCCTCAAGAAAATTTCCGGAAATAATTTAAGCTCTTGTGATATTATAAGTGAAAATTGTTTATGGTAGTAGAAAATTCTTGACTGCAGCTATGAAACAGAACGTGTGTGACATCTTATTGCTATCTTACTTCAATTATGCAGATTTCGTGTATGGTCCTTTCCTAGATTTGAATGATGGGACAAGTATTCAACGAACACAGAATTCTTGCTGTAGGTTCATATGGTATAAGAAAATATCACATCAGCGTGAAATTCAAGGAACTATGCTCTCTCTATGTCTGATAGGAGGAAGATACATCTTCTTCAATTCATTCATAAAGTATTATTACCTTCTGTACCCTCTTACCTGACCAACTTTATCTATTAACCAATTCCGTCGTAAAGTCAAAGTACATACAGGGTGTTCCTTAAAGACATGCTAATATTTGAGGGGGTGATTCTTTGACTTATTTTAAGGAAAAAACTTCCTATAAACGTATGTCCTAAAAGTCCTAACTTTTGAGATACAGGGTGATAAAGTTTTGAAAAAAAAACAGTTTTTTAATAATAACTGAGATAATATTGTAGACGTTTTTATAAAATTTGGTACATGTCTTCTATGCATCAAGGTGCATTTTTTAATGCACAAACATTTTCATTTTCTCAACCAGTGGCGTCCGTACGGGTTTTGCATTGAATATTTTTGGAGAAAAAAATACTACGCCACTGCTTTCTCCAAAAAAAAAATACTTTTGAGATCCTCCTTTATTTTTGAGCAAATTTAATCTCTTGAGTTTTCTTTGTCCGCCGCATGGTTTTCGCTTAAAAAAATAAAAATCGTTTTACTTCAGGATCAATTCCTCAAAAATCTGATGTGGTGTGGAAATGATTGTGCATCGACTTAAAGCAAATAAAGGGATCAGATTTGTTCCAAAATGAATGAGAATCAAAAAAAATATGGATTTCAGCTTGTACAAAAACGAATTTTATTTTATTTTATAAAAGTAAGTTTAAATGAATGGATCAAATTCATTAATTATCAAGAACCGAGCATCTGACAAGAATTACACATTTTTTTGGATTCTCATTCATTTTGGAACAAATCTGATCCCTCAATTTGCTTTCAGTCGATGCACAAACATTTCCACACCGCATCAGATTTTTGAAGAATTGATCCTGAAATGAAACGATTTTTATTTTTTTAAGCGAAAACCATGCGGCGGACAAAGAAAACTCAGGAGATCAAATTTGCTCAAAAATAAATGAGGATCTCAAAAGTATTTTTTTTTTCAGGAGAAAGCAGTGGCGTAGTATTTTTTTCTCCAAAAATATTCAATGCAAAACCCGTACGGACGCCACTGGTTGAGAAAATGAAAATGTTTGTGCATTAAAAAATGCACCTTGATGCATAGAAGACATGTACCAAATTTTATAAAAACGTCTACAATATTATCTCAGTTATTATTAAAAAACTGTTTTTTTTTCAAAACTTTATCACCCTGTATCTCAAAAGTTAGGACTTTTAGGACATACGTTTATAGAAAGTTTTTTCCTTAAAATAAGTCAAAGAATCACCCCCTCAAATATTAGCATGTCTTTAAGGAACACCCTGTATATTAGACGGCCAGAACTAGTGGACAGAGGTGGAGATAGCAAGATTATGTATTGAAAAATATTGCTATTCTAGTGTAATTATGTTTGTTTATTTTTTTTTTTATTTTTTTCTCAGTATACAGGTAAATTGGATTTTTTTTAGTATTTAATTTTAGGAGGTTAAGAATAGCATTAGCTAAACTTCGCCTCATTTATTCATCTTGATTATTCATACATATACTGTTATATTATTGCTTGTTGAATTCCTTGGTCAATGAATAATTATTATTATTATTATACGTTCATAGGAACTTTTTTTCGTAGTTTCGTACCGCAGTCAAGAACACGAGGGAAACAAATAAACACTGTTCTGAAAAATCGAATTCTCCGTATGTTATTTCCAGGAGGCACTCGTAAATTTACCTTCTTTTTACCCCAAATCGATATATTTTTCAACCCTATTCGAGGCTTGTATGCGAAATTGGGGCACCCAAATCTGTCACTATCGGTCTATTTGTCTATTTCAAAATAATATACTCACTTTTTATTAGTGGATCATATTGATTAATCTTAAGCGATGCGTCTACAGTTACGTAAAGAATACAGAAAAATACAATGTATAGTGCCTTCATGGTTACGTTGCACTTCTAATTTACTACTGAATCAAATATATTTTTATCCGAAAACAAGAACCGTGTCCGTTATGATAACCTTTTGAAAGTGGATTGAAAAAGATATAATTTTATCACTCACGCACTAAAAATAAATATTAGTTTATTGCATTTGAAAAATTGATCTTATATATTTTTTAAATAATATAAACAACTGATAAAATAAACTCAAATACAAACCAATTTCCAAAATCTCAGTGTTTTCCGTCGGACAAAGAATGTTTATATTTATCACCCTGTATCTCGAAAACCAAGCCGTTTGGGACATATGTTTATATTAACTTTTTATCCTGAAAACTTTCAAAGAATCACCTCCCGAAGTTTGTCAACGTACTTAATCAACACCTTGTATCTTCCATAAGGATGATGAGTTCTGAAAAATAAACCAGGGACATTTTCTGAAAATTAATGTACCTGGTTCAAGATTCATCAATCCATGAACTCCGCCTATGCCTTCGAACAATGCTGCTTTGATTTTTCCGGCAATAAGTTGAGAGTTACTGTTTTTGCCATTTTCAATAAATACGGTTGTGTACAGATCTCATTATTCGCGATATAACTGCTTCCCCAATCACAACTACTATTTATTTTATATTTTGATCGCGACAGATCAAAATTAAAACCAAGAAAACAGTCTGACATTTGCGGAATCCAAGCCCCGTGGCACGTCGAATGAAGTAAAGCCTTCTTGAGAAATTTGTTTGGTGGATTTGCTGTTTTGTCATGGGTCTAAACTTCTCAGTTACCCGGGATCCAGAAAATTCTGAATCTGTGATTGGCCGAGTGAGTTAGGATCTACGGTGTCTTGGAATTAGCTTCATTCTTCAACTAATAATCAATATGTAATCAATGTAGAATACGATAGTCGTAAAGAATGTATTTTCCATCTGCCAATTTATTCAATCATTCATTACAGTGAAAACTGAATTAACAATACGTAAGTTTTATCTTATTTCTATCGTTACAAGAAGAGGTTGCCTCAACGCCGATGATGGTGTGGATTGTGTCTGGGGTTCACATGATGGGCCTTGGTTTCACCTGAAAAAAATAAATGTAATGAAATGAAGTCGATCGAATATTTCAACAGAAAAATCACTTCGAACGTCATCTTTTTTAATTCTATATTAAGATTCTCAATATCAGAACAGCAAATCGGTTCTCGACATGAATGAAGACGATTACCCCTAATTACCACGAAAGTTCCAAAAATATTTTCAGGGGTAATATAATAAGTGGTATGATTATTACCGATAATTTTTTGGAATATTAATGAATTGCAATCCCAAAGCTGAGTTGTATTTTCTTGCATTGGGATTGCCAATGACTTGATATTCCAAAAAATTATAGGTTTTTAATTATACCACGAATTATATTTAGGACGACAATATATCGATTTGAAATAAAAAAAATCGTGTCACCTGGTAATTGATGCTTTACTTCTAGCCGTATTCAACGGAATACTCTTTTCCACGGCCTCATCTATGATACCAATGGACATTTGTCCCCAACGATCGCTCATATTGATAAATAAAGATAACTAGTCAAAACACATACATTTGACGTTTATAATTTAAATCATTATTTTCACTTGACAGATAGTAAAACAAAAACTAAGCAGGTTTATCACCGTGAAAATACAGCGACAAGCTATATTTTCACTGTAGTGCCGATTCTATTTGCTGAAATTCAAAATTTGAAATCCAGTGATTGGTTGTTAAGCAAGGAAATATATTGTCACTGATATGAAAATTGTTTACTCTGGAGATTTATATTCGTCAAGCTAGAATTTCTACATTCTTGAAGCAAGCTTTTTCGGAAATAAACCATGTTATGCGTGTACTCAATTTTTCTTTAAAATGCACCGTTTTTGAGTAAAACGTGCTCGAAATTCGAAATACGACTTTCTCAATTTCTAGTGCTCTCTCATTCATCTCATTCAGTCAAACAATGATATTTTCAGGATCACCATATCCCAAATTATTCATATATGTCTTGACTATGAGTAACAAAAAATCATTCGTGTGGATTTCCCGGCACTGAATTTCGCGATACTTTTAAAAATTTAAAAAGTGCGCGCTTCTAACGCGAACTCTTTTGTTTAGACGTATTTTCACTTCAAAACATCTCGCACTGCGCTGTCATGTACTTTCCTTAGTTTCATTTCGCTAATAGCTTATTTTTCTTTTGAACCCATTGAATTCGGGATTATTGAAGAAGACTCTATGGTTAAACCGCAAAGGATTGAAATTTTGATCCCCCAAGTACAGAATTGGTACCGAATTGTAAGGCAGCAAAAATTTCATACTGCTCATTTTGTTTTTGTCGCCGCGGTGACAATGGCGAAATAAAATTTGAATAAAACTCAGTTTTTTCATTAAACCTTCGAAAAATCTTGGGCAGAAATTGTGTCTGACAAAAAGTAAGTCCGTTATTTTTTTTTTCAACGAAAAAGTCAATTTTCTGAAAATTGTTGTACTTTTAAGCAAAATTTTCCAATTTACCGCTACTGAAATTCTTTGCAATCATGACAAAATATGTGCTGAACCCGTTTTGATTGACTCTATAAGAAATTCGTCCATGACGTGAGCTTCGCAAATAAAAAAATGCCGCTTTCATGCAAGGTAAAAATATCGGGAAATTCAGTGCCGGGAAATCTCCACTATTGTCTCTTTTGTAATTTATAAATATAAATAATATAATATATGAACAATTTGGCACAAGGTGATCCTGAAATTATCATTATGTGACTGAATGAGAGCCTAAAAATTGAGAAAATCGCGTTTTTTCGACTTTTGAGCATGTTTTACTCGAAAACGGAGCATTTTAAAGACAATTTCTAGATATCTTTTTCGTAGAGAATTTTATAGAATATATCATAGCGTCAATTGTTTTTGGAAAAGATGGATTTTTCGATTTTTCTCGGAAAATTGTTTAACTTTTAATCAACATTTTCCGTTTTTCCGCTACTGAAATGCTTTGTGATCATGACAAAATATATGCTGAACCACAACCGACTTAATCTCCCGAGCTGTGTTGAGAAAATCGGCAACACCGCATGGAAAGCAATTCGACGTCCTACTCATTCATTCTTTAATGTGAATTTCTCGGCTTGTTCGAAAAACTAGGAAAAAAACATGGGAGAAAAGAAAGACGCAATATATATAGCAATATATAGCGATATAGCAATATATTCAATTTCTTAGATATGGGAAATCTGTCAAGTTTGGTTTTTAATTTTTTTGATAAATGCAGAAACCACATAGATGATCCCTGATTTTTTTCAGATTTTTCGTTTGAAATTTGACTGATGAAAATAATGTGTTATTGGAAGGTACATTATACAGAATGTACAGATTTCCCATATCTAAGAAATTGAATATATTGCTATTCCAGTTTGTGATGAAAACAAAGTTGAAATAACCACATTACTCGTCGTTATTTTCTCTAAAAATTCATTTTCCTATATTTTTTTCCTAGTTTTTCGAATAAGCCGAGAAATTCACATTAAAGAATTAATGAGTAGGACGTCAAATTGCTTTTCATGCGGTGTTGCCGATTTTCTCACCACGGCTCGGGAGATTAAGTCGGCTGTGGCTGAACCCGTTTTGATTGACACTATAAGAAATTCGTCCAAATAAAAAAAATGCCGGTTCCATGCTTGGTAAATTCAGGAAATTCAGTGTCGGAAAATCCACACGAATGATTTTATCAAGAATGTCTCTTTTGTCATTCATAGTCGAGACATATGAATAATTTGGAACAAGGTGATCCTGAAAATATCATTATGTGACTGAATGAGAGAGCACAGAAAATTGAGAAAATCGCATTTTTTAGAATTTCGAGCACGTTTTACTCGAAAACGGTGCATTTTGGAGAAATACTAGTAAAAAGTTTTTTTGTAGACAATTACATGCAAAATATTATGACGTCATTTGTTTCTGGAAAAAATGGATTTTTTGATTTCCCTCGAAAAATCGTCCATAACAATTTTCCGGATGCTTTCACGGCTTATCACCTTGGAAATTCGGTTTCAGCGGGTCAAAATACATGAGATTAACTTGGGTGATCCCGTCGCACCTCATCGGCCACGAAAACCCTCCCTGCCACCGGACTAAACACCAAGGTTGCTTTGGAAGCATATGATGATATGGAATGGTTCCCAGATGACGTTCAACATCGAGCTATTAATGAAAAGAATTTTCAGTCAAGCGCATCGAGTTCTACTAGATCAGGAAGTTCTGTAAAGCTTCCTATAAAGTTTGATGATTATTTTATAACTTCTAGGAAATGAAGGTGAAGATGTAGAGATAGTGGTGTTAACCATGCTTGGGATAGTTGTTGAAACATTTTTTTTTACTTTTTTTTTCTTTCTTCTATTATGTATTATAACAATGAAGAAATTAAACATGTTTTCGTTTATTTTCGTCAATTTTTTACTTGGAATTAGTTTATATTTTTTGCGCTTCAGATGAAAAACAGGGATCTTCTCATGAGATTACCTAATTTGAGGTTAATTATTTTTGTACTCTGAAAAGATTTGGGAAATGGAGATCTTTTATTATTATTATTATTAAATGTCAGATAACTAGTCAGACGTGATCAATAAATTATTTATCTTTTGCATGATCATTAGTTATTTAAACATATTCTACGCAAACACGTTCATTTCTTTTTTTGAACATAGAAATTATTAAACATAACTCACCCCCACCATGTGATCCTGTGCCTCCATCTTCAAGTTTTCCCCCGCTTCCAGCTCCGCCGCCTCTTATCAAACCTCCTCCACTATTTCCTCCAGAGCCACCTGCACCTATCTGAAAGGAACCTCCTCCTTCTCCTTTCCCTTCTCCTTTCACTCCTCCTAATCCACCTTCTCCCCCAATTCCACCTTCTTTTCCTTTATCTCCTGTTCCAGCACCGCTAGCATGTCCACCGCCGTCCAATACTGATCCCGTTCCTACATTTCCGCCACCCCCTTTTCCAACTGATCCTCCGCCAAGATTTCCTCCTGATCCAGTACCTTTATCTCCTCCTCCACCACCTTCTCCTCCTAAAAATAAATAAATAAATTTCAAAAAGCTTAGTAAAGTGCCACATTAATCGATATGAGTTGCAGTATAATTTTGGCCATCACTTAGGAACTTTTGGACTGTTTCATCCAATGAAATATCAATAGCATTTCTAATCGAAAGAATGTATATCTCTATGGAAACTTGATATAACCGTGTACTAAGTTTCTGTGTGAATAACAGTGCTATATTATCTGAGATATTTAAATCAAACAAATATTTATCAATAACTATCGATTGGGATTGTTGGGCAATGCTTTGTTTGACTGAAGGTTGTGATGTACTCTTCATTGTCTAAAAAAAATAAAATTATCCAAAAAGAGAAAACTAATTCTTGCCTGATGTTGAAATACCTACCGGCTGATCCAGAAGAAGAACCGCTGCTTCCGATTCCACCTGCAAAAATAGTTATTTATGTACCAAGGACGAAAAACTGTCTATTATAGTCGAGCCTGACATTGATAGCATAGCTGAGGCGCAGTCCATGCCAGCAAGCAGGCGAGACAATAGACAGTGTTTCGCCGAGGTACATATTACAATTTTTCGTCGACCTCTACAAATACCTACTAATTTCCGATTATTGAATAAATAATCGACTATTTTTTTAAGCAAGTAGTCTATTTTTCGCCCGGAAATCAGTACGTAAAATGTCATTTTTTTTGTAGAGGTCGACGAAAAAAGTAATTTACTATAACGTTCTTTACTTCGTTAGCAGTTTCGAATAAAATTCACATGATTCATATCAATTGATAGATACGGCGGTAACGTGTTTTTTTCTCTGTTAAAAAAAAGCTTGATATAAAATTATTGGTTTAATGTTCATTAAATGCAGTCCGTGTGCCATTGTTATGATTAAAGCACATCTATCATTCGAAATCACTCTGATTGCATGATTTTAGATTTTTTGCATTTTAGTAATCAGATCATCATTCAAGGAAACTCAGTAAAGTGCCAGATTATTCATTGAGGTGCAATTGTAACAGTGGACACTGTTGAGTATATATTAATGGCGTACTCTATGCTTATAAAATTTTAATCGAAATCGATCTATATCTCCTTAGAAACTTGATACTGGCCGTGTACTCAGTTTTAGTCTGAATAATGAATAGCTGCTATATTATCTGAGTTATTTAGATATTATAAATACTTATCAACTATCGATTAAATTTATCAATTCACTTGCCTAATATTGAACCACCGGCTGTTCCAGAAGAACCACCGCCTCCGCTTCCACCTGCAAAAAAAGTAATTCACCATAACGTTTCTTACTTGGTTATAAGTTTTTTATATTATTCACCTAACACGGCGGTAACACGTTATTTTTTGATTTAAAAATAAAATTCAACGTATTATATGAAACTATTTCTTGTTCATTAAATACAGTGTGTTCGCCATTGTTATGATTATAGTAAGTCTTCTATCAGTCAAAATTACTCTCATTGCATGATTTTAGATTTTTTTGCATTTCATTAATCTGATCATCATTCAAGGAAACTCAGTAAAGTGTTACAGTTATCACTGAGGTGCAATTGTTACAGTGGACACTGTTAGGTATACAGATCGGGCAAAAATTTAACGCATCATAGCGTGTGCTTGCGATATGCTAGACAGAAGGCAGTCGACCAGCAAATAATATTAGTGGCGAGGCTGAGACTCGACTAAACGGAATCACACGACTAGCGGCGATTGACTCTGGAGAGCAGTGGTTCAGATGAGTCGCTGAAACTCTCCAATGCATAACGTCACACATTTGGTGCTGGTCGGCTGTATTCTGTCTCCGACATCGAATAGCATGGCAAACACTATGATGCGTTTAATTTTTGCCCGACCTGTATATTATTGGTGTATCAGTTTTTGTCTAAATATCAAATACCTGCTATATTATATGCGTTATTTAGATACAACAAATACTTATCAACCATCGATTGAATTTTTCAATTCACTTGCCTGATATTGAACTACCGGCTGTTCCAGAAGAACCACTGCTTCCGCTTCCACCTGTAAAAAAATGTAATTTACCATAACGTTCTCTTCTTGGTTAGCAGTTTCCCATAAAATTCACATAATTCATTACACTTTATAAATACGGCGGTAACATGTTATTTTTCCATTCATAAATAAAGTTCAACGTTTTGAATGAAATTCTCTGTTCAATGTTCATTACATGCAGTGTGTTCGCTATTGTTATGATTGGAGTACATCTTCTACAACTGAAAATTGCTCTCATTGCATGATTTTAGATTCATTTGCATTCTATTGATCTGTTCATAATTCGGAAAATGTAGTAAAGTGCCTCATTAATCAATAAGAGAAGCAACTGTAACAGTGGGAACCGTTAGGTATTATTGGTGAACCCTGTATATATTCCGTACTTGCTTAGGGAATTTAGGTCTGTTTCATTCAATGAAATATCAGTAGTATTTCTGATAAAAAAAATTACATCTCCTTGGAAACTTGACACTGACCGTGTACTCAGTTTATGTCTGAATAAGAATGTCTTACTGGAAATATTATCTAAATGATTTAGATGCAGCAACAAGTTTTTATCAAAAACTATCGAATTAATTTTTCAAATCACTTGCCTGATGTTGAAATACCTACCTGCTGTTCCAGAAGAACCACTTCCTCCGCTTCCACCTGTAAAAAAAAGGATTTTATCATAACGTTACCTACTTGATTAAAAGTTTCTCATATGATCCACATAATTTATATTACATGATTATTACGGCGGCAATATGTTATTTTTCAATTTAAAAAAAAATCAGCATATTATATGAAACCATTCTTTTAATGTTCATTAAATGCATTGTGTTCGCCATTGTTATGATTGGAGTACATCTTCTACAACTGAAAATTGCTCTCATTGCATGATTTTAGATTCATTTGCATTCTATTGATCTGTTCATAATTCGGAAAATGTAGTAAAGTGCCTCATTAATCAATAAGAGAAGCAACTGCAACAGTGGGAACTTTTAGGTATTATTGGTGAACCCTATAGATTTTCCGTACTTGCTTAGGGAATTTAAGTCTGTTTCATTCAATGAAATATCAGTAGTATTTCTGATTTAAAAAAATTACATCTCCTTGAAAACTTGACACTGACCGTGTACTCAGTTTATGTCTGAATAAGAATGTCTTATTGGAAATATTATCTGAGTGATTTAGATGCAGCAACGAGTATTTATCAACAACTATCGAATTATTTTTTTAGTTCACTTGCCTGATGTTGAAATACCTACCTGCTGTTCCAGAAGAACCACTGCCTCCGCTTCCACCTGTAAAAAAAAAGGATTTTATCATAACGTTACCTACTTGATTAAAAGGTTCTCATATGATCCACATAATTTATATTACATGATTATTACGGCGGCAATATGTTATTTTTCAATTAAAAAAAAAATCAGCATATTATATGAAACTATTTTTTTAATGTTCATTAAATGCAGTGTGTTCGCCATTGTTATGATTGGAGTACATCTTCTACAACTGAAAATTGCTGTCATTGCATGATTTTAGATTCATTTGCATTCTATTGATCTGTTCATAATTCGGAAAATGTAGTAAAGGGCCTCATTAATCAATAAGAGAAGCAACTGCAACAGTGGGAACTTTTAGGTATTATTGGTGAACCCTATAGATTTTCCGTACTTGCTTAGGGAATTTAAGTCTGTTTCATTCAATGAAATATCAGTAGTATTTCTGATTTAAAAAAATTACATCTCCTTGAAAACTTGACACTGACCGTGTACTCAGTTTATATCTGAATAAGAATGTCTTATTGGAAATATTATCTGAGTGATTTAGGTGCAGCAACGAGTATTTATCAACAACTATCGAATTAATTTTTTAGTTCACTTGCCTGATGTTGAAATACCTACCTGCTGTTCCAGAAGAACCACTGCCTCCGCTTCCACCTGTAAAAAAAAGGAATTTATCATATCTATCAGTCCAACATTCTAGCACCCGGCTACGTGGTTTTCGAATAAAACTAATGACAACTGGGGTATTGAAGTTTTTCTGAAATTTGATTTCAGAATTGGCAAATTCTGCGATGATCGTGGGAAAAATAGTTTAATTAGAAATATCTAGTAAATACATAAATACGAAATATTATCTCCTTTCATATAAAAAAATAAAATTCTATTTGTACGTAAAAGCAAAATATCAACTTTCACATGTCAAATATTTGACAGAAAAATTTCCACTTATCAATTTCAGCTAGGGTACCCTGGAAGATAAAAATTTCCGGAAATTTTTTGAGTTTCCATGACATCTAAACAAAAACGAATTTTTTGATTGGCCAAAAGAGTGAGGTGTGAAGTGTTCGACCTAATTTTTCAATTCACTTGCCTAATGTTGAAATACATACCTGCTGTTCCAGAAGAACCACTGCTTCCGCTTCCACCTGTAAAAGAGGGAATTTACAATAAAGTTTTCTACTTGATTGGAAGTTTCTCATATGGTCCACAAAATTTATGTTACTTGATAAATACAGCGGAAACGTGTTATGCTTCAATTTTAAAATAAAATTCAACGTATTATATGAAACTGTTCCTTTAATGTTCATTAAATGCATGTGTATTTTCAGCTTTGGGATTGCAATTCATTAATATTCCAAAAAAATTATCTGTAATAATCATACCACTTATTATATCACCCCTGACAATATGCTTGAATGGAAAATCATCTGGTTTATTTTGATGCATGAGTGTAATTCGGTAGAATATTTCCGGATTTAAAAAAAAAGTATGTGCTACTTTTTCCATATATATTGATGATTCAGTATTGTGTTTTCAGGCTCACTTTTGGCCACTTTTTCTTGAATTAAACTTGAAAAATCTGTAATTGATCGAAAATGTTCCGCTTCATGTGGGATTTTCAACATACGATGGAAATATTCGTTGTAATTTGCTAGTAACAAATTATCAGTGTAATTTTAATACTATTTGTCGATTTGAAATGTTTTCTCATGATGATTGGCTGACTGGATCGTATAAAAAATAAAAAAAATTAAGTTATTCAGATCCAACAAACACTCATACAACTATCGGCCTAATATTTTTGAATTCACTTGCCTGATATTGAAATACCGCCTGATCCAGAAGAAGAACCGTCGCCTCCAATTCCACCTACAAAAAAAAATAGGTCATTTACTATAACGCTCTCTACTTGGTTAGCAGTTTCTCTTGCTTCTTCAAATAACAATTTTCTACTGTGAAAGTATTTCATTATAAATAAGATGGTTTGTTATATTTTCTTGTCATATTCTCTACCAAACAAGTTTTTAAAATCACTTGCCTGATCCAGATAAACCACCTGAAGAACCTTCACCACCTGCGAAAAAAATTATTTCATAGTGTAGTCATTTTTCAATATGAGTAACTTAGTTAGCTTTTTCTCTCTTCACAGTCTCTACCAAAATTTTTTTTTGAAAATAACGATAGTTGTCGCCGACCGATGTTTTACCCTTTTTACTCCCATATTATTCATCTAAAACGTAGGCTAATCGTGGCATATACCTGTCAGAAAACAACTACTCCTCTGGCTAATACTACGACGGGTATTGAATGATATATAACACATACTTTTGCACTGGACCTCATTGCCACAATAAGCCTACGTTGTAGGTGTATATGGGAGTAAAATGGTCGGCGACTACTATCGCTATTAAACGGTCTCCCAAAGGAACTCTGAGCTTTGTGTTCACGTATCAGTCGGATTCTCTCAACCCGGACAATCTGAGTGCTTCTTGATCTGGTCGCCACGTAGAGCACCCGTTTCATCAGCGGGAGACCAGATTGACCAAATAGACGAAATGACGTGATAATTCGGCCGGGGACTTCAAAGCTGTCTGTAGTAACCTATCCTGTCCTGATGATGAGGCAAAAACCTCGAAACTAGTAACCCCTGTCCGAATCAAAAGGAAATTCTGCCATTTGGTCACAGGTAGCACTTGCATTGCAATAATTGTGTCTTATGCAATGAGGTACATGGCACAAGTGGGACAAAAATCAATACCCGTCGTGGTATTAGCCAAAGAAGGAAATACAAAATCAATTACCGAGCGAATGAATAACTCCTTTATCGAATAACAGACATTATTGACATAATAATCATGGTAGAGGCTAGAATGGGGCTTCTGAGTCAACAAAATACGAGCAATAGATCAGATCACAATAAGATAAAGAAATAGTGGGAAGCAACATTCTCGAAATGAAACCAACGGACCACATGACTCCTAGGTATTTTTTCAACATCAACTTCGAGGTTGTTATACGAGATCGAAGGGTATGGACAGATAACAACATCAGGAGTAAACCTGGAGAGAGGATCTGGTATACGGGCGGATCCAAAACCAGGTAATAAGGAACTGGTGCAGGAAGTTGAGCAAGAATCAAGTTAGAACAATAACGGGCCCTCTTACTGGCCACAGTCCAATGAAACACCTGCACAAAATGGGCCTGCACAACGGAGAACTTTCCTGCAGACAATGTGGTAAAGGGACAGAAAGAGCCAAACATGTACTGTCAAAATGCGAGGCATCAGACCGCAAGAGACAGGCAATATTTGGCAAACCCAAAGAATACAACAGTCAACCGGTGAAGAATCTGTACAGACTGGTCCAGGGGACTAGAGTTACGGAGTGGTTGCTGTAAAACTAACATGGAAAACACAAAAAGCCTGGGAGGCTGAGATGTAGCTGGCGAAAGGACCAGCTTCCGGGGAAAAAAATATAACGAACAGTATATGGATCGACTATATGCTTGAGATCGCACGTTAAAGACCATCGCGCTCATGGCCTCTTAACGTTTTAGGCTAAATTGTGCCATGGACGTTGTGTGCGAAGCGGAAGTTTAATCAATTGCTCAATTTTGTTTAGGTATAATCAGCACGAAAGGTTCAACTTGTTCCAGTGGTAAAAACTTATTTTCGGTTGTTTAATTTTGTTTTGGTATAATCAGCACGGAAGGTTTATACAGTTTCAGTGTTAATTACTTACTTGATCCCGATGTTCCACCTCCTAGGCCAGGAGAAGGTGATGATCCTTTGTCTCCACCACCTGCAAACAAATTAATAATAGTACCGTAAACTAATTTTCGATTGTTTAATTTTGTTTTGGTATAATCAGCATGAAAGGTTCATCTAGTTCCAGTGTTGATAACTTACTTGATCCCGAAGGTGATGATCCTTTGTCTCCACCACCTGTAAAAAAATTAATAGTTGTATGTATACTCATTTTCGATTGCTCAATTTTTTTTGGTATAATCAGCATGGAAAGTTCATCTAGTTCCAGTGTTAATTACTTACTTGATCCCGATATTCCACCTCCCAGACCAGGAGAAGGTGATGATCCTTTGTCTCCACCACCTGCAAAAAAATTAATATAAGTACAGTAAACTTATTTTTAATTGTTTAATTTTGTTTTGGTATTATCAGCATGAAAGGTCCATCTAGTTCCAGTGTTGATAACTTACTTGATCCAGATATTCCACCACCTGCAAACAAATTAATAATAGTACCGTAAACTTATTTTCGATTGTTTAATTTTGTTTTGGTATAATCAGCATGAAAGGTTCATCTAGTTCCAGTGTTAATTACTTACTTGATCCCGATATTCCACCTCCTAGACCAGGAGAAGGTGATGATCCTTTGTCTCCACCACCTGCAAAAAAATTAGTAATAGTACCGTAAACTTATTTTTAATTGTTTAATTTTGTTTTGGTATAATCAGCATGAAAGGTTCATCTAGTTCCAGTGTTGATAACTTACTTGATCCAGATATTCCACCTCCTAGATCAGGAGAAGGTGATGATCCTTTGTCTCCACCACCTGCTAAAAAGTAAATGATTACACTCCGAACTGGTTAGGTCTGTAATCAGTGTTTAGTAGGATTCTGATCATTTGAAAATTCTGTCGTCAGGCAACAAACACTCATGAGTAAAATGCGTATGGAACAAATAAATATAACATAATCTCATCGTGAATATGGGGAGACAGTTCCTCAAACTGAAGCAACTCAATGGGTGGTATTCATAAACAGTAGCAAATGCTTATACTTCAGGTTTGTCTCTCTCATTACTTAACAAAACGAATAGGTCTCTTTCAAGAAATCCGAGTAAAAGCATTTGCTTCAGTTTTATGCATACAGCCCAATGTCTCATTCAAATAAAATACCGGTAGTTTCACGGTATCACCCTCACCTATCGTGATATGTGAGGAAAATATATTTTCTCAGGTTTTTTCGATTAATATTTAATTTACAGGTACCAACAAATAAAGTTGTCCTGTTTATTGATAGTCAATAATTCGATAAGTTCATCGAGATGTATCACAAGCTCATCCAATACATGAGTTTGGAGACTTGAAATGAAAAAGGTCATTAATGCGCAGGATGAATTTTATTGGCCCTAGGACCGAGCCTTGTGGAACCCCATCCTTTGCTTTTCTGAAATTAAAAGTCTCATTATTGGTAGAGATAAATTTATGTCGATAGATGATTTGACATCATTTCGTTGATCTTATAAACATGAGAATTTCTTATAGCTTTTCGAAAGTGTTGGTTCCAGTAGTGCCTCGAATGGAGAGATGTCAGATAGTCAAGCAGTACTTAAAGCTCTGAATTTGACTCCAACAAACAGCAAACAACAAGGTCACTTTGATGTGGGTACAGACTGCATTGTCAAAAATAGGGCAAGCACACAATTTCACGGCCCAAAACTTATCTGTTTACTCTCCAAAGCCCACTTGAGAGGAAAATTTTGACGCTTTGTAATAGATCAAATGGAATCTCATCGAAAAAATGGGCAAATCAGAGGCAGATAGTTGCCACTACTGCCCTGATACTGTAAAACATTTGCTTTGCGAATGCCTGGCACTTTTCTGCAAGAAACATAGCCCTTTGACATCATATAATCAAGTTCTAGGTACCTAACTGATAAACTTCTTACGAAGTCTTGAAACCCCCAGCCTGCAATAGATTGAAGGTCACGCACAAAATATCTAATAGGTTGAAGTACTTGTGAGGCTGTATAGCCTTTATGACCTACCCTACAATCTAATCCAACCTGGTCCACTCAATCTGTTATTATATTACGTGAATTGTATTTTCCTCGCAGTGACTTCGTTTTCAACTTTGACTTCGACTTCGCTTCATATTAAATGTTCTCTCTTGTGGAATCCAACTACTTATCTGTAGTGAATAACTTACCTGATCCTGAAGAGCCACCTTCTGATCCAGAAGAGCCACCTCCTATTCCATGAGATCCACCCACTGATCCAGAAAAGCCACCGCCTGATCCAGAAGAGCCACCCCCTGACCCAGAAGAGCCACCTACTGATCCAGAAGAGCCACCGCCTGATCCAGAAGAGCCACCGCCTGATCCGGAAGAGTTACCTACTGATCCAGAAGAGCTACCTCCTGATCCAGAAGAGCCACCCTCAGCTCCAGAAGAAGATGGGGTTGTTTTGACTGATCCAGGAGCACCGGTAGCTTGGACACCTCCACCTCCGCCTGTGGATAAAAGTCATATCGTATAAAGCCATATCTAATCAGGTATTAAGTTTTTTTTTGCTTTTTTTGCTTTATTGGTATGACATATCACTCTTCAGATAAAATAACGCTCAAAATGGCTCACAGAGTTATCAGAAAAATTCACTCACCCAATCCGAGAAGACCACCTAATCCTCCAGAAATTGGATCTATAAAAAAAATTATTATTAGTATAATAACAATAAAATAACTGCTCGATATTATTGAGATTTTTCACTCTGGAAATTTTACTGCACTTATTGAGTAAGAAATCGCTTGTGAGACATCACAGTTGACCTGGAAGGGCATTATTCCTGATCAGGTTACTTGCAATGTCTTCAATAAGGTTATATCTCAATAAACGTCAACAAATCGTCACTATTGAAAGAAATTATTTATAATATTTCAATCTATGTTGCTGCTATTTACCGTGTATACTTCATCAAATATCTTCAGTTTTGCAAAATTCTTTCTTTTCAAAATATCTTTACCATCTGAAGTGAAGCCTTTTGTACCCGCTTATATTCAACGATTTTGATATATTGTGTGGTCCATGCTTATTCGTTAATTACGTACAAATTTCATTTAGATTTTTCCGAGTCAATTTGAACAATAACATATATTAATAAGAATGTGCCTATACTTTTCTTGTGTGTGTGTATGTACTTATTTGCGTTCCATCAGAATACTGAAGAATTGTTGAACCTATTTATATGTCGAAATCGGAAATATAAATGGAAAATGGTCAAAGCCCAAGGATAGATCCTTGAGGGACTCCAAAGATACCGCTTCTAAATATGTAGCGAGAATACTGTACGTTTTAACATACTAATTCTGTTGTACTACGCTGATTCCTGAACTCAGATAATATTGGTAATCGGCAAGAATATATAACTGTACTCACCTGATCCTGAAGAATGAGAGTCATTCTTCGTTCCACTTTCACCGGATCCACCAGTAGGATTGGAGTCATTCTTTCCACCTTGTCCATCACCTGTTAACATAACTATCCTCAGTAGGGGCTTATAGCTTTCAAGACCTCGATAAAAAAACTCTAATATTCGAATTTGGAAATATTAGTGTACAGAGTAGAGAGCTACTATCTATTTATAGATTTAAGTTGAGTATATGACTCAATAGGCAAACCCTTTCTCTTTCAAATGGTGTATGACTTCTTGATCCCCGATTAAAACCTGATTGAAAAATAAGTTTCAATTCTCCACAATGTATCAAGAAAAGGGTGGGTCTGAAATGAAATATCTTGAACCATCAGATGCCAAAGTAGTCTAGGACAAGGACAGGCGCTATCATGATAGCTCAGTTAAAAATGAGTAAAAGTTCAAGTATGTTATAAGTGAGAAAATACAATTTTAATACTTAGAAATATACTTCGTTGACGGACATAGCCGTCATTTGCATTCAGATTATCAGTTCTTTGAAAAGGATGGTTATGCTAATACATTATATTAAATATAGGTATTATGTAGTACTTATGTAATAAATAATAAAAAAAATTCTTATGTGTCAATTTCATGCATATTTTTTTGATAACCTCCAAACAAGAAAAATTTACCTGGCCATATTTACTATTATCAAACGAATATAAGTTTATATTTTTCGGATCTTCTTCGTACCACATTCATACCAGCAATTTTCAACTTCAATGCCAATATCGTTTGAACACGTTTGGAAAACGTACGTGTGCCCATTGGGAAGGAATTACATTGTCAATCATTTTTACTTTTTAGTTCATGTTGGAAGTAAAGCGTGTTCCTTATTATCTTGAACTATTATTTAATTTTTTTTTTTGTTACTGAAGTTTACTTAGTTTAATGCACTTTTGCTTCTGCGAATACTACTTTTCCACTAACATGCGAAGAAATCATATATAACTCTGAAGGCCAGAAAGGTCTATTAAAAAGAATAATCCTGTTTTCATTTTAATTTCATTATATGAATTAGCAATCGTTTTTTTACTGAAATTTACTCAGTTTTGTTGAAGTTTTGTTCCTATAAACATAATAATGTTTTCACTTATCTATTATTGAAAATTATTTGTTAGCATTTTTTCCTGACGTCAGGGTTGAATATTCTGTGTGGTATTCCGAGCAGATTGGTAAGCCCTCCCTTTTCCAGTATGATACCAAGAGATATATCAGTATAAAATCATTCATAATCAATGCATTGTATACTAACCTCCACCAGTTATACTTCCAATGATTTGTCCAAAAACTGGTATGTTGGTAAAGCTGCTAAAGATGTGTTCAAAGGAGCCACCGGATCCTAATCCTGCAAAATACATTTTTTTGTAATTGTTTGTGAATAGGACAGACTGCAGTTGATCATTTGTAGAAATATTAATAATTTTTAAATACTTCCGAAACGGTGGTAGACGAAGAATAGAAATAATTCAAAACACTATTATTCAAAAATAAGTTAAGATATGAATAAGGACCCATAATGTTTCTCCTTCAATATTTTTTACTCAATACTTCGATGCCTCTTTCGCTTATCATCATATCTTCATCCAAAGCGTCGAAGAAATAAGTGTACGGTAAACGAAAAACATATTGTTCTATTTGTTCTCCAAGCCTGCGTGATTCAACCTAGATTTTCACGCAATTTAGTTTGGAAAGTGTTAATTTCCCACACGTTTAAATATTTTCCCGCACTAGCAAAAAGAGATTTTCCTCCTACCCCTATAAAAAGTACACATTTTCCGCCTTCAAATCAGGAGGGAAACTCATACTTCTCCTCTCTAGGAAGGAAAAGTAATTTTCTTCCCTAAGGAGGAAAAAACGATTGGCAATTAATTCATAATAGGCACATAATATGGCCTATGAGAAAATTAACTCTGAATCTCAATCCCAAATAGATAAGCTATCCAAATATCCAATAATTTATATCTCCAACAGAAGAAAATAAAAGAAAATAACTTTAAAAAAAAAAAAATCCGCGATCGAACCCAACCCGGTACCTTCAGTTAACTAGTCAGCGTCGCTTACCACTATTCCATCAGAGTAATTTAAATGCCCCACACACTATGCAATCAGTCGTACGACGAGTTGTACTGCAAATTGGACCAACAATCTGTGCAACCAATTGGTTAGCAAAATGCCCAAAGACACGAACGATTTGAACATCAATCAAGTCGTTGCAACTGGCAGTTGGGGAACCAATTCATTCGTATACAGTTTGTGCCATGGCAAAGACTATTTCGAAAAAGATGATAGCGCCAGTAGTAGTTATTTTGTTGAATGATAACGGAAAAGTAACGCCCACAGTTGGTGCTCTATTTATTTCTGTTAATTTCTACAACAGAATATCATATCTTGCATTCCATTTATGTTTGTTTGAATAGTCATTCGATTTTACATTCTACAAACATGTTTGTTCACGGTATATTCAGGGGCGTTTCATTTATAAGGCTGATTAGGGTAAAGCCTCAAGCGCCGCAAATATTTGGGCCGCCTGCAGATCCTAGGAAAGAGAAGTTGGTAGTGTTGAAAACGAAATCGAGGGTTTTATCTACTACCAGTTTTTAGCCTCAGGCGCTTCTGACCTTCAAAACGCCCCTGGGTATATTTCAATAAATGCAGTCCAAAATGAATGAATACCAACCATTTTCACAATTTTCTATAGAAGTATATAATACAGCTACCACCGAATATTAATTAAACAGCAACTAAACAAGAGCTTCACGTGTTTCTGTGCGTGTTTCTGAAATAGTTTCGTGTCGATACCACAGGCCCACACACTATGCAATCAGTCGTAGATACGCGGTTGTACAACAAATTTTTAACCCGCCAAACTTCCATACGACCCAACCGTGTCGTTCGATTTGTCGAAACTACTTGGGTTGTACAACTTGTACGACAGATTGCATAGTGTGTGGGACGTTTTAGATGGGAATTAATTAATTTTGTATACTTTTCATCATGCAAGTATAGGTCCGTAGACAAAATTTATTAAATATCTGGGTGTTTTTGTAGACCAACATTTACGCTGGAATGATCACGTTACATTAACATTTAAAAGACTTCGTGAATTAATTTATAAATTCTATCAGCTCAGGAACATCTTAAACAAAAAAAAACTTTTTAACGGTTTACAATGCGTTGTCTTGTCGTATGGGGTGGAACCTTCAAAACGCCCCTCCACAACTTGGAAGTTGTGCAAAAAACTTTATTTAAAATAATTCTTAAAAAAAAACAGGCGCTTCCCCATTTCCCTTTTATTTGAAGAGTCAGAAGTTTTCAATCTACAAAAAGTATATATATAACAATCACTTTTATGGGCAATAAACATACCACATGAGGCAGTATCTCATGCTCATAATCTCGTGGAAGTACGTGAAGCAAGTTCTGACTATTCCCTGTTTTAGACTTACACAGAATCAAAAATTCATTACATTTATCGGACCGAAACTTTATAATCAGCTTCCATGTGATATTAAAAATATTACTAATATAAATCATCAAAAAATATATATAAAAAGTTCTCTCGAAAACTGAGAAAATATCAACATAAGCTCATAAGAATACTCTGTTGTTCCGCTTTTCTTCGTAAACATATGTTGTTAAATTACGTACCAAAAAACGATTATACTCATTTACCTGCATATATACAGAAGAATGTCCTAGCTTAGGTGGCTTTTTCTGGTCTAGTTATCTTTAAATGAATATCACCGTGTACTCGTATATATGTTTCAAAAGTCTACTGAATAAACTTACTTACTTACTAACTTTTACCATGAATTTAATA
The DNA here is from genome assembly GCA_958298965.1 of Chrysolina haemoptera. Classification (NCBI taxonomy): domain Eukaryota; kingdom Metazoa; phylum Arthropoda; class Insecta; order Coleoptera; family Chrysomelidae; genus Chrysolina; species Chrysolina haemoptera. The sequence goes on from OY282585.1 coordinate 50,241,673, forward strand.
AAATATTATAGAATTGCATATTTCAATCGAATAATCATATCGAGCTCAGAAATTAATCAGTGGAATAAAAATTTGCTTCCTACATAAAATACGTACCTGGTATCGATCCACTTCCCAGAACCTGATGGAACTGCCTTATAATGGAACTGAAAAAGTGTGGGATGGTCAAAGCTGGGTTGAAAGAAGCCAACACCTTCACTAAAGTGTGGAACCGATTCCTAGGACTCCTCGATGTCAGAAGAGTAATAATATCCGAGATATTGACATTGTTCGTGGTGTAATTATTATCGATAATGGCTCGCAATATCGCAACGTACATCTTGAATCCGAACGCATTGTGGAAAACTCTATCCTGGTTCAGCGTTACGGTCAACGCCTGCTGGGCCAAACTGTTCAAGCTCTGTCCATCGCCTGGTCGTGAGTCGTAGTTCAATACCGCGGTGATCAGTTGCTCGATATCGCCACACCCAATAAAGAACTCCGCAAAGTTCACTAGGATCGTAATCAATCCATCGAGGCCATCGTGAGACCCACTGCTAGCTTTCTTCAGCAGGCTCAGGACGTTCTCAGGCGAGCTGAACAGCCCACCGAATACCTTAATCAAGTCGACGCTTTTACCGGATTGGGCCAAAACCTTCAGCAATACCTCGGCACCGCTCTCAGATTTGAATATTTCTGACGCATTGAAGTTGGCATTCTCCGGGGTCAACTTTCCCTCCGAGTAGTTTAACAGTTCCGCTGCCGCCAGATTCACTTGTATGAATCCATCCAACCCACTGGCGATACTGAAAGACCCATTGACCTTGTACACCAAGGAAAGGGGACCGTTGAGTTGCTGAGTGAATTTTATGAGGAGCGAACGTACTTCTGACACCGATGAAGTACCGCCTAGCTTGGCAATTGTGTCTTCTGAGTCTGCTTCTACTGCTTGATCTATAGTGTCCAGCTTGGACTTTGTGCCCTTCTCTTGGCCATTTTTCAAGCAGTGTTGCAAGGACGACAGTTTCTGGAAGTAATCTTCGAAGTTGGAGAAGATGCTTCTCAGTAAATCGGCTTCGTTTTTCGAGAAGTATCTCACTCGTTCTTTTACGTCTATAACATCTATGGAGTTCCGTACGGCGTTTAATATGACGATCACCTGAGAGGAATAGTCGAAAATCACACCAACCTGGGCAGAGTTGAAAATGGCGATGAGAGATCGTTTGTAGATTACCCGACGATCAGAGCTTCCTGAAAAATAGAAGCCGTGTCAGTGATGTTTTCCAATGGACACATTTCTTGCATACAATCTTATATATACCGGGTGACCACGAAGTGAGGTACACCTTGAATACGCATATTTTGAAGCCACTAATGGAAATTTACCACTTCCGGTTTTACTGGAAGTGACCCTACATTTTTATTTCTCATTTTCCGGGAGAGTTTGGAATCTGTGATAACATTTTCTTTCAAAATGGAAAATGGTAGATATACAGTTTATTTGTTCAATCGAACAAAGTATGCCATGTAAATCAAACTCAAATCATCACAACTGAAGAACTCCGTCAGCAGTTACCAGAGAAAGCTTCAAAGTGCGATACAGTTGAAACCTAATGTTCTCATGTAATTGCAGCTTCCATATTTTCCAACAATTATCAAAACTGTCCTCATAACGAAGTAGTACCCATAAATAAATGCTCACAACTGCCATTTCTTAAATGACATCATGCTTTTACTTCGTCATGGTGAATTATCAGATTCCTCATGGAAAAAGTTTTGGAGAATTCCGAAAGAAACCGAAGATACAAAATGTTTTATCACGATTGTTCTCAAAATAGGCTGTTCTTCAACTAAGGCGGCTTTGAATATGAGTAGAACAAAAAAGTAACATTTATCGAATCTGATGATTCATCATTTTTCAACATGATGAAGTGGAAAGAGCTTGTTGCGATTTGTGAAATAAGAGTTGGGATCGTTTGTGCCATTCCGTTTAGAGGCAATTTTCATTAGTAATTTTTGAGAAATATGGATGGTGCTATTCCATCAGGACCCCAGTTTTCAATTGAATCTCTCCTTGAAACTTCCTCGGATAACTGCCCATATCATCATCATAGATCCGCCATTTGCCAACTGTGTTTTAATTTTGAAACAAAATTTTATCACGAAAAAATATACAGGATGTCCTCTGAAAAAATTAACCCATTTCGGTTAAACAGGAACTGGTGAATTTCCAGTAATGTCGTCGAAATATGCGAATTCGATTACTATAACAATATATCAAATTTCAAACATATTACTTTAAAACTATTAAAAAAAACTGAGTGGCGTACCTCACCTCGTGGTCACCCGGTATATAAAATATCATGTTACGATGTTTGTTGGAGTTAAACTCCAAAACTGCTTAACCGATCTTGATGAAATTTTCCACAATGTGTGAATTTGGTCCAACTTGAGAGATAGGATAGTTTTTATCTTGATTTATGACTTCATAATATTTTATTGCAAATAAAATGATTTTTAAAAGGAAAAGAAAAGTGAAGTTTTCGAAAATTTCTCTACCAAGGAGGCAGGAGGCGCCGTAGGAGTTGAAACTTTCTGGAAATGTCTATCATATCTTTTTTGTTATCAATACTTATTTGATATTGTCAACGGTTGACGACTTTCGACCAAAGAAGTGATTTTTTAGGGATGAAGCCATGTCCCTTCAAAACAGATTATTGTTATAATATTGGTACATTATTATGAAAATATTGGCAACATATTCAAACTTGATATTGACGAGATAAAATAATAAATTTTTCGAGATATTGGTCCAATATTATTTGGACATTATACCAATAATATTGGCTTATTATTTAGCGATATTGGTGCAATATGATATCGATATATTTATAAAATATTCCAGTATGTAACCTTGGACACATTGATGAAAAATTTCTAAAAAATGTCAAATAACTCGGAACTTCTAAAATTACCTTTCTCCTTTAATTGATCGCTGATTGGATTTTCTTGTAAACAAACTGTGAGAAGACTCATTGAATAAATTTTCTTAGGATTTGGCTGACGTTCCATATGTGGGGCCACCTAGCGGTTTCTTACCCAAGTTTGGTCATAATTCTTTTCAATATGGTTTATTGAATATTCAGCCAATACCCAAATTTCAATAATGGTAATAAGTTTTATTTGTAATATTGTATCAATGTTGTCTATCAAATATATGCTTCTTATCTAGGTCCTATCAAAGATGAGACTTCTAATAACAGTTCATGAAGGAAAATTTCCGTGGCGATATATTGGGTTGATATTATAATACATATATATTTTACTTCATCGACTGTACCAATTAAAGTCGAAAGGAAAGAACTTGTGGCCCTCCTGAGCTTTCGGATTTATCAAAGTCAAAAATGTTTTAAAAAGAAGGTGTTGCATTCAATAAACGGCAGAAAACTTTTGATGGTTCGCATAAAAAAAAAACAAGAAATATTTATCTAAAAAAAAATGAACCTTGAAACGGGTAAGCGATACTTTGTGGCGGCGGCATCATAAGAATTAGCCCCCGTCGGTCGTAGAGTGTAAATCCGGCACAAATTAATAGAGTAACTGGCATTCAGCTATAACTTAATTATTATTTGTGAAATATATACTCACCGCCAGTAGAATTGTGACAAACCCAAGTGCAGTGGTCATCATTAGCTCTGACGCCGAGTGGTGCCAAATGGTGACTGTGGTGTCTCACATCCGTGTGGTGGTGTCGGTTGGAAATGTGATGGGCTTTCTCGTGATGGTGACGGTGAGTTCTCTCGTGATGGATTTCATGGTGGTTTTTCTCATGGATTGGGTTCCTATGATGCAACTTTTCATGGGCATGCACAGGCTTGTGTTCGTCAGCTGAAAGTGAATGCGAAACGTTATGGCGGGATTCCACTAAACTGGGCTGGCCCGGCACGTGCCGCCGGCTGTTGCCGAAGAGAAATTGATAATAAACAGCCTTTCGAGGCCGCCAGCATCGGCCGCTGGCATAATTTTGCTAGCAGGCAAATGTGGGAAAAGATCAAAGGGATTTCAGCCGGCTACGCGGGCAGGCTCTGTCTGAACCAGTGCGAACATGTGCTTTGAGTCGGAGTTTTGAATTTGTATTGAACGGTACGTTGTTTACGAGGTATGTTTGTATTTTGTTTGCGTTTTTCCGCTATTTGAGTTTGTATTTTGTTTTTCACAGCGGACTAAGAGACTTTAAAATGGATAAACAAGATACGAATACAGAGAATACCTAAGATGGTGGCCTCATTTCCAAATCCTGATGTGCTTCCTCTTATTTTTATTTTCTTGGTAATAATTTTTAGGGCCATATAACCTTACAACAAAATTTCGTCGTCGCGTCGTCAAACATTGTTGGATGATGAATAAGACCTCTCTGCAAGCCGATACATCTGCCCAGTTCGATGGAATCGAATTTAAGTCCGCGGAATTTAAGCCGCCGCAAACCGCGGTATTTTGTGCCGGCGGCAATGCCGCCGGGCTAGCCCAGTTTGGTGGAGTCACGCCTTTACTGCCAATATCTGCTCAATATTAATAATCCAATCGTTAGAGATTTTTTCCTCTAAACGGGACCAAAGGGAGTGAAGCTATCCCCTGAACCAAACGCCTTTTTATTCATAAAAGGGTAGTCTTTTCTAAAAAATAGTGCCGCCATTCGAAAGAAAGGAAAATTTTGTACTAGAAATTATCATTTACACACGTAATATATTTTTCTTCTAAAATGTTTACCCCCGAAAGCGCTCGAAACTGATAATTAAAAATTTTAGTTAAATTGAGTTTATGAAATAACGTAGAAGAATATCGTGGGAAGTAATAAACAAAAAAATCAATCGAAAAAACACGTCTGAAGCTTCATTTCGTAGTACATTAGTAGAACTGCCTTTTGAAGCCAGGGTGATATAATTAGAAGATACATATTTCGAACGAAGGCGCAAAAGAAGACAAGAAGTTAAAACCGGGTTGATAAAATGAGAAGAAGAATATGATGAAAAAATGTGCAACGAGAAACAAGAAGAAGAAGCCAGATGGATGAAATCAGACGAAGAATATCACTTAAATGCAAAGAGAAACGAGCATAAGGTGAACGAAGGCGCAAAGGCGAAGAACGAAGGCACGAAGAGAAACAAGAAGAGGAAGAAGAAGGGGCAAAAAAGAAATGAGCATATTGAGAAAGAACGAAAACGTAAAGAGAATCAAGAACAGGAAGCGCGAAGAAAATAAGAGATAGAACGAAGGCGCAAAAGGGAAATAGAAGAGCAAGAAAGAAACAAGAGTTGGAGGAACAACGTCAAAAAGATGAAAAATGTTATGAAGACTTCGAAATGTTTTCCAAGAAAGTCACGTCGAAAAATGGCTAGATGAGCAGGACCAGTTGCAGTGACTCTCACAGCAACACGAAAACAAATTCGTAAGAAAATCAAGATGTACAGGGTCTGGAAACATGAAGATAACCCAGAATTCCATAGAATTCTATGAGGAATACGATTTGGGCGGATGGACAAATTGAAGTTAAGTTACAGAGATATTAGGTCAAACTTAAGTTTAAAGTTGGTACAAGTAGAATAAATAAGTATACGGTGAAGTAAGCAGATTGTTGTATCGGTGTATTTGAATTGTATAATTGGATTAAAGGAAGTAATTGTTGGTTTTGGAGCTGTAAATAAGCGATGAGTCAAAACTGAATTTTAGCCACGTACCCCGCAGTATCGTAACAATATTGAAAGCACTGAATTCGAACCACGTTTGAAATATATAATACTGCCAATTTTATGATGTCATAGAATTTAGAGCCCCAAAAAAAGGCCCGCAATCTCTAATTTTTGCAAATAGTTTTAACTAGATATATAAAAAAAGAACTTGTTAGTGTATCAAATAAAAAAACGGTTTTCTGTCACGTAATATTTATTTTTTCGCAAAAGTGACTATACCGAAGACAATACAAAACCAAAAGTAACTGGAGACAGTCACATTGACTATTTATTTTGACAAATATCTTGTATCTAGCACTGCTTTAATTCTCGTCTTTTGTTATTGTAGATGAAATTTTTCGTGTCACCATCAATTTGGAAGAATATATCGCTATTTTTTGAAGTAGCCATGGATTTTTGGGCTTATAGATCAAAAATGTTTAATGTAATCTTCAGCAAGGAAAGAATTCCCCTATGATCCTACACAAATCAAATGTAACATTTTCGTAATACGATTTCCACAGAATAAAAATAATAGTAATTTTTTTACATAAGTTATTTTACCTTTGTGCCCAAAAACAGTTACAAAACAGACTACACCAATGAATAGCACTAATGTCGAACGTCTCATTTTGAACAATATGACAAATACGCACTTTTTCATCTATATATAGTTCCTAATTTCCATATCAATTTCGACAATTCGAAAAATTATATTCGAAAATATTTTCCTTGCATTAAACGAACTGGGAACAAAATAACATATCTCAAGCATTTGCGATAAGGCATTCTGAAAATAAATAATTGCATTAAAACGATGATTTGCATTGGCATGAAATTGGGTAACATTTTTCCATAACGTAGTCATTTTTATGGAAATTTCCTGTTATTGATATTAGTTCAAAGCAACTCTGATTCACAAAATAATTGTAGATCAATAGGATCTATATATTAACAAAATGAAAATTCAGATATGCGTGCAAAGATCGCCTTTTTGCGTGGTAATTCAATTCTTTCAGACACAGTAGAAAGCTTTTTTGAGATAATTAGATAGTGACAGATTTAGGTTCCCCATTTTCGCATACAAGCCTCGAATAGGGAGAAATTTACGAGTGGCTCCTAGGGGTAACATACCCTGAGGGAGTCAGGGCTGGTTGCTGGTAATGTCCCGCGCCAGTAATGCGCACTCGAGCTGTCCCTGACAGAGGGTGAGTTCATTTTCGAGATTCATGATTGATTATCTGTCTGCCCGTAGTTGCTGCTCATTTTGCCTCCCTTTGATGGCGTTCTTCTTCATCCTCGACCTGTGTTCTGGCTGGTGCCTCTTCTTTATCGCGCTGCTCTTGCTTTGGCTCATTGTTAGGTCCAGTCATGAGAAATATTTGCCGCTAGTATTGGTCTATCCTCACGTCGGGGTCGCAAGCTGGGACTTCAAGTTGCAGGAGTCGTCACTCGTTCTTCAGAAAATCTTTGTCGATACCCAAGTCAAGACGCAGCATCTTGCAAACAATGACGATACTGCGTGGGCTACGGGGATCCTTGATGTGATCAGGCTGAAGCCCATACAACACCTGGACATCCAAAAGATGTTCGATGGATATCCATTCAGGATATTATAGATATCCTATGGACGTCTAGTTTTTATCCAAAGGATACCTATCCTATCCTATGGATATATATCCAAAATGTATCCAAAAGAATATTCCGACATGAATTGGACATGTATTGGACGTCCATAGAATATCGTGTGTTATGTGGGAGGTATCTCAAGTGTTTGCATCCGTCCATTTACCCAACACTAATGACTTGTTGAGTAGGTGTCTCGCTTCAGCTTTGTAATCTTTTTGAATTAAACTGAAGAATGTCTACTTCCTTATATAGATCCAAAAATGTTGCAGCCCTATTCGTGAAAAACTCTTCTTTGGGGCACTTTCTACTAGTAGACACCTTTAGAATAAATGAATATTTGGAACCTCTGGTGTAGATACAATTCAAGAAAGAGAAGCTAACATGCATTAGTTGATTAACTATAGTAGCTAATGAAATTAGCTTATAGCTCTTGAGATGCCATCTTTGTTTTGGTTTTTGGGTAGTTCCCATTTCTTGAATAGCAGACAGCAACTCAGTTTTGCAGAAGTGCCCAGTAATTAAAACATACAGAGAGAGCACAACTCATATACCCTTATTTTTAGAAATTTCGAAAATACACGGGCAACACCGAGTAAGCTTTTTATTTACCTATATAAATAAATAAATTTCCCGTGTCACAATGTTCGTCCTCGCTGATCTCCGAAACCACCTAACCAAATTCAATGAAATTCTATGAATATATATTGCTTTTGGTCCAATTTGGATAGTTTTTATCCTGATAAGGTGACCCTCAATATTATTTATTGCAAAGGGAATGTTTTTCTTTCAAACAAATAACTTCCTGCCTGCGAATTCGCCATTAAATTGTCGAAACTTGTGCAAGCCAAGGATTAACGAGGTCTTACCTTTTAACGTGCGATTCCTAGCACTTTCTCGGGCCATCAAATAAAAATCTGTAGTCGCTAAGGATTCGAACCTAGCCGACCAGCTAATGATATTGACAAACAAAATATATTGGAATAATCCACTTCGTGGGAACAGTTGGAGAGCGTGATATTTCAAATTATATTATTGTGAAATATTTCTCATATTTTATTTCGTCAGAACCAGTTCTGCTAAAAATTGGAAGGAATGGTAGGGATGGTTCTTGGGGATGAATTAAAAAAACTGGACCTCTTCAAATGTTTTATTTTTCTTTTCTTTTCAATTATGTATATCAGGTTTTTCAATAAATCAATTCATCAAAAATTTGTCAATCATTTTTGGTAACCTCCACTCCATTCTTGTATATTAAGTACTAGAAATACCAGTATTGTTCCAGAAATTTAATCAACTCTTATCTATATGTACAATTCACAAAAACATACCTATCTACAAAAATTACACTACAGCTAAACAGACTTGCATTATATAGGCTTATAAAGCAGAGTGGTCACATATTTCTTGCGATACCTATGAGTCGCGCTCAAGACCATGACCCCGTCTTTGATGGAGAGCGCATACAGATGGTTGAGCATCACGTGGATGGGCTCTGGAAGAAGAGTAGGTTCACACTGAAAAAGGAAATAAATATAACAAATGAAAGTTGATTAGGTTTGGTGTCTGTAAATAATATAAAGGGGATGTTTAGCGGCGATTCAAACATGAAAATCAAAAATTGAAAAACTGAAATAAAAAAAAGAGGACCGGCTTAGTTGTGCATAGTTGAAATTCGCAGTCTGAAGTCATTTTACAGATCGATACCACCTGACAGACTAATTGAGTCTCTCTCGGTATGCATGCGTGATTGATTTCCATTATCACAATAACCACCATTTTCATTCACTAACATTAAAGACTGAATTAAGAGTCTGAGCCGCCAGTTTTCGAATCAAGGACCGGTAGTATAGAGGTCAGTGCGCCCGACTAGAGATTGGAAGACCCGGGTTCGATCCCCGGCTGGTCCACATTTTTATTTCAATTTTTCATTTTCATGCCTGAATTGCCGCTAAACATTTCCTTCATAACAAATGAAATTGATAAAATGAGTGGTGTCATAAAACGAAAACAAACATGTACTTATGCACATTAATTTTTATGCATAAGTTACTACACCAAGAAGGGTTTAATAACACAACCTGCTAATAATACTTATCAAGGTTGATCTAATGAGGTCTTGAAATAAGGGTAAACAAATCTGAATTCGATGGACCACCATCATCACTATTATTGTGTAGGTGCTTCTGGGAGTTGCAAATAACAGTGCTTGGTAATTGTAGGTCTACAGATGCTCTAAGACCTGACCTGAGGTCCCAAGATCATCAGGTTCCTGATGAATTTGAGTATTTTGAAGTGACTTATTTGTGGTATTTCTTCCAATGTCCTCAATTCCACCAGAATGTAGAGGGATATGAAATCGATCTTGACCAAAGAAAGATGCATACTTATCGGACTAATCTAATTCAAATATTCGGTACTACTAACTACTATTTGTGAAAAGTGTCACAGTGGCAGTTGTCAATTGCAAAAAACGTTTCCCCAAAATTCCCACAGCTTCAGGAGTTTACTTTTCTTGTTTTGAGACTTTCATTCCTTGTTACTGATTGAAATTAAATGAAATTATCTGTCCAAAAATATTATAAGATAGGTCATTAATATAAATGAGAAACAGCAGAGGTCCGAAAATTGAACCTTGATGTACTCCCGTTTCAATTTTTATATGATCTCAAATTTTGAAATTCCCTACAACTTGTTCTCAAAATTAAATGGGTTAGGTTAGGTTACTTGAATCAACCCTAGTTGCTTTGGATGCATTGAAAGGCTTAAATTGTACAATTCTTACCGATAAAGGTGTATCTTTGTTGAGTATCACTTGCAGGAGATGGGGAGGTAAAATAGGGGGACCACTGGTCTTCTCCCATGGTTTGTTAGCTGGAACTTCCTGTCCAAATTCCTTCTGTGAGTCATCCTTGATATTCTCGCTGTCTTTTGCTAAGGCTTGAAATACCTGGTGAAAGAACAATCTTTAGATATACCGGGTGACACAGAAGACATGTAGCAACAAATATGGACTGAGTAATATGTGAAATAAAGTTGTAGCAGCTGACATAAGCAATTTTTTTCAAAGAGAGTAATCAATAAAATTGCTTATTGTGTGACGATTCATGTTCCTGAATAGTCTGATTTTAGTTAAATTGATGGAATCTGTCATAAGTGTCTCTCCCTAAAATACTGAAACTGCTACAGAAAAAATCATCAGACTCAAGTCAGAAATCCTCAGTAGTTCAACAACTTTACCTCAAAATCGGATTGTTTGACACTAATCAAATTATTCTTGGCCCCACTATCGTCTTCCACAATTTGATTGGACAAATCGTTTTTCCACTCTCCATCAACATAGAACTTGTACTGATGCTCCCCTTCCGGCAGATCTACTATCGCTACAAAATCACCATAGCTCTTCACCATGGGAATGGTCTGCCAGTTGGAAAAGGTACCGCTGATGTACACATTTTTGCCTCCTCCCTCCCATCGAAAAACCGTGGGGGTATGGGTCGCCCTTGAACTTGAGGGCGGAGTGCCTTCTGAAACTGAAGGGAGGGTAGAGATTAGCCTTAACATAGTGTTTCTAGAACAATGCTAATAACATTACAAACGTACACTTCAATCCTTATCTATTGTTGTTGTGCAAAGTTTTGTTATTGTAATTGGAAATCAAAGTACCGCTTTACTATATTTATTTATCTTTTAGAACATCTTTCTACAATCTAGTAGATAATGAAAACGTGATGAAAAGGACAAATCAATTTCAGACCAATTACTCAATATCATCATTATTCACTTGTATTGACATGAATCAACTCATAATTTACTGGTGAGTAGAAATTTAAGTTTTGTTTGGTAACACCTTCATTTTAAACCAAAAAATCCTTCGATTTCGAAAGAATAAAATTCTCATTGAAAAAGTGTGTTGATATAAAAATGTAGCATTACTCAGTAAAATTAAACAATCTGCAACTACAAAGTCACAAACTGTTTAAAATTAATGAGATTAAAATTCATAGTGGTGTGCATAGACACCAAAAAATTATGAATATACTTAAAAACATATATTATTTTATTGTCATAATAATTTTATTTGGTAGAGTAGTATCAATCAATCAAAACTGTTCTTTATTGCACAAGAATTATTATTCCTATTGACAGTGTGAGAAAGTAACAAGAACTGGCAAAATAATAAATATAAAATAAATATAAAATATCAGTACTTAGTATAGAAAAAACACTACAAACATTCATATCACATTCAGGTGAAAAATTACCATAAAACGAATTTGTAAATTACTAACTAGATATGAGTTGAAATTAAAGCTAAATCATATGTTGAATATGGCATGGTTTTAAAATATTTCATTGTAATATTCCTGTATATAGTATATATAGTAAGCTTTTTGACCTCCTTTTCAATTTTTTTATACTTCTTATGGCTCTAAAATATGGCAAATGATTATAAACGTTTTTGCTTATCAGTGATTAATAAAAAGATGACGATCATTTCTGAAATATCTGGGCAAAACTGGAGAACTTTTACCTCCCTTTCATGTGTGAACAGTGTGTTCCTCAAAACAATTTTTCACGGTTTGTCAAGTTTGACAAACATACTTCTGTCCTTCAGAATTTGAGGAAACTGGTTTTCAAAATTATATTTAAAGATGGCCAAGAAGACATAACCTTTGCTAGAAGTTCTAAATATATTTAGCAGTGTATTTTCAAAGTGTTGCTGATTGAGAGGTGTATTTAGGACATGAAATATATATTTTTTTATATCACAATAAAATCGAAAGTATTTTCACAGCTTATTTTTGTGCAATATCAGCCTACTCGAAAATGGAATTGTCTGTTATGGTACCTTTGACTTAACATTTATTTTAGAGTTTGAAAGATGCAATTGAACGTAATTGAACATTTTCTTCTACAATTCATTCTGTTACCTGTATTGGATCTAGGTCTTGGTTCTTCTCGAGCAGCTATGGGTTTGGTGAAATAGGGCACCTCCTCTTCTTGCAAACTTTGAAATTGTACTTTACTTTCAGGTTTTTTATCGAAAACAAACGCCTGCCCTTCTTTTATGGGGGAACAAGGTACCACTTCGCTGAGCTTATGATGCCTCTCCCTCGGGGCACCGCTGCTTCCTGCATTGCCCATTTTGTGAAAAATTTGGTTTCAAATCACAAAAACATTATAAATTCAATGTTTACATATTTTATTGAATTTTGAATCCTTCACAAACGAACGACACTGACGAGTGACGACTGACAAAATGACAAGTGACAATTGATATTGGATAATGCACAGAGTAATAAAAGACCATAGAGTGGCCTTTTCCATCCTTGTTGAAGTCAACATAACTTTGTTTACAAACGAGGGCCTTAAATCCATATGCAAGGTGAGTTCGGATTGGTTATAAGGAGTTGGAGCGGAGTGAGAGTGGAGCTAAAGTGGATAAAGACAGGTGGCAAATTTTGAAGCACCGCGGTTTTCTGTGTCCGAAGTTCCCGAACGACTTTTTTGATAATAAAGAGAACCTGTATATCAAAGTGTATATCTACTAACACAATTGATCACCTATTTTCAAATAATGATTTATCGGTGCTTCGACTTGACCTTGCTCGAACTGCATAACATTTTTAGGTTAAAACCAGAGACCCAGAGAGAAAAAGAGCTGCTCTAGCTTGTGCCCTCATAGGTCAAGGTGGTACTTTTGGAGTCACTTCTATCCACTCCCGACACAAAACCCGAACGCTGAAATTCGCACTCCTTGGACACTTTTCATTATACCCGAACGCATATGGTGCTTACCAAGTGAATAGAGTCAAAAGAGTGAGCAAGCCGAACTCAGCTGCAATCGGTTAGTTTCGTATATGCCTTTTCCATCCTTGTCTTGAAGGCAACATAACTTTGTCTGTTTAAAAGCGAGGGCCTTATACATTTTAAGTCCGTAATCAATCGGGTAGTTTCGTGTATGCCCGCTAATTTCGTTCGGATCAAGTTGTCAGTCTCGGTTTTTTATGGTCCTTCTTGTTCTTACTCTAGGTTAGTTCGGATTGGTTATAAGGAGTTGGAGTGGAGTGAGAGTGGAGCTAAAGTGGATAAAGACAGGTGGCAAATTTTGAAGCACCGCGGTTTTCTATGTCCGAAGTTCCCGAACGACTTTTTTGATAATAAAGAGAACCTGTATATCAAAGTGTATATCTACTAACACAATTGATTACCTATTTTCGAATAATGATTTATCGGTGCTTCGACTTGACCTTGCTCGAACTGCATAACATTTTTAGGTTAAAACCAGAGACCCAGAGAGAAAAAGAGCTGCTCTAGCTTGTGCCCTCATAGGTCGAGGTGGTACTTTTGGAGTCAATTCTATCCACTCCCGTCACAAAACCCGAACGCTGAAATTCGCACTCCTTGGACGCTTTTCATTATACCCGAACGCATATGGTGCTTACCGAGTGGATAGAGTCAAAAGAGTGAGCAAGCCGAACTCAGCTTCTTAATGTAAAGAAACTGTCCATAACGTTTCACCATCTGTCACCCCCCTCACCAACAAATTACATGGAGAATTGTATTGGAGAGTCAGCGACACATCTGAACAACTGCTCACTGCTTCCCAGAGTTAATCGCTGCTAGTCGAGTGTCGAGTGATTCCGTTTACTCGAGTAATCGCCACTAATATACTAGCATCTAGCGACAGCCCGGATATTTTGGCTGGCGAGCATATTGACAGTATCATAACCTCCAAATTGGCAGCTTCCTTGGTCTGATTTCTCAAAAACACATTAAAAAGGTAATTTTTCAGTTTTCAACAATTCTGCCCACCTCAAAACCCGTAAATCGCAATTTTTCACATTTTTAAAGAAGGTTGAATGGTTGAGTGTCCGAGAATTGTTGCCGATTGGTGTATAATTATACGATTTTCGTATATTTTGGCTTCAACGTGTATAATTTTCGAATCCTCAAAATGGTGGTATAATTCGGTATAATTTCGAGAAGAGGTACATTAATTCATTATGATGTAGATTGTTAGGTGACTGATGATCGATTTCGACCCAAGATGGCAGTGGGGTGTAGTGCCCAAGAGAACGAAAACTGATTCTCATAGGAGTCGTTGGTTCTTCTATTTTAGTCATTTTAGAATCGGTTATTCAAAATAACCGAGTACATTCACCTTATAATGACGTTAACAACAGAACCGCTGTCAAAAACAATTCTGCCCACCTCAAAACCCGTAAATCGCAATTTTTCACATTTTTAAAGAAGGTTGAATGGTTGAGTGTCCGAGAATTGTTGAAAACTGTGAAAAATTACCTTTTTATGTGTTTTTGAGAAATCAGACCAAGGAAGCTGCCAATTTGGAGGTTATGATGCTGTCTATATGCTCGCCAGCCAAAATATCCGGGCTGTCGCTAGACGCTTGTCACTAATATTACGTGCTGGTCAAGTGGTCAACCACCGAACCACCGTCTGTCACGTCACATCACATGGCTTGGCACACACACACGTCACTCACACGCTGCGCTGCGTTACATTTTTGCCCGATCTGTATCAGTGTTGCCAATGGACAAGGATGAAAATATCCTCTTTTGAACTTGAAATTATCCAATTTTGCCCAAAATTATCCGATTTTTCCCGAAATTATGCGATATGTTAAAAAAAATCCAAAAATAGTAAATTACTCCATATATTAAGGTATTCTGTAGCAACACAAGAAAAAAATTAAGTTATTTTAGTTTTCTCTTTTTTGATTATTTTATTTTTTAGGCAATGAACAGTCCATCACAACCTTTAGACAAAGGAAGTATTGTCCACCAATCTCAAACACATACTTTATTATCAAAACTCTTTGAATATTAACGGTGAAACATTTGTATATTAGATATGTATAGGATATTAGTTGCCACAGAAAATAAGAAGTGGCTCTTTGAACAGATTACACTGTTATTGGTACCTGTCATTGTTGTAGCATACAATTTTCTGTCGCCTAGCAACGGCGTACTAGCCGGCGCCTAAACCATTTCAGCATATTGATTAAAAGTTTGATTTTGTGGAGGAAATCCAGTTCTATAATTAGGATCAAATGCCAAGTTATTAGAAAAGGATATCATTAAAACCTCTAAATATAAAATTGAACAAACATAACATGATAAAATATCTCATTCGTTCTCGATACTATGTTTCGACTTGAGGTGCGTCATCAGGGATACTTTTTGGTGAAATCCCATACTGCAATATTCACATATGAAGGGCTTCTCGTTGGTGTGTTGCCTCCTGTGCACTTTGAGGGCATAGGTAGAGGTGAAGCCCTTATTGCAAGTCGGACAATTGTGAGGCCTTTCTCCAGTGTGGGAAAGTATGTGACGTTTCAACTCTCTCACTCGTTTTCCACATAGAGTGCACATAACTTTGCGTGCATTTGGATCTGAAATCACCAAAAAAATTGTAAGGAGATGGATTGAGGTTCCCAAAAGGGTTTATGCATTGATTTTTGTAATATTTGTTAGTCATGAACTTCACACCAATTTGAAAGTAATTTTACATACTTTGGAAAACCAACATTCTTTTTATATCAGACAAAGCTATTATCTACAAAAGTCATAGAAGAGTTCAAAATATAATATTGGTCAGGTCATTCAACAGAAGAGATTGGGTCCCAAAACGGGAACCACATCCAATGCTTTCAATTAAAGAAAGCTCAATGGTTTTCACAATCTGGTTTTAACTACCATTGTGACAATACTCTGTAATCACATTGTCACATTGCTTCTGCAGCAGTATTTCAAGATAAACACAATAACTTCTTTTAGATTGCAAAACATCTCCGTAACAACTTCTCCAACATTGATTCATATAACACCTGAAATATGAAGTCAGTACTGTCAGTAGTATTATTCTTAGCAAAAAAAAAGTTGAACTTGCATATCTGACAGATATAATGCAATAGTTGATGAAATAGAAGTCAAAAGAGTAATTGTTTTCTGTTAGGTTCCTGTCAATGAAATAATTAATGGTTTTCAATGTAAAGCTGGGATTTGTGAAAGTCTTGAATTTGTGTATCCATCTGAAACCACCTGTTCTGTACTGATGAAGGTTAATAACTATGAACCTATCAACAGGTGCTCTTTTGTTTGTAATTCACTATCTGTCATAGTGAAAGTATGTCTTGTAGAAACTTTGCACAAGTATCTAACAGATGTAATAAATGGTCATCGAAGTATCAGAGTAGTTGATATCTATTGAATAGTTGAATACCAGCCCATGAACTTCCTACATAAGATTTTATTGTATTGGATTATATACTGGCTCGTTTGTTGATTTTTTGGTGTTTTTTGTGTATGTCAACGTTTTTTTATTCATTATTTTCATATAGAAATGATTTCTAATATCTAAACCTACCCTCATGCTTTTTCAAATGACGATGGTACTCTGCCTTCACTTTGAAAGACTTCCCACAAGTCTCGCAAGCATAAGTTTGTCCTTTGTGTATAAGTAGATGTCCTCTCAAAGAGCCTGAGTTTTTTAAAACTTTGTTACATATCTTACACTTTATGGGGTCCTCAGAATGTGACTGCACATGTTTTTTCAAATTGTCAGCCCGAACTACCACCCCACAGATATTGCAAATTCCTGGTGCTAAATGGACATTTCTTTTATGGTTATACATGTCAGTATAAGATGTGAAAACTAGGCGGCATTCTTCACACTCCTTCAGCTTGCATTTCTTTTGGTTTTTTTTGTTTTTTGTGTTTTTGTGATCATTTAAGTTTTCAATTTCATGCTTGATATTGATTTGGTCTTCATCAAATGTGGTAGTGTCTTCCTCACAAGTAGGAGAGCCAACACTGTCAATAGGTTCATCTTTTATACTCATTTCATATTCCCATTTCTGCTTCGGTGGTGAGTTTTGTTCTTTCTTAACAACTTTGGTGTCTAACTTTCGAATCTTAGCTTTCTCACTATCACAGTCATTTTGGTTTCTGGGTTTTGATCTCTTTCTAGAGGCTGAGAGTGATTTGTTGAATCTATCTTTTAGGTTTTTGTCGGCAGTGATTACAACCTCTCGAAAACAGTAAAAGTTGTTGAAGTTCTCGATACATTCTTCACAAATTGCAGATGGATAGCTACTATTATCAAGCGATATCTACGAATGAAAGTAATTTATTTTCATTGAATCACTAGTTTTTGAACTTACCTGAACTGAAGTTAGAATTTTTATTTTGTCAATAAGGGCTTTATCTGTTCCTATTGGTACAAGCTGAGTAGAAGAACTTAGGCAAGTTCTACACATATTCCTCATTTTTTTTAAGTAGATATAAACTGTTGGAAATAACGAATTGAACATATCCTTCTTGTTATTTATTTAATATTTATATTTTACCCTCGTTCTCTTCCGCTCTTACTTCTTAGTTCTTAGTTCTTACTTCCTGTCTCTTCATTCTATAAACGTAAACATATCACATGTCAATCATAATCATGTCATCGTCATTCGTCATCCTCAAGGACTCAGAGTAATAAAAGACCATAGAGATGCCTTCTTCATCCTTGTCTTTGTTTGTTTACAAGCGAGTGCCTTAAATATGTTAAGTCCGTATTCATTCGGGTAGTTTCATGTATGCCCGCTCATTTCATTCGGATAAAGCTGTTATTCTTTTTTTGTATTAGGGTCCTTCTCACTCTAAATGTAAACAAACTGACGATAGCATTTCACCACCCATCATCCCCCTCGCCCCAAATTGTATAGAAAAGGATAGTTCATATTCACTTCAAAACAGGTATTTGTGTAGGTATAGGCAGGGCATCTCTATGTCTTTTAATACTCTGAGCTCAGGGACAATTTACTATACGTCATCCTGGGGTGGGATTCTGTGTACCATAGAATTCTATTACATTACATCAGAGTAATAAGACAACAGAGTAATCTTTTCCAACCATGGCTTCAAGGCAACATAACTTTATTTGTTTACAGTGAGGGCTTCATACATGTTATGACCGTATTCTATCGAATAGTTTCGTGTAAACCCGCTTATTTCATTAGGATCAAATTGTCGTTCTTCGTTTGTTCGTCAAAACAGGTAACTGTGTAGGTATAGGCATGGCATCTCTATGTCTTTTATTACTCTGGGTTTTTCACTTACCGATCGAATACCGAATGAAGCGATAGTTAACAAATAATTGTAGAATTCTACTGTCGCTACGAAGCGAGGGTACACGGAATCCCACCACAGTCACATATATTTATTAACTATTAATACATATATGCACAGTCAGTGTCACCTCTTCTTCTTCCTTTTTTGAGCTCGGTTATGAAACCATCTACTCAGTTCCGATCCGGCATTGGTTAATGATAACTTTAATGCTCAAACTGTCATAAACCTGTCAAACTCCACAAATGCGTTTTGCGCAAAGGGTAATTCTATCATTCCATTGAACTGTTATAAAGTATTTCTTCTACTTTAAATGTTTTCGAATTAATAATCGATTTTTAAACATTAAATTGAGTTTTGTTGATTTAGTATTCATAGTTACTGAATACGTTAACTTGAATTTGAAGTGTTTATGCACTGTCCACAGTGCGTGAAGTCATACTTTTCAGCACAAGTGCTTGAAAAAATCAACAGTGCGTAAAAACATCAAACATCATCAAAGTGCCTAAAATAATGTTTTACACACTGGTTCATATACATTTACTCATTTTAAAAAAAGACATGCATCAGTTATTTTATGTCAAATTCTACTCGAAATCATTTGATAATACAAAACATTTCATAACATTAAACATTTGAATTAATGATACAATTGCTACAATTTGTTAATATATATAATATCTGTCAGAAAAATATATATGATATACTAATATAATAACTATTTTCTATCGAAAAATCTTTTTTATAATATTTGATGTCATACTTAAAACTTCTGTTACTATTTTTTCAATATGTCAAATTCAATATTGAGATATTCGGCTAGTTTCATTGTTTTAATTTTCGATTTCTACCATATGGGATAAAAACACAGAGAATAATTACGAGTTCTGTGGATTAAAAATCAAAATTACTGAAATTATAGCTAATTTAAGTCATGGTGGTACTAAAATAGGTTTTGCTAAGAAACCGGCACCCGGAACAATAGTCACAGCCTAATTAATAGCAAAGTATGATAGGTATCCTATATCCTATTATAATTAACCGTGGTCAGGGTCCAAAGATTAACAAAACACAATGAATTGCTAATGATTACCTCATTATATAAGATGACATAGAGTTAGTTGGCCTGCAATTGGAGTACAAGAATCGCAAAATCATGCTCTGCCAACTCCATCTGGTGAAAGGTCAAGTAGTGGTAATGTAATGATGACTGACTTGAATTTTCGCCGTATAAATGAATTCAATGTTCCTGTACCTTGGGGTCATATTGCAGGTTAGTGTCATGTGAATTTTACATGCATTCAATATTTGTTTTCCATTTATGATTTTCAAATTGTATAAAAAAGTATAAAAACCTTAGTGAAATATTTAAATTACCGGAGGCTGTTCATTTCTTCTTCTTCTTAATTGTGCGTCATTCTCAAAACCATCAAGCAGTATCTTTGTCTTCGTCTTGTTTGTTTGGGTAGTTACGGCTGCCTGAGATTGGCTGGCATCGTTAGTGTTTCACTGATAACTTCTTTCATTGATTCTAGTAAAAACATGGGGTGAAGAATGTAACCCACACGTCCTCGTGGTACATGGTCGTATGGATAACGCTGGAGCTTTCGACCACCTCATCCCTTTATTGCCCAATGAATTTTACTATATCTGCATGGATTTACCTTGTCATGGAAGGTCATCACATTTCCCTCAACATCTGCCCATACACACAGTGGACTTCCTGATATCCTATAGGCTAGTTATAGAGCATTTCAAGAAGAGTAGAGTTATATTCATGGGACACAGCTATGGAGGTCAAATAGGACTGCTGTTTGCCAGGTTATATCCAGAAAAGGTGGGTCATGCATAGAATATATCCATATATTTGTTTTAAACGTGGCATTTAACCATTTAAGATTCTTAGTGAATCTCAGAGTAATAAAATACATAGGAGAGACCTTTTCTATAAATATGTTCTTGGCGGTCAACATACCAAAATCTGCGCTGTAAGGTTCTCTTTCGACAACAGAATGTCTGTTGTATTTTTTGAAAATTACAATTTACTTCGTAAAAACAAGTATATAGAATATCTTATTTCTCAAAATGTGTTTTAAAACATAAAGATTTCAAAAGATCTGTAAAACAACGTTTGAATTAAGCAGTGTTGCCGATAGAAAATTGTCAAATTATACGCCAGTTGTAACCAGATTATACGGTTTTATACACCCAAGCCGTTCTCGATTTGGTCGAGAAAATTTCAGTGTATTTGACAGCGTTTTAGCTGATGACGTCATAACAAGCCGAATGTATTCGGTTATTTTCTCTCTGAGTTTCTTGGCCTTGGCTTCCAATGTGGCGCATTTGGCCAGCTTTTCAATTATTTTAAATAAACCATTACTGAATGACATGTGACAGTCAAATATCACAGAAGTACCGCATGAAATAAACGCTCGGTGTTTCCACAAAACAGGCAGAAAACTATTTTGGTATCTTCATCAACACTCTTTTTGTTTGCTGCTCGTAGATAAATATCAAATTTCTGCTTCCATAATGACCAGTTGGCGGTCTGAATGCCTCCATCTTGTGCCGTTTGTTTCTGTTGGGTATAATCTAGGGCCCTATTTTTTCTTATTGTTGGTTGGTGCGAGCTCAAACTAGCTGCTCTCATCTACACACTTGACACCATGTTATATTCTTGGGTTCTTATATGCCATTACAAAAACACTCTTTACTTTTCAGGATGTTTAATGATTTAAAAGATTAAAGTACATAACTGGATTTATCAAGATTGTCGAGCGGAATTGCCTGTCATGAATGTTTGACAATTTATGTCAAACACAGGACACAATGAACATAGAACAAGAAATATTTTATACAGGATACAACATACAACAATACACCATCTAGATCTAGGGTTTCAAATCGATCATCAACCATCTAAAATTCAACATCACCAAATTATACGGAATTATACAATTTTCAGGGTACGAAAATTATACACACCCAAGCCAAAATATACGAAAATCGTATAATTATACACTGATTGGCAACACTGGAATTGAGAACCTCAAATTAACCACAAGAGTTTTTTTGTCAGCAAAAACCAACATAAACTATCTGACTGCCATAGTTTCGATACCACTGAGCCAACCAAACCAATGTCCAATAGTCCAATAGACTGAATAGACTACCTAAGTCCTGACGTCAGTGGGCGGAGCTTATAAAACCTATAATCGATATTATTTTCGATAAGGACTCATTTAGTTGAAACCTTTTGCTGAAAAAAAAAAACAATTTCAATGTTTGGAAATGTTAAGCGAGTTCCACCCACTTTGACGTCACACTTAGGTAGTCTATATTCCATTGCCATGGGAATAAATTTTAATATAGTTGAGAATCAACTAGAGTGACACGTAGTGGTAGCATGTATTTCATGAATTTTTTTTTAGCGCCTTTATACATTTCCTGTTCTGTTCTGTAACACATCTTTTCCTAAGGTTGAGAAAGTCATACTGCTCGATATCATGCAATTGTATACAGTCGAAGTGGACTCCTACAAGAACTATCTCACCAAGAGGATAGAGAACCAAATTATATTAGAAAAAAAACTAATAGAAAGGCAACAGCCAAGGTACACTTACGAAGAAGCGAGGACGAAGATAAGCAGCAAAAGATACCATGATATAGAAAATCTAACACCAAAAGCTGCAGACGTACTGTTGAAGAGATGTTTGGAACCAACAGGTGAGAATACTGCGAACCACCAACTGCAAGAGAAAAATATATACAAAAACATTTTTCAACTGCATGACTCTATCTTTCGATACTTCACAAATATCACCTTACTGGTTGCTTCTTCTTTCATTGATTATTTACTTCTGTATTGAAGCATTCCCTTCAATTGTTCGTTGGAAAATTATAAGAAAACCCTTATTATATTTTCAAGTTGTGAATATTATTTCATATATCCTTCTGTATTCTCCACTTAAACTTCGTAATAGTCGTTCTTTGGGATTGCTTCCTAATGTTTCGTTATCACAAACGAGTGGTTTGTTCATCGTTGATATTTCACGGAGACTCGAGGTTTTCTATTCAGCAAGTTGTATTACGTTGCTATTTGATAAACATGTTGTTACCCGCTGTTATCGAATTGTTCTTATTTGTCAATGCATCAAGCAAACAGTTTCCTCCGGAAGAAAAACACTGCCATATTAGTTTGAAGGTTGTAGATGTTGTAGTAACTTGATTACTCACATGAAAGATTTCTACTTTCAATTTTTCACAACTTCTCAAGTGCTTGAATCCGCAATCATCTTCAGGTGAATACTGACAAATTAAGAAGCTGTGTAATGTTTTTATAGGTCTGTCGGTGTGGTGTAATTACGGTGTGATTACGCGCGGTCTGGTGGCGCGCGTGGATGGTTTTGCGCTTTTTTGTCCCTCTATGAGCGGTCTCCATACGTTTCTAATTTCCACGATCGGTTGAGAACAAATTTGTTTGAACCAATGTTCCTCTCTATGAAGAACATAGGAATTCGGTGGTGCCATGCCGATTCAGATGTTTCCCCACGCTGAGTCCATGCCGATTCAGATGTTTCCCCACGCTGAGTCCACTTTTTGTGTTCGGCTATTCTTACGGATGATGTCCTCTTGGTCTCTCCGATGTAGGAATTTCCAGATTCACATGGGACCTCGTAAATACAGTTTTTGCTTGATTCTGTTCGTAAGGTACTGCCAGATTGAAAGCAACTCTTGTATTCATTCACCATCCTTCTGAGCTTCCCCCAATGTAGGGAACGACGAGAACGTGTTTTTTTCTGGTTGTTCTTCGGTTGTCTTGGTCCTTCGAGTTGTTTCTGTACTTCTCCTTTGAATTTTTTTGAGTATCCGTTTCTGTGTAGGTCATTTTTGATGTGGTTTATTTCCACTTGAGTGACTCCTGTTGGTTGCAAAAAGACATCGCTTTTTCCACAAACGTTCTTACAATATCTATCTTTGGGGAACTTGGGTGATTGGAGCAGTAGTGGAGATATTGTTGTGTGTCTTCATCCTGTAAACAAAGGTGTCTGTTCTTTCAGCTTTCAAATCGAGAAACGACAGGATGAACTTGATTGAATCCCTCATGTTGTTTATTCTTGAGAAGAAGTCCTTAAGGTGTTCAATCTTCGTGGTTCCATGTGATGGAGGTGCCGTCCACGTATCTTAGCCACAGTTTTGGTTTGTATTCTGCCTCTCTAATAGCCAATTCCTCGAACCACTCCATATATATGTTGGCGATCACTGGAGAAAGAAAAGATCCCATCGGCAGTCCATCACTTAGAAGAATAATCGGTTCTTTTATTGAATATGTGATTTTTTTAGGCAGCAGCAATATCGCTTGTACAGGGAAGTCAGTCGTTTCATCAAGCTGGATGTTTTCTTCCAGTTTCCTCTTGATTATGTTAAGTGGTTCTTCTATGGGTCATCGGTATAAAGGCTCTACACGTCAAAGCTGATGAAACGATCTTCAGGTCCTAGTTCAACCTCTTTGATAATGTCCAAGTGTTTGGAATTCTTGACGAACGAACTGGTAGTACCCTGAAAGGGTTGTTGTATCAGTTGGAGGTATTTCGCTAAGTTATAGATCGGTGAGTTACGGGAGCTGGTGATTGGTCTCAATGGCATATCAAGTTTGTGAATTTTTGGAAGATCGTAGGTGAGGTGGTTTACGTCAAATATGCCAGTTCTTCTGGAATAAAGGTTTTTTACTTCGTCAGAGTGTTGCAGGTTTTACTTTTTATCGAAGATGTTGGATACTTCTTTAAGAGTTTGTAGTTTAATTTTCACTCATAATATAAACTGTTTTTGATTGATAACGTCAATTTACACAGATAATTAATTACCTCACTCACTTTTGTAGATGATGGCAGATACATCTTCACCATGGATCAGCGTATGAAAAGCTACATAAACCCGCTTCACGATCATCGTTACAGCATGGAAAGCTTGGAGCAAGATCCTGTCGTATGCCCGGTTCTGATTATCATCGGCAAAAAACAAAGTGAAGTTATACCCATTGTGAAGCAAAGTATAAAAGAGCTGCAAAAATTGAAACACTTTTCGTTTGAGTATTTCGAAGGGGGCCACGATACACACAATATCAACCCCGGACTCATAGCACCCTATATTTGCAAATTTTTGACGGCGGAAAAGGGAAAACTGTGAGGGTGATCAATTAAAATTCATAACGAAAATATAATGTTATGTGTACCTTGTCAGAATATAATATTTATGGATATTGAAGTTGTTATTTCAATTACATGTATTGTAAAGCTGGGTTCATAGACGCAAATGGCGAATAGTTAATTTTAAGACGAGCCACAATAAGCCATTGGCCGCAGTGGAGGGCCTGATATGGGCACACTCACATTTAAACCTAACCTAATTTTAAGACAGAGTGGTGGCGAAATACAATCAAAATTCTAACGGTCCAGGCTATAAATAATTTTGGTTTTCGGCCAAAATTGTAATAAAAAAAATCACTTTCATTTATTTCCTTCCTAGCCACAGTATGCTAGGAATCTGGTGTATTTTTATTTTACCGCCAAAGGACGCCGAAAGTTTTGTAATGTGTAACGTAAGAGATACGCCACTGGATTCGGAATTCAGTCACAAAGGCATTCTTTAGAACGGGAGCCATCCATTAAATCGGTGCATAAAATAAGTTTAGTAAAGTGACCATGAAATTGTTGAACAGGGTAAAATTCAGCATCTTCCTTTGCTGAATCTTTTTGACTTCCTCTGGGATCAGTATACTGTTCCCAAAAGCTGAGGTGTGACGAGTTCTCGACTTCTTCCAGGCACTACCTATAGAGCGGATCATCTATGATCCCAATGAGGGGCCAGGGCCATATACCTGTTCAGGTGATTGTGTCCCGTTAGGAGCCCTGGCGCTTGCTTGAGATCTCGTCTCTCAAGAGAGATAATTTTCCTTTTGAGTTTTATTCGAAGGCCCAGACATATGGAGCTTCGATTCTCTCATTTCAGGCGTGTCCGGTCATGTTTTTATAAACTGTTTTTGTAACATTTCTTCCAATTGGTGGTTTTTCTGATCCGTCCCTCAGCCAACTATGTGAGACAAGATGTAAAGGTGACATCATATTGACATACGACATCGCGTTTGAAGTCACAAACATGGATCCAATATATTGAGGCAACGTGAAAATGTCCGCCTCAAGAAAAATAATTGCGATGTCTTTCAGACATGTGATGTCACATGTCTCTAACGGATGTTATACAAGTCCACAGATCATGTCATGAATAGGTCACACAATGATATGAACTATTTTTCTATAGTTTCTAGATCTTGATCTTTCTCTACTCACTTGAACAGGTAAGCCGAGAGGGTTGACGACCTCTGGGGTGCGTATTCAATATAAATAAATAAATAAATACAACCACTTATTTGAACCTCATTAAAAAATTATATGGCCCTTCTATGCCTTCGTAGAACATAAATGTATCAATAAATTGCAAGACATTTCGTTTTTGAAGCAGTCAAAAATATGCTCGAAAATTTTTATGAAATTTTATTAAATCGCTTTCGGTTACCTTTGTTTGGGAGGCACTGGTTTGATTCCCCAGGATACAGCGTGTCTGACTGCTGGCAGTGTTTCAGTACAGTTTACGCAGGCTGCAGACCTCTTATCAGTGATTACCAAAAAAAGTCTTGAAAACTTTAAAATTCAATATCTCCCAAAATATTTTTTTCCACTTCCACATCTCTCTTCAAGCGGTTACCGAACCTGTCTTCAATTTGGTATGAAATTGCGACAATAAATAAATACACTGTATGTAAAAATTAAATCAATTTATTTGTCATAAGGAAAACTTTAAATACGAACCATGCAACTGCATCTTAATACATAAACTATCGCCCACTTCTACTGTTTTAGGGCTACTCAGGAAAAAACACGTCTTTTTGTAGTGTGTACTATTTTTCGTGGAAAACACTATGTCATTGTAAAACTGCAAGTCGTACCACACATACATGGCGTTCACTAGGCCTCCTTCTGTCACGACAACATCTTTTGATTTTTCACTGTTGGTCTCTCGCAGGAACCTGACCGGCTGGGAATGCTCCGAGTAGTCAAATTTTTCAAGGTTGGGATGTTCGTAACCCTAAAAAAAAAAACATCTAGTTCAAAAGTACCCTCTTATCGTCTATACTTTATGTTTTGATAGTAAACGTTAAATGGTGTCAGGTATGGGATCAGAAGTGGGATAAAAACTCTTGAAAAGGCATTATGTATATATTGCTCTTAAGGTACAGAATGAAAAATTAAGACTATTCCTATACTTCTTACCGCGTATTCATTAATAAATTCCCCTATCCGAAAATCTAGAACGTTCTCATCCTTGACTATATTGCAACGATCAACATACGGAGAGTGAATCAACTGCACGTTGATAATAACACGTTGCGGTATTTTTGGCATTTGTACTCCCTCCCTCATGTGCTTGCCAGCGAAATATTCCAATGACCCATCGGTGCTGATGACGTCGAAGAAAACCAGCCAATTGATTCGCTTGAAGTCTACCTCGGTCTGGTTTGTTACTATGAATCTCTTCTCTGATATGTCATTCTGGGAGAGGATATAGTTAAAAAAGGGCGTGTCCTCCATGTTCTTGACGATATGCCATATTATGCAGTTGGTGCCTTTAGCTAGGAGGAATCCCAAGAGAGGCATCACGTTACAGTCTACCATCTAGAACGACATATGAAATGTACAGATAACATTGGTGAAAATTATTATGCTGCCCAACAACTGAAGTGTGTAATTATGTGTATAGCGAAGTGATCGAGGTGTTTTGAGCTTTTGCTCCCACCCAGATGGCCCGGGTTCGATCCCCACCGCCATCACGGAGCTAAAGTGGTTCGGAGTCAACTTTTTAAGCTGTAGCTCCCGGGTCTCCCTTGCTCGGACAAGTTCTGATTTTGAGGGGTTTTCTACGATTCGTAATAACAAACGAAAATAATAGACCTTTCTAAAATTACCTATGCTGGTTGTTTGGGAAACACTGCACAAGATTCGATCAAATGTAGTTCAAAATGCCCGTCGTGGTATTAATCAGGGATGTAGTTGTTTTCTGTCAAATATTGCAGATTCACTGATTTTCTGTTGACAGTATTACCATTTTTTCACTCCAAGGTGGATGTTAAAAGACAAAGTTCTTGGAGTATTTCATATCGATTATTCTGACATTTAGAGATTCTTGTATACATTCACTTCTATTGTTGAGCAGCGTATTTCATTGTAATATTCACCACTGAAGTCGATCCTCGAAGTTCATCCGCCAATCGAACCATACAGTCCACTAGACCATCGTCATTGAGGAAGCTTATAATTTCTTTCGAAACTTTGAGGTTGATCTTGGGATCTTCTTCTTCATAAATATGTTCAACACACAACTTGGAGTCTCGTACCTTATAAGAGAAACGGAGAAACTGTCCCTCCTTCACCTGGAAAGGAAATACTTAATTATAACAGGTACGATTTATTTTGCAAGTCAGTATTGGGCCAGTTCATTTTCATTTTATGTGTGAAATGGAACAAAGATGAGCAAATTCAAAAACTACAGTTTGTTTGATATTTATGTTTTATATATATAGTTATTTGGAGAAAAAATTTAAACAATACCTCAGAATCAGCAAACATTGATGAAACTCTGGCAAACTTAAGGACTAGTATGACTAGATGTGTTCTTGTAATGCTTTAGAAACCGATTACAAGACGCATCAAACGCAAACCCACATAGAAACTCGCAAAAAGCACTTTTACTGATGTTAAAATAAAAAAGCTGCTGTGTAAGCAAGAAAATGATAAAAATCGCTAAAACACGTGCATAAGCCTGAAAAAGCACATGTATAAACACAACTGCTGCAGACAACTAAAAAAATATAAACCAGCACCATGACACAGGTACACGTACGCATAACAACCTATAAACTCGCACACCCACGGACATACTAGTAAAACTATGGACAAACTCGCAAAACCACGGACAAACTCGAAAAGCGAAAAGCACACGCACACAATGTCTATACATGCAAATATGGCATCCAAATCAAAATATAAACAAGCGCTATCAGACGTACACGTTCATAAACTAACCGATTAACTGCTAAACCTACAGACAAACTTGCAAACCACGGACAAACTCGCAAAACCACGAACAAACTCGCAAAACCACGGACAAACTCGCAAAACAAC
Organism: Chrysolina haemoptera; assembly: GCA_958298965.1. Taxonomy (NCBI): domain Eukaryota; kingdom Metazoa; phylum Arthropoda; class Insecta; order Coleoptera; family Chrysomelidae; genus Chrysolina; species Chrysolina haemoptera. The sequence goes on from OY282585.1 coordinate 50,270,380, forward strand.
GGACAAACTCGCCAAATCACGGACAAACTCTAAAAGCGAAAAGCACACGCACACAATGCCTATACATGCAAATATGGCAGCCAAATCAAAATATAAACAAGCGCTATCAGGCGTACACGTTCATAAACTAACCGATTAACTGCTAAACCTACAGATAAACTTGCAAACCACGGACAAACTCGCAAAACCACGAACACACTCGCAAAACCACGGACAAACTCGCAAAACCACGGACAAACTCGAAAAGCGAAAAGCACACGCACACAATGCCTATACATGCAAATATGGCAGCCAAATCAAAATATAAACAAGCGCTATCAGACGTACACGTTCATAAACTAACCGATTAACTGCTAAACCTACAGACAAACTTGCAAACCACGGACAAACTCGCAAAACAAGGAACAAACTCGCAAAACCACAAAACCACTGACAAACTCGCAAAACCACGGACAAATTCGCCAAATCACGGACAAACTCGCAAAATCACGGACAAACTCGCAAAACCACGGACAAACTCGCAAAACCACGAACAAACTCGCACAATCACGGACAAACTTGCAAAAACACCGACAAACTTAACAGAACCACGGACAAATTCGCAAAACCACGTAGAAACTCGCAAAAAGCACTTTTCTAGACAACACTCTACTACTCAGAAAAACGAGTGCATTTGAAATAAAATAATAATAAAACCCGCTAAACCACATACATAAATCTCCACAAACTTGCTTAACCACGGATAATCACTGAAAAACTCGCCCAACCACGGAAAAACCTGAAAAAACTCGTAAAACTTCGGATAAACTCGTACAACCACGGTCAAAATGGTAAAAACTCGCGAAAAGCACTTTTGCAGACAAAACTGATAAACTATTCCAATGGCAATAAAATGATAATTGTAACCACTTACTCACATACACAAACCTGCTCAAAACTCACGCACCAAGGCCTGTTTATACAAAAATTGAATAAACACAAGAGCCGAAGAAAAATAAAAATATAAACACGCGCAATCATATATACACGTACGCAAAAAAACCCATAAACTCACAAAACCCACGGACATAGAAGAGGAAAAACACGGAAAAACTCGTACAACCACGGAAAAACTCGTACAACCACGGAAAAACTCGCACAACCATGGACAAACCAGAAAATCCACGGACAACCCAGCAAAACCACGGACAAACCAGCAAAACCACGGACAAACCAGCAAAACCACGGACAAACCAGCAAAACTACGGACAAACCAGCAAAACTACGAAAAAACCAGCAAAACAACAGACAAACTCGCAAAAATATGGACAATCTCGCACTTATATAGACAAAACTGCACAAACACAACTGAAAGCCTTTATATAACTAAAAATATAAAGAAAAATAGCTAGCATACAAACCCTCAAAAGCATAATAATAATGTGGTATAAAGCCAGACACAAGCAATGTGATTCAATTACGTTTAATATATTATCACCTGCACTGGTCGATCCAAATATATCACAGCTTGCTCCCAACAAGTGACGCATTCGTCGCTCAAAGGGTTGGTGGTCAGAGAGATGTTGTTCGTCAGATGCAAGTCGAACCACACTGCAAACGCGTGAAGGGTACCTTCTTTTAGGCATTTTATGTGCATCTCGATGCCGCAATTGTCTCTGTTGATGATTTCGAGAATCTCTTGGGCATTGCCGAAGTTTATTTCCATTATCGGTAACGGGTCTGTCAAGTAGGTGACGTCTAGTTGAGATAGAAGTTCCGCTTCATACGGCTCCCCTTCGTGTTCGGTTATCCTCACGTTTTGTAGATTGAGCAGTTCGAGGGCCTTGCTGGAGACGCATTGGTGTTTGCTCAGCAGTTCGGTGCTGCTGATACCTACAGCATTACAAGTAAGCCGGATTTATAGGTTCTGTGAGGTAATGAAAGGACTGAGGGTGATATGGGCAAGGACTTTTTTTCGATATTACGACAAATAAATTAAACAAAAAATTATCTACCAATATCCGTATTTCAATTCAGCTGTCTTGTTTAAATATTGTTTATAAAAAAATCTCAAGATTCATAAATAGAAATCTTTATTCGTTCGATTTATAAAAACTCCTTAATACAAAAATACAAAAAGTATAAAGTATCTTATGCAGCTTTGGTTATAAGAATTATATGCTAGCATTCTGCATCTTTGAATACATTTCTGGATATAATTTTCAATGCATAACAATCTCTTCATTTATTCATGGCCAGATTGTCAATATGATTCTACCAGTCCTACCTAGAATCTATTGTAATACCAAGTATAATGTCCTATTTTAGATCCTGTATACATATTATATGATTTTTTTTTAAGAACAAATGATTTGTTCACCGGATTTTTGTTGAGAATGTCAGATTCAGTAGTTTTATAAAGGGTGTTCCTTAAAGACATGCTAATATTTGAGGGGGTGATTCTTTGACTTATTTTAAGGAAAAAACTTTCTATAAACGTATGTCCTAAAAGTCCTAACTTTTGAGATACAGGGTGATAAAGTTTTGAAAAAAAATCAGTTTTTTAATAATAACTGAGATAATATTGTAGACGTTTTTATAAAATTTAGTATATGTCTTCTATGCATCAAGGTGCATTTTTTAATGCACAAACATTTTCATTTTCTCAACCAGTGGCGTCCGTACGGGTTTTGCATTGAATATTATTGGAGAAAAAAATACTACGCCACTGCTTTCTCCAAAACAAAAAAAAATACTTTTGAGATCCTCATTTATTTTTGAGCAAATTTAATCTCTTGAGTTTTCTTTGTCCGCCGCATGGTTTTCGCTTAAAAAAATAAAAATCGTTTCATTTCAAAAATCTGATGTGGTGTGGAAATGATTGTGCATCGACTTAAAGCAAATAAAGGGATCAGATTTGTTCCAAAATGAATGAGAATCAAAAAAATATGGATTTCAGCTTGTACAAAAACGAATTTTATTTTATTTTATAAAAGTAAGTTTAAATGAACGGATCAAATTCATTAATTATTGACAATACTAACACTGATTATAAAAATTGTTGGAAATGGCCACATTCACTTAATAGGCATGCTTCCGCCTGTCTACGCATGGAATTACGCACACGTTGAAATATTTCCGGCGTATTTCGAATAGTTTCACACGAGGCAACTATTCGCTCTCTTAAATCTTCTAAAGTATTAACGGGAGTTTTATACACTAGAGTTTTAAGGTGCCCCCATAAAAAGAAATCTAAACTGTTGAGATCAGGGGATCTTGCTGGCCATTGCTGAGGTCCTCCGCTTTCAGTCGATGCACAAACATTTCCACACCGCATCAGATTTTTGAAGAATTGATCCTGAAATGAAACGATTTTTATTTTTTTAAGCGAAAACCATGCGGCGGACAAAGAAAACTCAGGAGATCAAATTTGCTCAAAAATAAATGAGGATCTCAAAAGTATTTTTTTTTTTCAGGAGAAAGCAGTGGCGTAGTATTTTTTTTTCCAAAAATATTCAATGCAAAACCCGTACGGACGCCACTGGTTGAGAAAATGAAAATGTTTGTGCATTAAAAAATGCACCTTGATGCATAGAAGACATGTACCAAATTTTATAAAAACGTCTACAATATTATCTCAGTTATTATTAAAAAACTGATTTTTTTTCAAAACTTTATCACCCTGTATCTGAAAAGTTAGGACTTTTAGGACATACGTTTATAGAAAGTTTTTTCCTTAAAATAAGTCAAAGAATCACCCCCTCAAATATTAGCATATCTTTAAGGAACACCCTGTATATGTAGTTCGATATGAAAATAAATTAGATTAAATTTTGAAGGAAAGTATTAATCAGACGAAACACCAAGAAAAAATAACTTTGAGACTGTGTCTAAGCTCAGCAAGTCACCATCAGTGTAAGTAAGTTTTCTATTAGAGATTATTGTCAGTAAAATATTGTTTCAAAGTTTGCAATTTATGCAAAATATTGAGAATAGATTGTTCTGTAGTAATTGTTGAGAGTCTGAGCTGAATATTAATGAACAGTCATCTACATACTTTGAGCTTTTCTATTGTGACTTTTTTAGGTCATTACTGTACAGAATATACAGTGCTAGTCTAAAGTCCGTTCCCCCCCTACTAATTTTTGAACCACCTGGTACATCGCTAAGAAATTTGGAGGCTCAAATAGGAGATAAAAACCTACATTTTCATGAAAAAATTCCAGCTAAAAGTTTCAAAATGGCAGCTGAGCGCCATCTTCAATCATTTTTTTAAATAGAACACCCGGTATATCATTGCATGATCGATTAGGGACGATCATAAGGAATCCAACAACACCAAGTTTGATGCTATTATCTCCAAAGACTATGGAGATATCACCTATTATTTTCTCCATAAGCTGAATGAGTGTGAGAGAGAATTTATTGACCCGCCAGAAAAAGTTTCTCTCTCCCACTCATTCGGCTTATGGAGAAAGTAATAGGCGATATCTCCATAGTCTTTGGAGATAAAAGCATCAAACTTGGTGTTGTTGGATTCCTTATGATCGTCCCTAACCGATCATGCAATGATATACCGGGTGTTCTATTTGAAAAAATGATTGAAGATGGCGGTCAGCTGCCATTTTGAAACTTTTAGCTGAAATTTTCTCATGAAAAAGTAGGTTTTTATCTCCTATTTGAGCCTTCTAAATTTCGTTGTGATATACCAAGTGGTTCAAAAATTAGTAGGGGGGGAACGGACTTTAGACTAGCACTGTATAATGACCCTAGTACTGAAGCCTGTGGCACACCTCTAACTATGGTAACTTTTTCAAAATTCAAGAGTTCACCAAAAGCATTTACTACAATGACACACTGTTGTCTACTATTAATAATTTAATCACTCATATCACTTGAACTTCACAAATTTTGGTTTTCAAAACCTCAACGATTGTTCAGCCATACAATGAAGTTAGATTATGAGATGTTATCCTGAATACTCTAATCATCACTGACTAGTGTCCGCTACGACCACTCAGTTATATCTGTCAGATTATCTGCAAAGATTCTACTTTATTTTATGGTAAAATATTTACCACCTAATAAGCAGGAGTCAGACAAAAACTGATGCATTTTTAAAGAGTACTTACCCGTAATATACACTCTCGCTGAACACGGTATAATCCTAAAATCGCCTGGTGCACGTAATACAGTCAAAGCATGCAGAATAGTTTCTAATGCTTTTTCTCCGAAAAGTGCTACGTCGAATACTTCTGTTACAATTAAATTGAATTGATCTTGTGACACTGAAACATTCACAAAATGAAAAGGGACACTCACAATCATGGAAGCTGGGAATGATAAAACAAGACAATACAGGGCTTTATTTCCAACAATGTTATTATGATTTCATAATTCCTGTTTTGCAATTTTATGCAGTATGAAAGTGGAGATGAATATATTTATTTTAGAATCCTACGAGATGCTGTAATTTCATCAAAGCAATCTCACATAAGAAATTCTTGAATTTGATCAATAACTGTCCCTTATTATTTTTTTGTCATGGGAGACTTACCAGGTAGATTTACAGAATTAAATGAAAATATTTTCACTTTAGGTACGTTGTTTGCCATAAAGACGTTTTCTGATATACCGACGAGGTACTTGTTTTCTTCGAAAGCAGCAGCTTCTACACCCTCATGTCTTAAGGCTGATAAAGTGAGAAGTCCAGTACCGGATCCTATGTCAACAACATTCTTGTATCCCTGAAAAAAACACTGATCATACAAAATAAGCTATTCAAATTCAAATTAAAACCAGTTTGATGTGCTCTTCTATGGCTCTATCATAGGCGAGATTCCTTCTCTTGTCATTCAACATGCGATAGTGCCATCTGGGAATCTGCTGCCACTTGACATGCATGAGATTGATTTCTGAAGGGAGATAATCCTTGTTAACTTGCACTGCCTTCTCCAAATACCGCCTGGCAATATCCACTTCGGAAATCCTATTAAACAATACAATAATTTTCGAAAATTACAGCAAAGGATCTGTTTTCTCACTTGAACATGTACGCTCCAAAGTGATTCAGTATTATATAATTGTCTGGGAAAAAGTTTAAAGCTTGAATATAACACTTGATCAATTCTTCTACTTCGCACAACTCTGCGGCGCACATTTCTTCTAACATCGACCCCATTTGGCAGACAACTGTTGTGAAAACAGCCTGAATATCTTCAGTTGATTCCAAAGGATTGTCCAAACTGTCGAAATACAGAACGAAGTTTTTAAACGCCCTGATTACTTGTCTGTTTGAACACGCTTCCTTGGCTTTCCTGAGGTAAAGAATGCCATGATTCTTCTTTCTATGTTTGATTAATCCAGGAACCCTTGCTGCCATCCTGAAGTTTACGAAAATTTATGTTTTTGCCGAGAGAATCTGTTAGTAAACGGTATTTAAACTCTTGTTGTGAATACAAAACGGCAATGTCGTCATGTTAGAGAGTGTCAGTCACTTGTCAGTTTCAGTTGTCACAGGTCACAAACAGCTGTTGGGCTGTCCTCAGAGTAATAAAAGACTAGAGAGGCCTTTTTCATCCTTATCTTGAAGGCGATAAAGCATTGTTCATACCATCGCGAATTTCGCAATTTTTCTGCGAATAAAATGGCTGGTCTCTCTCTCTCAATGGCGCTTTTTCGCTTTCCGCGCTCCACGCATTCTGATCGACAGATTCACGATGCGATCCACCAATTTGCCAATCAGAATGCGTGAAGAAGGCATGACGCGTGACGCGAAAAGCAAACACCACTTTATAGTTTTATTCCTTTGTATCGAGGTGTAGCACTTTTCTACACCTGGTGTGATTTACACTCGATTTTAGTATTCGTTTGCAGAATAATTTGACAGATTCCTTTGTTTGAACTGCACTCAGCTACATTCGATTCAAAATGCGGTGTGAATTACACTACATTACGAACGAATAAACCTCATTATTCGTATAGGAATTGAAGCCGAATGGTTCGAGATTTAATGGAACAAAAAACGCCGCTAATGAAAGTCATTTGACAAAACGTCAATCGTCATTTGTCATTGTCATGAATGTCATGTGTCATGTTTACATTTGAAAACTTGAAAGTTCAAACGTTTGTCTGTTCTAATTCATTTAATTTCATTACAGTAAACAATGTAACAAGTTCCAATCAAATAGAATTTTGATAAAATGGATGGCAACAATTGTATTGACGATGACGAACAAGATTTCACCGTAGAAGATGTAATAGGTGTTATCCCTAGTATGAGTTTGGGCTTAGAAAAGGAGTACGAAAAATTTGAGAATTGCATTGAAATCGTCAAAACTTGCAGTAGAAAATACCACAGTTTTGTTTTAGGTGCTTATCTTATCATCGTTATAGAATATTTGCCTATGTTGTGCACTAACAATATAAATTAATTATTTCAGACCATAGAAATTCGTTTGGCGATCATTACAATGTGTTAAAAAGCAGACTAGCTGACGTTGCGGAAGAAATTTCTAAAAATAGTCATGTATTGGACGAAAAGAAATCAGAAGTGGTGAGTGGAATAATTTTTTTTTCTAAATGGATTGCAGAGGAAACTATCAAATGTAATAGGGGTCTGCAATATTGCCCATTTGAACTAAAATTTGCCTTGAAATTTTGTAATTGTGCAAGTAAGCATTTTTAAATTCATTATTGAGAACTGAGTGGTTTTTCTACTTTTTCACAAGTGAAATCATCCTTTATAGCTGTGACTTTTAGTGAAGTAGAGATGGTCGATGAGGTATTAATTTTACCACTTGTAAGTAATCAAAATTCAGGTGATAATTATTTTCAAAAATGAAATCTTGCAATAAATGTGATCATAATTTCGAAAAATAACATTGGTATAAAAGAAAAAGAATCGGCATACATTCTGAACACCAATGTATTCAGTCAACTGAGCATAGAGATTCAAAATGTGTTGAACTCCTGATTGGTCAATTATATTTAATAAGTTGAGTTGTCATCAAACATAACTTGTATTGATAAATGGGGAGAAAATAAAAATTTCCAATTTACACTTATGATTTCTCGTTTCCTTCAGAAACAAAAAATAAATTTTGCATTCAGAACTGTATTCAATCTGTATTCGTTCATTAATAATCCAAAGTCTGTACAGGATAAATTCGAGAAACCAGGAGTGTACAAACTTGAGTGTGAGGACTGCAATGCATCCAGTCTGGCCTATATAGATATATAGGCCAGACTGGCCATAGTTTTGATCAAAGGTTCAATGAACATTTGACGCAATATTGTCAGCGTGATATAGTATATTCACATACAGTGAGGACCAAAAGGTCCAAAGGTCCGTTGCCCACCCTGTAACTTCTTTATTTTACACATTTCAAAAAAATGTTAAAAACATAAGTTTCATTTATACAGTGTCTCAAAAAAACCCAGCGACTTAGTTTATTTTATTAAATACGATACCCTGTATTTCATTTCATGATCGATTAGGGATGACCATAAGGAATCCAACAATACTAAGTTTGATGCTGTTATCTCCAAAGACTACGGAGATTTTTTTATTATTTCATCCATAAGCCTAATGAGTGGGAGAGAGAAACTGGATTACTTATTATTATACCTAACTGATTATGCAATGAATTACAGGGTAACCTATTTAAAATAATAAACTTCCAAGTCGCTGCGCTCTTTTGAGACACTCTATAAATAAAACTTAAACCATTAGAGAGATCGAATAAAACCCTACAACTTATGTATTCAACATTTTTTTGTAATATGTAAAATAAAGAAGTTACAAGTGGGGCGACGGACTTTTGGTTCTTACTGTATATTTTTTTGAGTGTGAAAAAAAGTTTTTTATTTCCTTCCTATTCATCAATCATGACGAATTTACACATAGTAGATGCCAACACCATAGAACATAACTTGTTTTATTATTATGATTTGTTTTAGGAGCAACTGAAAAAAATTGTAAAAGATTTAAATGAATCAAATAGTCAAAATGAACACCAAGCTGAAACATTGAAAAAAAAAATTTCCAACTTGCGAGATAAAACGGAAAAGCTACAGGAAAAAAGGTATGAATCAAATTTTTGATATAATTTGTTACTAATTATTTGTACTTTTAGGGACAAAATCCTGGTATACAAGTTGTTAACAAACACTAATTTTTGTTATGATGAGGATAATGTTAGTGGATGTATCCTTTTTTAAAGAAATACCATATTGAACATAAATTAAAATTTTCCCCTTCATATCCATTCTAGAGTAATAAATATTTGGGAAACGTGCCAATTGTAATTCTAGAACTACTACGAAGTTTTTCCTTAACAAATATTAGATGTGGCTGACCCAAAAACAAGAAAAATCAAATGGTTTGATTTGGATCCAAAAAAGCTTTCACAAAAAGAGATTACAGAAAAGTTGTATGAAGTTCTTAAGGAAGTGTCGCATGGAACAGATATACAAAATGTGGAGATGGATCAGAAGGAATCATAGTTGTAAGAAATAATCAGCAATTGTTATAGGAATACATTTTTCATATGTTTATTTATATAGAAATTATAATTAGTTTCAATTTTTTGTTGAATGAACCTGTGTAATAAGCATTGCAGTTGTACTGAATTGATGTATGCGAGAATTATAAATATTTTTCTTAGAAGTTTTCCTTCTGAAAAAAATTTTCTATTCAAAAATTCCCAGGAAAAAATGAGTTCTCAAAAACATGTTTATTCACTTATTTTATTCAATTGACCTCCTTTATTACGGCTCAAACCAATTCATATATCACCAACTAAACCCAGCTTCTTTACGAAGCAGATCAGTTTAACTGGTAAATGATCTTTTAGATCAGATGGCAAGAGTGATGCTCTGCCAAACATCGAAATCCTGATTCTGTTCGAGGTGGGGCAGGCACAAAGAATTTGCTCTGCTGTTTCATCATGTTCAAGACATACACAGCATTCCGTATTTTCCAACAGTCCTGAGCTCGACATGTAGTGATTAGACAACATTAGTCATTCCCACTGGAATCTAACAATAGTTTGGTGACATTTTTTTAAGGATTTATGAATACCTTGGAATGGACCAAATCCTTTTAAGTAATGCCAGAAGTCTGATACTTTTCTTGCAGCCCAGGCATTCGGTGTTTGTTTGGCAACACTTAAAGAAATGAAAATGGCAAGTTCTCGTCCGATAAAACCTTTTGAGGCTCCTTCATTCATAAGAGATCCAGCCGGTAATGGTCGTTTCTATGCCTTTTTCAGCCAAAGTTGATCCAATAGAAATTGGTAGTGCATCATCCAATGCTCCTTCCATATCTACACCAATCAATAGAGCATAAAATGAGCGATTTTTGAACAAAAATACTGTGAGGAAACCGACTGTGTCATCACATGGAAGACAGTCTGTAGTTATTTTTTTTTAATGTTTTGGACACGCAACTGTCATTTACTAATTGGTTCTAAACATTCAAATAAAAAAAAAAACGTTTTTTTTTAGTGTTTTGCTCATAAAATGAAAACTAGAGAATTAAAATACAAACCATGAACAGGTGTTGCTCAGGAGCACATTCGTTGAAAATCATTTACGGAACTCCGTCAGATCCACCAGCTTTCTTGGTAAAAAATCGATATTGTAAATTAAAACTAGTCTGTACAATGGAAACTAATTTTTTATTGAATCTCATCTAGAAATATTTGTAAAAAATATAGGCTACATAAATATTCCTACTTTTTGAGAATATATGAATGCAATACCATAGCACTACTACCTCCCAAAAATGCAACTAAAAACAGCCCAAGAACCAGAAGAGCCAGAACCATCACTTGAAAGACTAGAGTGTAAATGACGAAAATCAAACCTAAAAATCAAAAACAGTTAATTCTATAGCCAAAGATATACCCACTCTATATGCCAATACAATATAATGTTCCCCATGGTGGTGCTTTAGGGCCTTTATAATGTATACTTTATATAATTTATATACGTCTTTATGAATTTCATAGAGAAATAAATAATTCAGAGATTATACATTCTTAAGGCCGATTCAGATACATGGGTGCTCACCCTGCATGAGAAATGCATAACCATCGACGTTCACAGTTTTGCCTGTCGGCGTGCGTGAAAAGCACGGGGTAAGCACGCACGCAATTAGAACAAGTTCCAGTTCATATAATGAAAGAATCAGTTAAATATACGACGAAGATTAAGTCGGCTGTGACGACGGGATGATAACTCAAATGTCGTTCCTCCAGTATTGAGAAAACTAATATAAAACCAGAGAAAATATTCACGCGTATGTGAATGATGGTCTTGCAGTTTTTAGGCAGAGGGTCAAAAATACATATGCTTGTAAATTCCACATGCTTCATAAACCTTGCTTGGGCACCCATGTATTTGAATCGGCCTTTAGGTGCAAGTGAAGATAACTTAAATTCAATTCGACTTAAACGAAAACAGTTTTTATAGCCGCTCAAAAATGAATATCTGGAACCTTTGGTGTGAATACAATTCAAGAAATGAAAGCTACCCAAAACACCAAAACTACGTCACTTGCACTCGACGCGTGTTTCGCCATCAAAGTTAGCATCCTGAAGAGCTATAAGCTTACTACTATTTTATCTGGTGTTCATAGTGGTATCGATTGCTGTGATCATTAGCCACTATGTGTTCTGGATAGGCCTTGTTACTAACTCCATACGCCACTTTAGGAGCACCACTGTTAATTTCAACACAACACTGAATTGTGCAGGACTCACCCTAGTCTAGCCAAGATTATTCAAATAAACCATTTAAATAGACTTTTTTGGTTTTATGGTTGGATATCAATAACCCCGCATATTTGAATCATGTTGATTTTTGAAATAAAACACATTTTTTTTTACCTTTACTGGCGAGAATGTGGCTCAAATCCAATAATACCGAAACTGGCATCAACACAGCAGAGGTCACAAGTGGTAATGATACCGTGCAGAATATGATTAACATTGCTAATGCAGTTGCTGGCCTTTCTGCAGAAAACTCAATCAACCACATGCGAAGTATTCGGAGACATTTTCCAGAAAAGTCTGCAATAAAGATTCACTAATGAAGAAAAAGTAAAACATTTGAGAAGACTGATAGTTAATTTTAGGAAACACACTGTATTTTTAGTTAAAATTTGTTGATAAAAGATTTCAAAAAATTTAAATAACAATACAACGGGACACCAAAAAAATTCTATTGAAACAGTTTATTTTGAGTATCGATATTAAACATGGTCCTTTGAGCCGGATGTACATTGATTTCGATGAAATTTGACATTACTGTTCAGGTTCACTTACTCCTAATTCACTTTATTCATAAACAAAGATCATACTGGAGAAATACAATGTCTGATTCAGCATGGAAACACCCCCGAACTTCCGGAAAGCAATGTACAATTACGTCAAAAGTTATGGATGTGTTTTCATGAGAAGTGAGACAAAGTTAGATAATTTATAACAGATTTAACTACCCTTGTAATGGACTCATTTTGGCTATATTGTGTATATCGGATTCACAATTCTGGAAAATGATATTCAAAATCATTTGTTTATATTACAATGAAGCATATTTTATATCGCATTAATGGGACAAATTGCCTGAAACTATTTGCAATTATTGTTAATGGTCCTCTAGAGTTTGAAGTCATCTGCAAACATCAAAATAGTGGCTGCGATGTATTAATTCTGATATTAATAACAAAAAGAGTAGTGTGGTCCTATATATCAAATCCTTCTGTCGACACAGAGCCAGTATATCTGACACCTCTCAAATAAGTTTCAATCTACTTCAGGAAGTTACTGTCATTACACAACGAAAGTTTTGCAATTGGAAGGTCATGCTTGACTATCAAATGCTTTTGAGAAGTCAGTATAGATCTTTCTCATGTGAAACCTTGGTGCAGTTGAAGATTTATAAAAAAGAATGAGGAAACTTTCTTCCAGAACTGAGAGGAAATAACGTTCCTGATATGATAGAGAGATATTGAAAATTGTTTGAATAGGCTTTGCCAGTGTAATTACACAGTTTTTTAATGAAATATAGACAAATTTTGGCAGAAGAAAATTTTCCTGGGGCTAACATAAGTTGATCGATTATTGCTGTTATTATGCAACCATTAAAATATTCTCTGTTTTCATATATTCGAGAATTTGGGTGACATTCTCATCAGTGTAAGTTGTAGAAAAATAGTTCGTGCAAAAAATATTCACAATTTCATTCTTATTATTGTTTGTCGCTTCTTCAAAAACAAGTTATGAAGTTTTTTATTACTATTCATCCAATAACAAGGAGGATCAAGCAATATTTCTTTCAATTTTTTCAACATATATTCCTTTTGACATGGAGTCTGAAGCTGTTTATATGTATATTATATAACACGGGAAAATTTGAGGTTCTGAATGTTTTCAAGGGTATAGGTACAAACTTTAATTTTGCCTTCTGTATATTACAATTTCATTTCTACGTCACAAATTACGGAAGTTACGGGAGTGTTTCCATGAGAAGTGGGGCACATTATAGCCATTATGTCAATCGTCAATCTGATAGAATTGTACAGGGTAGGTATTCATATAGAGTTGGAAACTCCGGAATAGAACTAGTATACGTCATATCAAAAACAAACGAGGAATTTGAAGATATATAATATGGGGCATTCACGAGTGCATTCATTTTGAAAAATATCATGAAATTACTCGGTGTGCTTAGAGCAATACTCGAAAAAAATTGTAAGGATTTTTCCTCTGCGTGATTATTCTTGTATTGAAATTGGTAATTAACATATCGATTATCTCTCAGTAACATTTGATTGTTTGACTCACCAAATAAAATATCCAGTTGTTTCTGCATTTCATATTCAGCTACATTTGACATTATTAATCTACATACCTTGTTTAATTTATTATAGATAGGTACCAATTCAGTATTCAGTCATAGTACAAAATTGCTTCATAGCGTTTTGGAACTTGACATGAGTTATCAGTTCAATGAAATGAATAACAACCAATTAAATTCTGTTTATAAATAACAGATAGCGTTTGAAGGTAGCAAAAAGCATAAAAAATAAAACATTGATGGTTCTATCAGGATCTATATTGTTAGGATTGATAAGAAATAAGCATAAAATCACTAGTGATGGAAATAACAATTTTGAAAATAAACTAGACGCGTCATACCTACATTTGTTTTCAAGCTAGCCTCTAGCGATCGTATTTTTTTTTTTCAATTTCCAGATTCCAGTAAAATAATGAAAATTGCCGTTTTGGAAAATGAAATTCAGTTGCCCCATCTATTTCTTAGTTATAAAAGTGCTCCATTTTTGACTCCCCTTGTAATAAATAGAATTCTACTACATAGGAATCTTCACTTATTATTCATTGAAATTCATAACCATTGACTAAGAGAAATCTCTCAGTCAACGTTTACAACTATTTCCGAAAATTTCAAGAATGACAGTTCAGAAATTTTAAAACTCTTAGATTTTTTAATTCGTACATTCGTTGGCACTTTCTGCCATCTAGTGAATTCTGACTCACAGAATCGTTTGAAGTACTCTCTTTCGAAGTAGATGGCGCTGCAAATTGCAGATTAGGCCGTGTCTAGTTTTCCGTGTACGGGAACCGACTGAATACAATGTTCGAATGTCGAGTTTTTCGTATTTCAGAATTCATATTCCTCAGAACAATATTTTGTCCAATTTTCCCAAAGCAAACAGCACAAACACAATGCTTATTGCTTATATCAGCAATGTTCATCAAGATATCATGAAGTACAAATCATTTTATTGCTTTTTTTTATACAGGTAATGTTTGATTTAGACACCACAAGTTTGTTTACTTTTGGACTGTTTCAAAGTGTTGAATATAAATATTTTTATTGAAAGAAATGGTGAAAATTTCAAAGGTAGTCGTCTGTGGAATGAAAGGCGTAGGAAAAACTGCAATGTTAGAACAGGTTATATATGGACATATAAACGAAAAAACCGTAGGTTTTCAGTTACCAATGTAGCTTTTTTTAACAACCCTCTTCTGTCTAATCAATATTTTATTGAATTTGTCACTTCATTTCACTTACATATTTGAATGTTTTATCCAACAAAGCACTTTTTTTTTTGAAGGAGCTACACCCCACAATCGAAGACATCTATGTAGCGAATATTGAGTCAGACAAAGGCACCAGGGAAAAAGTGAGATTCTATGACACTGCAGGCATTGAGTACTCCCAAATCGCTACTGCGAATGGAACCACAAATCAACAGCTGCCTAGGCATTACTTAACTATGGCAGATGGATATATCTTAGTATACGACACTTCTAAGAGTGGGTCTTTGGATGTTCTTGTTTCTATCAAGAAAGACATCGATAAAAACAAAGATAAGAAAGAGGTGAGAAACTTAGTAATCTACTAATATCAATCTTCTGGTGTGGATGAAATAGCGTAGAGAGGTCCCAGATTCGGTTGCCAGCGGGTACAAGCTTTTTTCATTTTCAGATGTGGAAATCTGAATGATTGATCTCTTTGCCGACTGGGAATATTCCTCCACGATTCTCTGTTGTGTTAAAAATTAACAGTGCTGCTCCCAAAGTGGCATAAAGAGTTTAACACAGCCTATTCAGAACACATGGCTAATGACCATCTCAGTCGATGCCAAAACACAAAAACACAAAAAAAATTGAAAATTTCAAACCTGTCACTATAACACAAACTTTTTCAAAGCTTTTTGCATATTCTTTCTTAGAATGAATGCTATGTTACATATGTTACTCCAAAACTGATATTTTGCGTAAAATCATTTATAAATAATAAAAATAAAATTGGACCCAATGTGGATTTGTCCTACTACATTATTAACATCGAAAAAAGCACGATTTTCTTAATTTTTTCGTTTTATCATACAGTTTAACTATATTTTTGTATAACACCGGGTAATGTATTGATTAATTAATTAACCGTGGCTATTTAATATATGTGGCCAACAAAAATAAATGAAGTAAAAAGATGAAAAAATAAGCTATTTTATTAAATGAGACAGTAGTAAGATAGTTAATTAAGAAACCACCTGAGAATTCTGATTTCCTGTTCTGTTTTCCCCGGGAAAAAAGTAAGTACTTTTTTTAAATAGTGTATTATACATGAGAAAAATAATAAATTTTCTAAAAAAATTTTTAAATTTTTTTTAAAAATCTAATACTTTTTTCACTTGTATAATAAATAACTATTTTTCTCTCACATTTAATGGGCTTTTTTCCAATGAGCTTTGGGTTTCATTTAAGTCACCATACTGTATAGCTATCGTGACTTCACTTTGATATACTCCTTCAAATACCTCAGTATCAAAGATTATTCCAGATTCAACACCATAGTATTCATTTTTTGAAAGTGATGAAAACCAATTTATTATTTATTCAGTAAAGTGTAATAATTGATTCCTTTCAATTTTTGTATTCTAGGTAACAATAATTGTGATAGGCAACACCTTCAAATATCAAGATAACACCACAGACACAGACTCTGCAACCAGTAAAGCAAACCAATGGTGTACAAGGGAGAAGATAAAGCATTTCACAGCCTCTGCTATGGAAAGGTCCACTTTATATGAACCCTTTGTGTTCATCACCAGTAAACTAACCCCTCCTCCTAGCAAAAGTAGTTTTACTCCTTTGTCCATGGGTAGGAAGGTCATGAAGGACTAACTGGTGGATTGGTGGAGGTATATCCAATGTTTTTGTTCTTTGAGGGAATCTCGAACTGTGAAATGTGTTTTTTTTTATAGAGAATAGATTTTTTTATTTAAAAGTGTTTTTGGTGGTATTGAGTTGGGAAACCATTAACATTCACAATGTTTCAGTTTTGAAATTATATTGTATTTTTGTTATTATATAATAAGTAAGAGTAAGAGTATTTATTCGGGCGCGGACTAGCGCTGTAGTTAGCCCTCGCGTCTGGTGTCCGAGAGGTGCTGGGTTCGGTTCCCGGCCGGGGCGAGCTTCTTTAATTTTTCTGAATGATTGAATCTCACGGTCGGCTGGGACTAATCTTCCACGATTCATGAAAAATTAACACTGCTGCTCCTAAAGTTGCGTAAAGAGTGACTAATGACCATAGCAGTCGATGCCAAAACAGATTATTTATTAAAAATCATTCATTTATATGTCGTCAATTATACCAAAAATCCATTTTTCTACTAGAAAACGTGACATAGGTACATACAAAAAAGATGAAATTTCAAATGACTGAAAAGAAATGTAGGTGGCGCCACCCCCACAAAAGAGACAATCTAACATCAAATTTAATCTTGTCGTTGAAGAATACTCCAAGATACTGAACTTCACTCGGAAATCATAATTATTCTGAAATTTATTCACATAAAACTAAAACAAAAATTAATATTCAACTTTGACACCCTGTATCTCAGAAACAAATAACTTAGGGACATATGTTCATAGGGACTTTTCCACTTATTTTTGAACATACTCCTGAATTTTCTACATGTTGTACTTAAGAAACACCCTGTATATCAAACTGTTTTGTAAAAGGGGTTTTCCTGTTTGTATTGCAGTATAAATAATTTCATTATTCTTCTTCTTCAAGTTTTGATGATGTTGATTTTATATTGATGATACATCAGTTGGTATTACAAAAGTGATAGAATGGTTGTGTTCACTAGATGTCAGTATATTCAGGGTTATTCAGGTGACCATTGAAAACGGAAGAACGTTGACTGTCGATCAATTATTGATTATTTTTCAACGTTGACTGCAATTTCCTATTCGGGTGACCATTGAAAACAAAACAATGTTCATTGTAAATCAGTATTGTTTATTTTTCAACGTTGATTTGATTTTCCTATTCAGGTAACCAACATGTATTGCATTTTTACCAACGTCTTATAGAAACACCATTGGTTATTTGCCAAGTAGATTTGAGACTTGCTATGAGCATTCAACGATGTCTGGTGGGAATTTCTAGCGGTTAAGTTGTATGAATGTATTTAAAATGGCGAATAATGGCTTTATTTTACTCATTAATGCTGCCCATGATGAGGAAGAGCGGTAAAGAAAGAGTTTTTACAGAAGACTTGATAGGTAGGTATATAAGATAAATCACAAAATTTGCAGATTGCGGAACAGAGTTTTGAGGAGAGGACTGAGGGATCAAAGTGATCCATTAAATATGACCGAAAATCAATTTAAAAGCCTGTATCGCCTATCGAGGGATATGACGAGGCAGTTAATCGAGACTCTGGGACCTCACTTACCCCAAGGAGTAAGGGAAGAATTATTTATCCCCCACAAGTTGAAAGTAAATATTATCGATGACCAGAATTTCTTTTCTATGAACCGCCCCCTAATATTTCAATTTCAGATAATGGTTGCACTCAATTTTTTTGCCCAAGGTAGCTACCAAAAGGCAGTGGGTCAGGACCATTTTGTGTCGATGAGTCAGAGTTCAGTGTCAAGATGTATTACAGCAGTGATCACTGCACTCCAAACATTGTATTTTAAAATTAGTTTTCCAGTTAATGAAGAACAGCGCTCCACAGTTAAACAGGGGTAATTTTTTTTTTTTTTTTTTACAAATAATTGAATTACATGTGCCATAGGTTCATGGAGATGAGAAATGGTTTTCCTGGAATCATAGGTGCTGTTGATGGAACCCATATTGCTATTGTTGCACCTTCAGTTAATGATGAAATTGGTCCACCATTGCTTTTCTATAATCGAAAAGGATATTACAGTCTCAATGTTCAAATTGTAAGTATAGTAGTTTACCTTACAAGTGCGGAAAGTGATACTTTTCCGCACGCTAACGCGTCGTTCGGCCAGAAATCGCGTGCGGAAAAGACACTTTACGTTCGTGTTAGGTACACTATTTTTTCTACTAGCGGAAAAAACACCCAAAAGTTAACATAAAGAACATTTATTATTAAATATATATTAAACTATTAAACCATATTTGGTAAGCTTTCTATTTTAACCTTCTGCGACGGAATATTATATGTCAGTATAATCCGCAAAAACTAAATATATCTACTTTTCCGCACTAAAAAGAGTGCGGAAAAAACTTTTCTGCACTAGTGCGGAAAAGTGATTCTTTCAAAATTAAAATGAGTGCGGAAAAGTGGATTTGAAAATACATTTTGGGTCATATACCTATACTGAATTACAAAATTACTTTTCTTTCAGATATGTGATTCAAAACTGAAAATATTAGCAATGAACGCTCGATATCCGGGTTCTGTGCATGATTCAGCAATCTGGACCACAAGTCAAATAAAACAGCTTCTTGAAAATAACTATGCAGTTGGAGATCACTCATCTTGGTTACTAGGTATTCTTGGAACAATGAAGATAATTGTCCCAGGAGTTCCTGTACTGTTAACTTAAAACATTCATTTTATAGGTGATTCAGGATATCCTCTCGAACCGTGGCTGATGACTCCAATTCAGACAAACAACTTAACTCCAGCTGAAGAACGTTATAATGCAGCACACAAAAGCACACGGAATGTTGTGGAAAGATGTATAGGTGTACTCAAAGGGCGATTTAGATGTTTGCAGAAACATAGGGTTCTCCATTATACGCCTCTAGTGGCAGCAAAAATTATTTACGGTTGTGGTGTACTTCATAACATTTGTGTTGAACGAGGTGAAGAGGCCATTCATATTGAAAATGGTAAATATATTCAAATAGGGAATATTTTTTGATTTGCTCTAAAATGTCGTTTTTTAAGACTTTGGGATTGAAGATGAAGCTGAGAACATTGATGTACGTAACCCAAGAATGAACCTCAACAACCAGGGACAACTTATAAGAGAGAGAATCATAAGAAATCATTTCAATAATTAGTATATTATTTTATTTTGGTATATTGTACAAAATCGATCGATTGCATTTAACACTTTGTTAACAGATGACAAAACAGAGATAAGAGACTTGCACCTCAGATTGTGTTGTGTTTCAAATAATAATGAAATTTTTTTTGTTGTTTTTGTCATTCCTGAAAAAAAAAAAGTTATTTACCTATATTGATTATATTCATTTAACAATATACTTTTCCTCGTTTTTTTTTTCTGGTCTCCTTTTCTTATAACGAAAGTGGATTTTTGTATCTTTTTCGGCTTGCATAACCCGAGTTCGGTTATATTCATGCCAACTATTACCAACTCATTTAGAATACCTATCAGCCAATTTTCCAACTTACTCAAGTATTCATTCAATGGTGGCCCACCACCTGTTTCTTGTTGGTGTCTGAATATTTCTCTAGCTTTTTTCTTAGTTCTGCTTGTCCATTCTAGAAAAGTCTAATGAAGGAAACCAAAATCACCAAACAACTTGAGCAAACACATATACTGTACCTGACGCCATTCATTTTTATTTTTAATTGGCCCCTTTGAAGTATTTAATTCTGTACACATTTTATTGAATTCATCCTCTGGAATGTTTCCCTTAACTTTGAATTTTTCTAGATATTGTAGATATATTTTAAATTGCTCTGCACTGGTCTTTTTGGATCTCGCTACAAAATTGAAATAAGTTATCCATATTTACAAATATATGTATACTTTATTGCAATACAGTTACAAGTTACAAATCAGTCTCGTAATGGTAAACATTCAAAATATAAATAAAATGTTCTTTCTGATAACAAATAATAAAAAATATTCTAGGCCGTCACAAAAGACAAATCCATGTAAAATGAAAGATTACTTCAAATGAATCTTCTCATAAATATCACAAAACCTGTTAATACTGTTTGCCACATTATCAAGGGCTTTGGCAATTCCTGCCAGACCCTTTCTCTCTGTCTCTTGCCCATTTTGGTAAGCGACGAGAAGAGGATTTTGCTGTGATTTCTTTTTTGATTTCTGTTCTTGAGGAACTGATGCCACATCCTCCACTTCAATCAATATAATTTCTTCATTTTCAGATTGCTTCTTTGTCTCACCTGCTGCATTATCTGCGGGTTCTGATTCCGCGGCAACTACTACCAACTCTTCTGCCTCTGCCCCACTAGCTTCTCCAGTGAGACCTGTTTCAAGCAATTCAAGTCCTTCCACAGCCTGTAATCCAGTTAACTCCAATAACTTTTTTTCCACGCCAGTCAGTTCCTTATTCTCCCTAGCCCTTTTCCTTACACTACTTTTCCACTCGCGAAATACCTACAATAATCAGAATTATTTTACCCCTTTCTCAACAAAAATTATAATTCAATTACCTTTTTCCAGTCGTGACAGCTGCGAGTGGGGCCGTCACCAGTAGAATTCAATTCCTCAGTCATCTTTTCCCAAATTTGTATGATTTTTTTGGGGTCATCCCAAGGGTTTAATTTTCCTGTTCGTAAAATATCATAACTTTCCAAGTAGTTCACGTACATACTAAACTGTTTTTTTGAGGTACGTTTTTTCTTATCCATTTTGCATAAAAACTGACTAGAAATTAATACAGAATAATAAAAAGAAATGGCAAATAAATTATAGAGTATTGCAATTTGCAATAGAAAATGCACTTAATGCACTAACAATAATAACATGAAGTTAGCGCCAAGGCCGAACAGTAGGTGTTCCGTGAATAAAATCGACGCTTCACACTCATTTGTAGTTACAACGTTGACAAGAAGTCATCGTTGAAAATGGGTGGCCACCTGAATAGGATAATTTGCCCAACGTTGAAAACATGCATTGAAAAGTAGTTGACTACTAAACAACGTTGTCTTGTTTCCAATGGTCACCTGAATAACTTCAATTATGTCCTGTAATTGGAGATTGACCATTTTTGGACAATAATAAATTGCTTTATCAATAGCATATCACAATATTCTTATAATCTTTGTGAAATGAAACAACTCATTGAAAAAAATATATATTATAAAAAATTATGTAACACCTAAACCGAATCACACATTTTCACAGTAGGTCACAGCATGTTATCCACAACACTGCACATTATCCTGTCCAAAATACAACAGGGATCTGCCGAACCATCACCATTGTCTTTCTTTTCATTGCCAATCAACAAGTCAGTCTCTATCATGATTTTGGAGTCCACCTCCATTGGTTCTGGAAGATTCTGTATTGCTTGCTGAAGTATGTCCAGAACTTTATCCAGATGTTTCTGGAATCTGGAACAAAATGATAAATGATAATTCCACTTCCTTACAGTGTAGGATAAAAAATAATATATGAAATTGTTTATAAAAGGCTGAATTTTTTATTTTTTGACTTCAGCATTACACTTTCTTCAAAATAAGGAATTAAAATTGAATTTTGTACATGAGCAAGTTATATTAAAACACCAGTGCATATGATCTATAAAAGTTTCACAAGCTTTGTTGATGTCAAGAACATTATAAAAGTCTATGCAGTCTGTTTTATTTTTTTTTATTGGAAGCTGAGAGGGTATAAATTCTGTTCATTTGAAACTCGTATTTTGAAGACAGGCATTTGTCAGACAGGTGTAAATTTTTATTTGAACTCTGCAAGTCTTTTCTCTGAAACCATAGACAATAAATAATTCTGTATTACTTTGATGAGAAATTTATTACTAACCTCCACGGATCTATAGCAGTAATTGATTTCAAGAGACTCTTATAAATGGAAAAAAAATAGCTGTTTGCGATCTTAGACAATTAGACATACAATCAATGACCATTATAATCATAATATTTGATATATATCAAGTTAAAATCTAAATATATATTAATATATAATCACTTTCAGATTGGGTATTTGAGTATATAGATACCCAACAAAGAATTCTACCTGTTAGCTGTTTCAATTCTCTGTCTCTTCTGTAGCTCCATCATCACCCTAAGCGTCTCTCTTGCTTGGTGCGGCCTGAATTCGTTTAACAAATGGTGGATGTGGATGAAGAGCAAACTCAAATCTTCCACTTTTTCTGCTCTGCGAGGAGAGTCAGGGCAGTTGACTAGCAGATCCAACAGATCAAGAAAGTTAGCCAATAACGATTGGTTTAATTTTTTCAGTTCTCTTCGTCTGTCAAAGTGTAGTGGGTAGAGTCTTTTGATCCCCTGAAAACAGACTGACATAACCTCTCTCATAGGGGTGCATATAGCAATGCTTCTTGCACATGTTAGTGCTGAATTATGGAATGAATAGAGCTTCACTAACCTGACTTTCAAGGGGCCTTATGATACTTTCTTCTGTGTTGAACGCGTTGCCAAACATGTGATAGGTGTCTTGAATTGGAGGAGGGGGTTTGGGGGCTCTGCCCCGCCGTATTAACTCGTCTGTGTATTGGTTTACATACTGCATCGGAGGCAGAGGTAAAGAGCTAACTTGGATGGTATCTGGATTGGCCATTTTGGGTTATTTACCGTCAAATGCCTATGAACAAATTCTCCTCAGGCTGACGATGAGAACAATTGTAGTGACAATTTAATATGACCACTAGACACTAAACCATTTCATAATTCCACTATTTTTATTTACCACCACACTATTCTATCCATACTGTCACACTTAGAACACAGCAGACAGCGAGACAGCAGACAGCACACAGCGATATTTCTTCGCTGTCAAGTGACTCAAGTGTCAATTGTCAACTCTGGACAGCTGACAAGTGTAGATTTGTTCCGGATTCCGGAGTATAAAACCATTTTCCGAATTATACAAACTTGTCACTCCTTTCTTCCTCTTATGATAATTTTACCAAGTGAAATAAGGATATGTTCCAAAAGTAACCAGTTGCTAACCGCTACTAACCAGAAATTTGACAGCGGTTATCTGAAATATTTATAATTACTAGTTACTTTCGGAACACTTTGGTGATTGTGTTGTGATTACTGATTGGTGTCTGGTGACAAAAATGACATTTAACAGCACAACGCAGAAATACATGAGGCAGCCATTAGACTGTCCAGCGTTCCCAATTCTTCCTGGCAATAACCACAAAAGCACATATCTTCAGTCAGAAAAATCGCAATTAATGATAAGTATATACAGTTAATAGAAAAAGTACCATAGTGAAATACTGCAATAGCAATCCATAAATTTGTGGAAAGATAGGAGATGGGACAATCACAATTCACAATCAGTCTCATCTCATCTCAAAATCTCAAATAAAACAACAAAATGAACAGTTTTAAGTTTTACGGTTGTCAGTTGTCACTTTTGTCAATCTCACCGCAAAGGAAGTGTTGGTTAGTACATTGACGTTTAGTTCACCTGCTTTCAGGCAACCGTGTTTCAAATATCACCACTTTTTCAAGATCACCGAACTAGCGGTGATTTTCGGAACACCAAACCGCATTTTCGGTGACTTTTGGAACATATCCTAAGAAATAACCACAGACCTCATAAAATAACATATACCATCGTGGGTGTGGCAATACGGTAAGTGACGAGTGATTCATTACCCACGTTCCGAAATTACTGAAACTACTGCAATTAATAGGTAACCAACAGCAATAACAGAATAATATCAGTAGAATAAATCAATAGATACCAGTAGAGATCAGTAGTTCAGAATACTGGTCAGTTTTGATTGGTGACTGTTGTATTAGTTGTATCGCAGAAACAAAGTTAAGATGAAAGCTCGACCTTTCCGCGGTGTGATATTTGAGCTTCATATTTCGAACACTTGCAGCACTGAGAGCATGACACAGACCTCATAAAAGAAGAGATCTGTGGAGCATGACCAGTCAATAGTCAATACATATAACCTAGATGGCAGCACGATATTCTTTTCTGTGCGGGTGCTTGGGCTATTTGCCGACAGCAGGTGGGTAATGACTAATGATTTACATTTCAAAAACAATAAACAATCTCAGAACAACTATAAGAGTAGTTATAAGTCATAACACTCTAACACAGGCAGTTCTTTGGAAACAAGCGAGACGTGAGATTTTCAGCCACCTATTTGGACAGCAACATACGTTATCCGTTATACAATGAATGCGCAATGACGTTCAAATAAAAGGGACAACGTTACCGATATTGGTTTACGATATTAGAGTTGAAATAAGGTTCCGTTAATAAAGGAAATTGATTTTGCCATGTCCCATGTAAAACATTTATATTTAAGTTTTATCGTAAACTCCAAAGTTTCTGATAAATTCATGTGAAATTTAGAAGATTTATGTAAATCTTGTGTTTTCACCATTTTTACCACTTATTTTTTAAATATGAAATGAAAATATTTCATAGAATAAAATGTTATTGCAACATCGGATATGGGAAACGAGAGAAGTTGTTACACTGCTACCAACGTTGCTATACCGAATGTAAATTAGTACCAAAGACACTTTCTTAACATAATTTTCCATTTAAAACAATGTTATTGTTGATATAAATGTCTGATAAACTTATTTCAACTTTCGACATCTCGAGTACTTCATTCAAATTTGAATAAGAATGAAATTAAACACTATGGTGTCTTATGGAATTTAGCGGCTGATCACCATTATATTGTTTCGTGCCTAAATTCTAGACGAGATCGGTAATAGATATTTACTATAAAAGTGTCGTCAAGATTCATATTACGATATGAGATGGAACATTTGTCAAACGAGGCCTTTATAACCCATCGATTATCGTAATATGAATTTACGACACAAATATTGTACAATATTTTACCTACTACCAATAATGTTAATTATTTACTCAAAATTAGTCAATATTCCTTAAATTAATGATATTAGAATCATGCATCAAGCAAGCGTTGCGTCCATTGTTGATTTATTTTGCGAACTGTCAACTTTGACACGTTTATTCCAATTAGTAAAATTTCATTAACATTAGTTCAGACCATTAGAGAATATATTCAGATATAGAATCCGCTACAAATTAAAAAATTCAAACCTTATTACCTGATAAATCCCGGGATAGATACTCAAATTTATAATAAATTAGTTCTTGTTATGCTTTTAAATTAAATAGACTGACATTTAAAAAGAGAAACAAATGAATTTTATTTCACCGCATTAAGGTGGCCTTCCATACCAGCTTCAACTTCTTTCGGAAGAAGTGCTGCTATTTTTATATGACCATTTCCACAAGGGCAGAAAAACGCTACGCTTTACGTCAACTGTCAAATAATTTGTCTCCATTGTTGATTAATTTAATTGTCAGTTCTTGGCAAAAACACCGAAGAATAGTTTGATAACACTTCCTAATTTATTTGGTTTGGGTTTTATGACTTATATCATTTTATTCGTTTCATTTATATGACTTATATGCATATAAAAAGAGATGGCAACATATTCATAAACAAAGATAGTCAACGGCGTGACGCTAAAAGTAAAACTTGAACCAACAAACAGCGGCATGACCTTGAAGAAGCGGCGGCTACTTTTGAAGTACTCTGATTGGCTAGAGACAAGAAGCCAGCGGCAAAAAGCCGGCTTTAGTGCGGTAAAGTATCTCTTTTTACGAAACTCATATCAGTATCGTTTGATATTACATATTGATGGTAGGTAACATAAATATTGTAATTGACACTCATACCAACAAGATATATGCGAATCAACAGTCAGGGTGGTATATATACTTCCAAATATTTCAATTCTATTATTGCGAGATATGGAAAACTAGACGAGATCGGTAAAAAAAATTAAGCATCAATACAACATAAATATGGTAGTGGACACTAAAACCACCAAGATTTATGCGAATCAATAGTCAGGGTGGTATATAGCTCCACCTCCAAATTTTAATTCGGTTATTACGTGATATGGAAAACTAGACGAAACCGGTAAAAAAATTAAGCATCACTACAACAGAAATATTGGAATTGACACTCAAACCACCAAGGATTATGCGAATCAACACTCAAGGTGGTAGCTCCACCCCCAAATATTTCACCCTGTATAGATAGGTCAAGATTTATGGAAGTAACTCAAAAATTTGAATATCAAATGATATAAGCATAAGCATAAGCATTTCTCTTATTATTCAATTCCTTAAATTTTCACATATAATACCACACTAGAGCTTCAATTATATATTACTTGAAATGTTTTAGAGAATACGAATTTTATAAAAAATATTAGTGTTCGAGACGAAATTTTATGTTTTTAATTGAAGCTATAGTGGTATACGGTAAGAAAATTTCACACCAAAATATAATAAAAAAATACTAGGATAATGACGGTTTTGGATGGTTTTGAAATTTAAATAGCCTTTGTATGTTGAAAGCAATATAAGTATACATGAATAACTAAATGCTTGAGGGAAAAAATAAGTATATATAAGTATACATGAATAACTAAATGCTTGAGAGAAAAAATAATATAAAAAAAGTTCCAGCAGTGGGATTTGATCTCAGTCTTTAAATGTCATTATACCCATAAACTTCAAAAAATATCCAGTGTAATTTTATGCTCCTTACACCAAGGAGAAAAATTTTCAGAAATTTTTTAGTTGCTATGGTAACGATAAAAAATACAGACCTTTAATTGGTCGAAAATGTTAGGTGTGGAATTTTCTCGTAAATGACGTTCAGTTATATTACTCCACAGCGAACAATGAACAACTCCAAGTCAATCAAATAAAAAACGTTTGCAGATTTTACAGTTAGTTTTTATTTATTAAATATTCGAGTTTCTACAACGGCTGACTTTAGTATAAAAATATGTACAAGAATTCAAGATCTAGGAACCCTGATGGAAATATCTCACAGCCAACTTATTTTCACCCGAATTTGTACACTACACTACAAAACCTGTATAAATCAATATAAAAAATAAATTCAACAGACGTACCCATCAGATATTTCCATCAGGAAAAATAACATTATTTCGACAATTTACAGGTAAAATTACACAAATTATGGCAAGAAAATTACAAACGCCTTGATACAAGGGCACGTATAAAACAAATTGAGTTCCCTAGTCAAAGTTTCGGACCGCACTATACATACTCCTCCGACGGTTTGGAAGCGTTCGTAAGTCTCAGCGACGAAGGCACTAGTCCGTTCACAGAATCTGGTAGTTCCGCAATGTCTTTGAACACTCCCGAAAGGCTCTCGAAGTTCGGTCCCCAGTTCAGTAAATAGTCCCAACCTAGAGCCGTCGTTGGCGGAGACCCTGTCCCAGGTCGATAAATCGGCCCCCCCAACTCGTCGTCGGACGCCACAAGAGTACTCATCGACCCGCGGTACGAAGAGTCGAACCCGTCGTACGAGGGGGGCGGGATGTTGCCCTTGTTCCCGGAACTAGAGTCTGTCCTCCTCGGATCCGATTCGCTAGCTTTGTACTTGTCGCCCGTCAAGCTAGCGTTGTCGTATTCGATTTCCGAGCACGTGAAGCTATCGTTCCCGCTTTCGTCGGTGGTGGTGCTGCTGTGGTGGGTCTCCGGCACCGGAGAGTGCCGCATGTGGCTCAAATGGTTGCTGCCGCCTCGCTGGGGCGCCTCGCTGGAGCTGCTAACGGCGTCGAGCGTCGATACCAAACTAGAGGTGCGCGGGCGTGAATTCAGTCTTTCAATCTCCTCGGCGGTGAGGCCCATCCCTCCCGGAGGGGCCGAGGTAACGGGGGGCGGCGCCCCCGGCTTCCTGTTGGAGCACGGCGCACTCAGCTGCGACATCACCGGACTGTTCAGGCTGCGATCGCTGGTGCTGTGCAGCGCGTCCTTGCCCCCGACTCCGCCCGAGCTGGAAGTCGTGGCCAAGAGCGCCGTTTGAAGGGGCTTGCCGCTGATGTCATGTAGCGTGAGTATCCTCGGCTGCTGCGCGCTCATTTCGCTGCTAGGACTCAGCCTCGCCAGGGGCGTGCTTTGGTGCGGCCTGGAACTGGGGCTTGTAACCGGAGGCGCTCTCGGTGGGTACCCGGCGGGAAGGTGGGGGGAGTGTCTGTGCTGCGCCTGTCCCTGCGCCGATGGGTGCTTGTGGTGGTACCCTGCCACGGGAGGAGCCGTCGTTTTATACTTTCTCGCTCCGCCCGTCTCGCGGTAGCCCTTGTAGTGGTACACTATGTCTATGTCCGAAGGGGCTATGCTGCTTGCGTTTTCCAAGTCGTAATGTTCCGGGATCTCCGAGTTGAGGTCGTTGGGCCCGTGGTCGTGGTTATGATTGGAGCTCGGAGGCATCGGGGGGTGGTGTTCGTCGCGCATCAGCGGACCTTTCCCCATAACCTCCCTCTCGATGATGTCTGGCCTTTGCGGCCTTGGCATGTCACCTTGTATGATTTCCCTTTCTTTATACTTCTTCGACAGCAATTCTGGCCCCACTAACGGAAGCCCTCCGATGCCCCTGATGACATCGCCGTCCGCGTGGTAGGACATGGGGTTATCGTTTCCATGCACCACCCTTCCCAGAACATTTTCGCCCCCTACGTTCATCCCGTTGGTGCCCATCATGGTACCGCCGCCGTTCTGCTTGGTGTGTATCCCTGAAGCGTTGTTGGAAGCACCGCCCTTCTCTTTGTACTGCTTCCTCAGTCTGAAAGCTACGAACGACACTAATATGGCAACGAGCAGCACGACGAAGAAGACGATGACCAGGGTGATTCCGATGCTGAGAGGATCATGCGCTGCAGCGGTACCGACGCCGATGGGGCCTTTGCAGTCCTTGGCGACTTTTCCGCGGAAGTGAACTTCTCGGAATATGCTACCGGAACCGTTGAAAGGCTGTATCTCATTGTTGACGGTGAAGTTGCCGAAGCAACCCTCGAATGCCGTCGGAGAAGAGTCCCTGACGTGGTACAGGTTGTTGGAGGCACCACCGATGCTGAGGTAGGTCAGGTAGGGGTCCAGAAAGTCGTGTACACCGGCGGAATCTAGCTCGTCGCCGAATTTATCGCCATCCAGTATAACCTTAACTCCTCTACCGCGTGACAGCAGAGTCAGATTGTGCCACACTCCATCTGTTACGATGGCGTGGCTGTCACTCATGTTGACGACCGTAGAGAGCTTGCTGATGTAGAATATCTGGCCTTCGATCAGCTCTATGGAGGTGTAGTATTTGTTGCTGGTAGCGTATAGGATCAACCCGTTCTGCTGCACGGTTCTGAACATAATGCTGATGCTCTTGTCTGGCGAGTCTGCTACGGGAGCTGGATTAGTCGCAGCGGTGGACCTGGTTTTCCTCTGGTGGCCCCAAAGCGTGGAGCCTTTGTAAATGCTCTCCAGCAGCTGCATCCTTCTATGCTTCTTTGACACGGAGAACTCCACAAATCCACCGCCGCTGACGCTGATGGGCTGCAAGGCGGAATGGCAGTTGGGCGCTACGAGGCTTCTTCCGCAGCTGCAGCTGGTGGTGCTCCAACGGTCCAAGCAGCTGCCGAAGCCGAGGCAGGGGTCGCTTTGCGATTTGGAACAGGAACCGCGTCGGATGCATTTGTTTTCTATTCCTACGGATGCCAGGGGTTGGCTGAGGTTGAGCTGACGGCCGTTTACCGAAACGCTGTGAACGCAGCCTACTAGGTCGTCGGAGTGGACTTGTCCTGGTCGTTCGAGGACGGGATCCGCGCTGATGAGGCCGCCTATGAGTAGGGGTTGGTTGTTGAAGTTCAAGGTTCTGGAACAACAAATGGATGAGTTAATAAGATAAATAATATTATACAACTTTGGGAGAGGGTGGTCTCGGAAAATATCGTAATATTTTTCCGCAAGTAATAGTGTGAATGTTGCGAGAAAACTGATAGAATAAAACATATTTCCCTCTTGTTTGTTCCTGTGTGCGTGTTTTACAATTGTGGATGATTCGCGTCCATTATCTACGACAGGTTTATTTTATTTAAGCTTTTAAAAAACTGCTCATGTGTTTTACATTTGTGAATGATCTGTTTGACATTCGTGAATGATCTGTCATGAGTGTGCTGTGGTCTATCCGTATATCGCGAAGGGGAAGGTTTCACAGACTCTTTCATTAACCATGTTAAATTCTCCATAAATGATTAACGAATTGAAGTAATGTTAATTTTTAAATTGTAAATTTTTTGTTTCTTGTCGTTTCTTCTAAAAAAGCCTACTGGTAATTAAGATATCTCTGATAACCACAAGAAAATTTCATAATTTTTTTCAAATTTCTACAAAAACCGTTCAATGTGGATATAGGGTTGTAAGCATAAATACCCCATGTTTTTTTTTAGCGTAGAATCCACTGGCGTTGAGAAAAAATGGCGTTGCCATTTAAAAAAAAGGGGGGTTACACAATTTTCGAGATAGACGAATTTTGCGTCAATTTCTGAAGAAAAAGTATAATTTTTTTTAAGTTTCTAAAGATTTAGGGCGCTTCAGGTCTTATTCAGGCAAATTCTGGCAATTTTTGACCTGAATCTAATTATTTCCAAAAAATTAATTTTTTTGTGAAGGACATTTCTCAAAATTTTCAAAAAAAAAATTTAAATAACTGAAAACTGGAACTCTTTAGACATAATGTTTCAAATAAAAGTATATCATTATACCATATGATGGTATAGTGATTTATAATTCACTTCCAAAAAATGAAATAAAAATGATTAAAGTGACGATTTTCAAGTGTAAAATCAAAATATATTTTTCTTGTTGAATCTTGATTAAATTCATTGACCCTCATTATTTTATTACATCAATTTCAACATTACCTTTTTCCATTCATCAATTTCTCTTAGCTTTAATCCTTGGATTGAGAGCTACATTTTGGATAAAAATCCCAAGGTTAGATAGCATTATTTAATTTTTTTTTTATTTGAATTATACTTGTTTTAATGTTATGTATTACTGTCAAGTAAATTTGGATAATTATTTTGTAATCATTTTTTTATATCACTATTATAAACAAAATTGTTTTTTTAAGACAATATTAAAATACTACTACCATATCGAAATTGATCGTAGATTCTAATAATGCAATAAAAAACAAGGTGTTCTATTGAAAAAAAGTAAGGGTCCAGTTTCGGTATAACCAGAAGTCGTAGAAAGCTGAAAATATTTTAACTGAAACGAGCTCCTAGGAAAACTCTCGTATAAAAATTTTCAGAAGAATACTCCCAGTGTTTCCCATATACAGGGTGTGATCTAACCTCATGCACTCCCGTGAAGAACTGGTGTAGAATGCCATTTTATAACGAATGGCAGGTGTGAAAAATTTAAATTTTTCACAATTTTTTTTCGAATTTTTCACACCTGTCATTCGTTATAAAATGGTATTATATACCCGTCCTTCACATGAGTGCAAGAGGTTGGATTATATCCTGTACATTTCGACTCAGCTCATCGTGGTACATGTGAACACTCTTTCGATGAAAAATGATTTGTGTCCTAATACAGCCTGTGATTGTATATTTATATACATACTTGGTTAACCAAACAACAACAATGCTGCTCTTTGCCGAGAAGAAAATAAACATCTACTTGAACTCACCCGCTAGGTCCAATTTCATCCGCATAGCAACTGCTATCCCCCGGTCTGCATTCCTCGCAAACATCTCCTTGTTCGACACAACTAGCGACGCTCAGCGATACAACCCTTCCGTTTCTGGTTGCTGTTATTTTGTACCAGTTTCCATCCGCTAGGTTGTTCGTCTTTCCGCTAACGCTGACGGCCGTTATAGCCGTCCTGGCCCCACCAAAAGAGAACAGCGCCCTCCCATGGACGAGCTCCACAGCTACAAAGTCGCTTCTGCCTCCACTCTGCAGCCCATAGTTGTATACGAGCAGAGCATCAGGTTTGGTGGTGGCGAAAATAAAGGAGATGTCGTTCGTGGCAGCGTCCAAGGACGGGAAACTCATGTATGAAAGCTCTTGGAAACCATAAGTAGACTTTTCGCAGTGTCGGCCATATCTTCCATCGGTACAACTGCATTTATAGCCCGGCTTCAGGCTGACGCAGAGACCTCCATGCAGACAAGGATTCGGCCTGCAGGAATCTGCAAGAACTTCACACTGGTTGCCTTTGTACCCAGACCTGCACAGGCAGAAGAATGATGACCCATCGGGGCTCTCACGGCAAGAACCGCCATTTTGGCACGGATTATCAGAGCAAGCGTCGTCCTTTTGGCTCTCGCAGTGTCGGCCATCCTTGCCTGATGGACAAATACAGTGGAAGTTGAAACCTTGTCTCCTGCATTGCCCCCCAGACTTGCACGGGTTAGGAAGACAAGGGTCTTGCCTCTTGCTGCACGTGGATCCAGTAAAGCCTTCAGCACATTGGCAAGTGTACTCGTGAAAGACTAGAGGCGAGGTAAAGATTATGTTCTGACTGTCCGTGATTTCCGTTGTCTTCTTCACAGTCATCGTTTCGGAGCAAATACCGCCATTTTCGCAGGTGTTGTCGTTGCAAGGGCTGTACCCGATTTTAACGTCAGGTGTTTGGAAAAGATTTACCAATGCTTCCCGCTTCTTTTGTACCTTCTCCGTCGCATAGAACTTGCTTTTATATCCGCCGCCATCGCTACTCCTAATCGCCAAAGTAATTTCTAAGCTCGCTTCGTTTTCATGCAAGCTATAAAGTATGAGGCTCTCTTCCGAAGTCAGTGTGCTTTTGATGACATCCAGAAGGCCCCTGTAATAGTGCCCGAGGAAATACTCAGCGGTAAGATTGGCAACTCTGACAGTTACAGAGTTCCCTACAGTAACGTTGTTGAAAGAAACAAACTCGATAGTCACAGTTGAAACCACGTCAGAGTGCCTCCCGTCGTTTCCGGACACAGACAAGGAGTATCCTAGGCCTGGTGTAATACGCGAGGTATGTAGGTTGCAATCACTGGGAATGGACAACACGCCGGAGATGCTGGGTTTCTGGAGAATTTTGCACCTGTAGTCTCCTATCAAATCTGGGTCGTTTGGGTGGACGTTAGCGATCTTTCCTAGTGGGTAGCTGTCGTTGTAGGCGTACACTAGGACATGAACGGATCTGGAGCTTGAAGGACTGTCGTTCTCGTCCTGTATTTCTATCCTGATGTTGTTTTGGGATTTCATTTTTGGGAATCCGCTATCTTCTACTTCAATAACGATGTTCAGTTCAGGCGTGAGTTCCCGATCGATCACCTTGGTTGTCACTACCGTTCCAGTGTGCTTATCTACTTTAACGTAGTCTTTATGTTTTCCACCAATCAGCTTGTAGGTGAACGGTGCTCCGTTAGGTGGCAGATCAGGATCCTTCGCAGTTAGTACCATGATCTTAGTATTGGGTGGTTTGTTCTCCATGACCTGCCCCACAACTTGAGGAGGATCGAAGACGGGACCGTTGTCGTTGATGTCGTTAATTTGTATTTTCACTAGCGTAGTACCAGTTTGTGGTGGGACCCCAGTGTCAATTGCTCCGACGACCAGAGAGTACATTGGCGTTGTTTCTCTGTCCAAATTCGTGGAAGTCTGGATCTCTCCTGTCTGAGGATCGATCTTGAAGGCCTGTTCAACGTTCCCACCGATTATGGAGTAGCTAAATTGGTTGTTTTGTGAGCGTACGTCTTTGTCAATAGCCTTAACAGCTGATATCTTGGTTCCTACACTCGCGCCTTCGGAAACTTCTGCTTCGTAAAGGCTCTGCAGGAATTCTGGCGGGTCGTTACCATCTTGAACCGTTATGATAACTTGTGCTTCATCCGTATCATTTCCTCGAATACCTCCTGCGTTTTTCGCCATCACAGTCAGCACTATTCGGCTCTGGGTCTCTCTGTCTAGGTTCCTAGACACAGTGATAGTTCCTGTCTCCGTGTTGATGCTGAAGCCTTTATCGTTACTGGATCCCACGAAGAGATAGTATATCTTACCATCGTCTCCCGAGTCCTGGTCGGTTGCTTGGATCGTACCAATCTTGGTACCGACTTCTGTTGATTCCGAAACGTCGAAGTGGAACACCGACTGGATGAATCTCGGGTAAAACTCGTTGACTCCTGTGATATGTACACGCACTATAGCGGAACCGAACATGGATGAATCGGGGTTGGCCGCAACCACTTTCAGCGTGTACAGTACTTCTTCTTCGTAATCGAAGCTGATCTTGGAGGTTATTCTTCCAGTTTTCGTTCCTATTTCGAACACCTCTTTGTCCGGGCCGTCTGTTATCGAGTATTCTATTATAGCGTTCTTAGGAGAGTCCAAATCAGTTGCAGCTACCTTGTACACGAAGCTGTTTGGTGGGAGATTTTCCGATAGATAAGCATCGTAAGCAGTTTGATTGAATACAGGTGAGTTGTCGTTTATGTCTGTTACAGTGATGGTAAGCGTAGCTGTCGTTCGTCGCGGCTTGAACCCCAGATCCTCAGCTGTAATGTTCAGTCGGTACTCCTGGATTGTATCATAATCGAGCGGTTGGAGAATGATCACAGCTCCAGACACCGGATCGACCAAAAACTCGTTTCGTTCATTACCAGCCGATATCCTATACCGTATCATTCCGTTAGGTCCGTGGTCGTTGTCTGATGCACTGACCGTCAGAATAGGAGAGCCTAATGGTTCGTTCTCCGGCACAAATGCCTGGTAGCTCAAAGCCGTGAACACGGGATTGAAGACGTTCTCTCCTGTGACTATCAGCGTAACGGCAGCTTCGCTCTGTTGCGGTGGAATTCCCTTGTCCATGGCTCTGATTTGGAGGTTATAGACTGTGCCGACGCTGAGCACCTTCTCCTTCACGGTGATCCAGCCGTTCGTGTCGTCCACGAGGAAGTACTTCGAGCCATTGCCGCCGGTGATGGAGTATTCTATCTCGGCGTTCACGCCGACATCCAGCTCGTCCTTGGCCACTACTTTGAGGAGCTGCTGCCCTTCTACTGCGTCTTCCGGCACTGGAGACAAGTACTCCTGCTGCTCGAAGGTCGGGGCGTTGTTATTGGCGTCCACTACGTTGATCGTGACCAGGCACTCGGATGACATTGGTGGCTTGCCGTTGTCAGTCGCCAATATCGTGAGAGAGTGGATATTCTCGGGCGATGACTCCATGGGTGTGTACTTGTACCTGAGGCTACGCTTGCTGAATATCTCCCCTGACGCTGGGTCCACGGTGAAAAGGTCCGAAGGCTGTTGCAAGGAGTAGCTGATAACGGAGTTGGGCCCTTGCTTGTCCCTGTCAGTGGCTGTGACTTGCCCGACGGAGACTATGTCCCTCTGCAGCTCGGGGAAGTTGAAGCTGTAGTACGAGTGCTCGAATTCTGGGGAGTTGTCGTTCTGGTCTTGGATGGTGATGGTGAGCGGGGTTTCGGATCTCCAGGCGCCGTCAACAGCCGCTACTTTCAGGACGTACTCGTCTTGCTGCTCCCGATCCAGGTGGCCGGTTACGGTTACGTTACCGCTGATGGGATCTATCTTGAACTTGTCGCCTGGGTTCTCGGTGAAGCTGTAGGTTGCGTTGGCGTTCTCTCCGATATCCTGATCTGAGCTGGTGACTCTGATAACAAACGAGCCTATCTCCGCGTTCTCAGTAACGTTCACGCTGAATAGCCGCGTGAATCTGGGCGGGTTGTCGTTTTTATCCAACACGGTGACGATGACGGTAGCCGTGCCTGTGAGCGACGGCACGCCCCTATCGCTCGCCTCAACCGTCAACTCGTAGATGGCGATATCCTCCCTGTCCAGTCTGCCGTTGGTGTATATCTCCCCGCTCTCCTCGTCTATTTCGAAAGTGGACTCGAAATCGTCCATCAGTTTGTAGGTAACCTTGCCGTACTCGCCTGAGTCCGCGTCTGTGGCAGAAACTTTGACCACAAGCAAGGGGGGAGCTTCTTCCTCCATGATCGAGGCGTTGTAAAGGAGGCTGTTCATTACAGGAGCGTTATCGTTGGCGTCAGTAACGTCTATGGTGAGCTGCAGAACGCTTCGTAGTGATGGCTCGTCTGAGTCTTGAGCCTCTATCCAGACCTCATACTGCGGGGAAACCTCGTAGTCTAGTCCTTCTCCTGCTACTTGGAGCTCACCAGTGTTCCTGTCGATTTCCAGAGCGCCCCCGATGTTTCCTCCAGCGATGGCGTATCTAACTTCGCCTGCGGGACCTTTCTTGGGGGACGTTGCTCGGAATCTGGCGATCATCACCTTTGGCGTACTTTCAGCCACGATGAATTTGGTTCTTGTAGGGGTGACGAGGCGTGGAAAGAGGTGATCAGGTTTGAGAAACACCTTCAGCTCCGTACTGGCTTTTCTTGGCGTCTTTCCACCATCGACTGCTTCTACTTCTAGATTGAACACGCTACGGGAAGATCTCTGTAGATCATACAGAGCTTTGATAACGCCGGTTTTCTGGTTGATGGTAAAGTTCCTCGCGTGTTCCCCTGTGAGCTGGTACGTAATCTTAGAGTTGGCTCCGATGTCTTCGTCGGTTGCTCTTGCTCCAAAAACAAACTGGTCAGCTTTGGTGTGGTCGGAGATGTACACTTCGTTCTTGTTGGACTCGAACGTGGGTGAGTTGTCGTTCTCATCAGCTACGTTGATGGTGAGGTTCACTGCGGTGGCTCTAGGCTCGGTTGTCGAACAGTCTTGGGCCATCAGTGTGAGGGAGTAGGAGCCGACTTCTTCTCTGTCGAGGCTTATCGTGGTTGTTATTATTCCGGTGTTCTGGTCGACTTTGAATCGCTCGACTTTGTCGCCCAGCAGGCTATATCTGATTTTTCCATTCAGACCGATGTCTTTGTCGGTGGCTATGGGTATTATCACCCAAGTTCCGGCTGGTAAGTTTTCTTTGATGGTGGCGATGTAGGCTTGTCGTTTGAATTCGGGGCTGTGGTCGTTTACATCTTGGACTACTATTCGGACTGTTCCGGTGCCAGTTAGGGGTGGTGAACCTGTAATAAAAATAAAGCTTTTTTAATGTGTGTGGTACGACTTATACACAGAGTTCTTAAAAAAATATCAGATTTTTATTATTGCATGTGGCATATGTAATGGTAGAGGGCGTATAATGAAATGAACTAAACAGTAGTAACGGAAGAGTGTATTTTTAGACGCCACTGGAGTGAACTTTGTTTCAGTATACGCTTCTAGGACATATCACGATTCACAAACATTCCAATTTGTCACAATTACACGCAGTAGGGGGTGAGTAACTATTACCAGGAAGCCTAGCTTGGGACAGTAGCGCACGTAGTAGTTTTTTATTGTGATGTTTCGATTAACTTTGTTGGTATATTGAATATATTGTATATTGGTGAGTATATTCAAAAATCAATATCTGATATGAAAGTTGCAATTGTTGGGACTTTTTGTTTGTGATATATCACTCGCAGACGGTTCAAAAAATATTTGTCTGAACAATCAAATAGTCAGAAATGGAGCATATTCAGGATTGGCAGTTATTAATTTTGTAGTTCCTCAAGGTTCCGTGTTTGGAATTATTCACTTTTTATTGTCAATATAAATATTAGAAATATCAGAATAATAATTTTTTTTACAAGCTTTCATTTAATTTTCCTTGATGATTTATTTATTTGTAGGTACATTCAGGTGAAATCTTGCGAGTGTATTTTAACCAGTTCTAGTAGTCCGATTGACATGCAATTTGACAGATGTTCATAATTCCGGTGACAAAGCATTATTCAATTTTTACAATATCACGAACTAGTTTTGTGATATGGTATGTGGGGGTTTTCAGGATCGGGGTTTACGATTTATTTGTCAAAATATACGTATCTCAGAGTAATAAAGTATATAGAGAAGCCTTTTCCATCCTTGTCTTCAAGGCAACATAACTTTGTTTTCAAGCGAGGCCTCATACATATTAAGTCCGTATTCAATCGTGTAGTTTCGTGTATACGCGCTGAATTCATTATGATCAACAAGTCATTATTCGTTTGTATTATGGTCCTACTTACTGTAATGTAATCAAACTGTCCATAACGTTTCACCACCCGTTACCCACCTCGCCCACAAATTGTATATAAAAAGGATAGTTCATATTCACTTCAAAACAGGTATTTGTGTAGGTAGAGGCATTTCTGTCTTTTATCACTCTGAGGTACGAATTCAAGTTCTTTGAGTATGGTTTGATCCTATTCAAAATTGGTATGGGGGGGTTTGTGGGGTTTGAGATAATGCGTTTTTTGTCAAAATGTATGAATTTAAGATGACGGTTCTGAGATGGCAGACGAATCCTGTGATCATGGTTTTCGTGATCGGAGATGAGATTTTCAAAAAAATTTATGATTGAGATGGTGGCTCTGAGATGGCGGACTAGTTATGTGAGTATTTGACTTTGGTCAAAATTAGTATGTAAAGGTTTTAGGAATCGGAGATCATGTATTTTTTTTGTCAAAATTGATAACGGAGGAGTTATGTGCTTATGGTGTGATTGCATTGAAAATGTTATGTGGGGGTTTTCGGGTTAGGAAATAATGAAGTCATTCAAAATGACGGACAAGATTTGTTTGTGATTATGGTCTCTGATTCTATGTGACCGATCATAAAATTCAAATAATAAAATAATAAATAAATAGAACTTTATTACTACACCATTATATACACATACATATACATATTGCACACTACATTTAGGAGTACATAAAATTTCGATAATAGTGCGATTGGTAAATAATAAAGTTGTATAGAACGATAAGTACATCAATATGTACTTGTTTCGTATAGTGATAATGTGGAACAAATAACATGTTAAATATGATTACAAAGTATTATGGCTAAATATATATAAAATATAACTATTTAAAATTCAAAAAAAAAAAAAAATAATCACATATATCACATATAATAACCACAATAAAATATTATAAGAGAATTCATTTTGAATTAATTTCACGTTAAGACTAACAACAACAGCAGCAACTACCAAGTATATGCAAAGCATATACGTAATAATAATATAGTAACAGTTTTCTCCCGCTACTCGAATATTTTCAATAAATCGATTCTTTGACTCTGTAGCAAATATGTTTTCAATTGATTTTTGAAAAATTTGATGTTTGTAATTGATTTGATTCCTTCAGGAATAGAGTTGTAAAGTTTTGGAGCGAAGTAGAGATAGGAACGTTGGGTAACTACTCTCACCATTCGAGGCATGATATAATGATTTTTCTGACGGGTAGAATATTGATGAGCGGGAAGTGCTGCACTTTGTTTAGTTGCATGATATTTAATACAAGAACATAGAAAATACATTTGCCTTATATCTAGAATTTGAGTCTCTGCATAGAGATTATCTGAAGGATA
Organism: Chrysolina haemoptera; assembly: GCA_958298965.1. NCBI lineage: Eukaryota > Metazoa > Arthropoda > Insecta > Coleoptera > Chrysomelidae > Chrysolina > Chrysolina haemoptera. The sequence goes on from OY282585.1 coordinate 50,310,417, forward strand.
ACGCCTTTTTTTCGAAAATATCAATTTGAGAAATTGCCTTTGTATAACTTCAAGACTATGAATATGCGTTTTCAAGGCTCCTTCCCATACCGCTATTCCGTAACGGATATGACTCTCCACCAGAGAGTAATATGTTTTCAGGTATTGCACTGGTAGGAGTTTTTTAAGTTTTCGGAATTTGAACAATATTGACCTCAACTTATTAACTGTATATTGTATGTGTAAGTCCCATTTCAGATGGGGATCGATTATCATTCCTAAATATTTAATTTTATTTTCGGATATAATGTGAAAGGGTGTGTCAGTGCGAATTATTGGTCGATTGAAAGAGGGCATCCCAGAGGAATTGCAGCAGAATGGAAGAAAAAAGGTTTTTTCGATATTCATTGTCAACAGTTTGTTGTCCAGCCAGTACTTGATTCGAGGAAAGTCATTTTCAACCTTACATTTCAGTTCGTTCCAATCATCTGCTTCATAGAAGATGGCTGTATCATCCGCGAAACCGACAATGTTTTCATCATAACCAAGGGAAAATAATCCATTAATATATATATTGAATAATGTTGGACCTAGCACGGAGCCTTGAGGAACTCCGTAGTCGATCACCTGATTGCTGCTCAATGTATCATCAATTCTTACCCTTTGATATCTTCCGGTCAAATAGCTCTCGAATAGTTTCAATGTGTTATTTCGTATTCCAATATCTTCTAGAGACTGTAGAAGGAGGTGATGACTGACAGTGTCAAAGGCTTTCGACAGATCGATGAATACACAGAGAGATGGTTTGCTCTTATTGAGAGCTTCGACTACTTTTGAAGTCAATGTCAAAATAGCTTCCTGAGTCGAAATGCCCTCTCTGAATCCAAACTGATTTTTTGATATTATGTTGTATTTTTTGAGGTACGAACTGAGTCTTTTCTTCATGATTTTTTCAAATATTTTCGAGAGATGTGTAACTAATGAAATTGGACGATAGTTTGTAATTTCAGATCTATCACCTTTTTTAAATAAGGGAATGACAATTGATATTTTAAAATCGTTTGGATATATACCGCTATATATGGCCGGATATATGGCCGCTTTGAGATGGAAAAGAGTTTTGTGATCACTTTCTATTTTTATTCAGAATTTATTTGTAGGTTTTGGGAGGTCGAAGAAGTGGCAGAAAGCCCTGCAAATCTAATATTGATTGAAAGTTTGATTTTGTGGAGGAAATCCAGTTCTTGACATGATTTTTTGGGTTTATGACCTTCCACAATATAATTACTTTCGACTTAAAACTATAATAGGGGTATGATGATTTGTGCTCTCTCTGTATGTTTTAATTATTGGGTGCTTCTGCAAAACTGATTTGCTATCTACTAATCAAGGAATAGGAGCTACCCCAAAACCAAAACAAAATTGGCATTCTCAAGAGCTATAAGCTAACTTCATTAGCTGCTAAGTTATTCAACTAATGTGGTTAGCGTGAAAGTGACGTTAGTTTTGGTGTGAATTGTAATCACACCGAAGATTCCAAATATTCATTTTAGGTGAATAAATGAATATTATATTCCTTGTTGAATAAACGAAAGACCAGAGACATGGTTGTCAGCTATCAGCTGTCATACTGAAATATTCCTGTCATATGTCATAACGGTCCGATAGTACTATCGATACTATCGATATTTTACGAACACTACTATCGAAACTACTACGGACTATCGATAGTAAGTCATTGTTTGATTTCTAGCACTCAGTAACCTAACGAATCGCTCCCTCTATACAGAGTGGGCCATTGAAAACGAAACAGCGGCTCTGTAGGTCGGCAGAACCGAGTTATATAAAAACGCTGGGACACGTCAACAACATTTTCGAGGGGGACATCGTTCACGATGAAATTCACCCGAAATACATTCCATCCCTCGGAGCTGTGACCGCCACCCCTAAATTGTTAAATGGCAACATATGGCAAGTGATACCTCATTTGAAAGGTATTTTCCTTCTTAATATCAAACAACAAAAATAAATTAATTCTATCGATTCGTTTCCGAGATATAGGAACTTGAAGTTGGAAAATCACTTTTTTTTCACTCAATCAATAAAAATAAGATCTAACAATGCAACTGTTTAAAGATAATTATCATTGTCAAGGAATTAAATGATCTAACTGTTTACCAACAAATAACATGCAATTCCGTTTCAAATTCTTATTTCATCTTCAATTACTTGATCGAAAAAATGTTAAAGTTCTTGAGAATCGATAAAAAGACGTTTTCTCGAATTCGACTCCAATGCGCGTACAACAAAAACATGTATGCGATAATTTTTTTCGCCAAATCGCAAATTTGGACGTCTGGCAATGTCAAACTGATCGTTGATTGAACGACATTAGAGTGAATTACAGCTGCTGAATATTTCCTCAATAATGGTGTATACGATCGCGGAAAGAGTTGAAATAATAACAATTTTTTTCAAGAATGATGAGTGCGGATAACCGTACAGCTAATTTGTTCAATGAAACGCATCCAGATAAACTTGTTGCTAGAAAATACGTTCTAGAATTAGTGCAAAAGTTTCGTCAAACTGGATCAGTAGCCAACAAGAAACGAGACCCAGAACGTGAATTTCCTGTGAGAAATGAACCTGTTGAAGTTGCACTTTAAGGACAAGTTCATGCAGACCCAACATTGAGCACAAGGAAATTGGCAAGTGTTACCAATATTAGTAGAACCAGTATCCGCCGAATCCTGAAACATCATAAACTTCACCCCTACAAAATACATTTGGTACACCAATTGAATGAAGATGATTTTGATAGGCGACAGGAATTTTGTGAAATTATGACTACGAAAATAGATGCTGATGAGAATTTTCTTTTCAACATCTGCTTTTCTGATGAGTCTACATTCTTTTTGAATCCGACTGTGAATCGTCATAATTGTCGTTATTGGTCAGATGCCAATCCACATGTTTTCCACGAAGTCCATACTCAAACTCCCGAAAAACTCAATGTCTGGGCCGGTATTTTTGGAGACCGTTTGATTGGACCAGTATTTCTCGACGGTAACCTGACAGGAGAAACTTATTTGGAATTATTGAATGAATTTGTTTATCCACAATTAGTAGACATCATTGAAAATGACAATCGTTACCATGAAGACCACTTGAAATTTCAACAAGACGGGGCACCTCCACATTATGCACAGCCTGTTAGGGCGTTTTTGGATAGAATGTTTCCTGGAAGTTGGATTGGAAGAAGAGGCGCTATAGAGTGGCCAGCCAGATCTCCAGATTTAACCACAAAATCTATGCAACCGAACCAGAATCTCTGGAAGAATTACGACGTAGAATTATTGAAGAATGCCGTCGAATAACGCCGGAAATGCTACGAAATGTGAGGTCTCATTTTGAGCAGAACTTATTGTATGGAAATGGGTGGTAGACAGTTTGAACATTTAATTCATTGACAATAATAATTATTGCGACAGTTGCTTTATCAGATATTGTTTTTATTGATTGAGTGAATAAAAAGTGATTTCCCAACTTCAAGTTCCTATATCTCGAAAACGAATCGATGGAATTGATTTATTTTTGTTGTTTGATATTAAGAAGGAAAATACCTTTCAAATGAGGTATCACTTGCCATATGTTGCCATTTAAAAATTTAGGGGTGGCGGTCACAGCTCCGAGGGATGGAATGTATTTCGGGTGAATTTCATCGCGAACGATGTCCCCCTCGAAAATGTGGTTGACGTGTCCGAGCGTTTTTATATAACTCGGTTCTGTCGACCTACAGAGCCGCTGTTTCGTTTTCAATGGCCCACTCTGTATATACCCCGTACCGACAAAATAGTTCACGAACTCCCGAACAAATCGAATCGCTCGACAGCAAACGTCGTGTAATATGGAACAATAAAACATCGTAGTCGAACGATAAATAAGTCGGATAGCAATCAGCTGGCCGGATCGAAAAAACCAAAAGAGGCACTTGAACCGACTGACGACGGGGTCAGATCTATAATAACTCGAGGCAACTACAACAATACCGAATGAGCACGATCTGTCTTGTCTCTGTTCAACAGAACGTTGTTCTAGGTAGATATGGCTGATTGAAGTTTTTGATTCCGGGACAGATATCAGAGTCAAGTCAAGTGGCAGCGGTGGGGCGAGGTTTTTTCGTGGGGGGTCTGAATATCGAAAATAACTGATGGGAAGACATCTTTCAAAAAGTATTTCCCAACGCATTAGCTAATCTGGAGATCATCAACATTCTAGTTTATAACCATTTAGAACGTAAAATTGATTACTTTCAATATAGCTAGTGGATGAAACTGTGACGTTAACGGTCACGTCATCGAATATTAAAATAAAAAATATAAAGACGAACTCTTATTGAAATTCCGTATAAAGGAAAACATATTGCTTTAAATGTGATATACGTTATTCTGTGAGTAACAGATCCAAAAGTACGTCTCTCAGAATCACCAAATTTTCCATTATACGGCACTGATAACTTTGCACGGCAAGCTTTTCTATCTGTTACTCATAGAATAATCTATTATTTATAAGCAATTATTTTTTCCTTTTTGGTGCATCTGAGTAAAAACTTGTCTTTCAGTTTATTTAAAATTTAATTTAATTTTTATTTTCCACTCGTAAGTGTTTAGACTATTCATTTACATGCATATACATATATAAAACACTAATGTATGTAAAACCGAACATACAAAATTTCAAAAAAAACTCGGATAAACACACATACTCAACTAGACATGCCAATGCATTATCAGTAATGTATCACAACATGAGCAAATTCGAAAAATCACCAAGGTACGCGGGTGTTACTTTCTTTAAGAAATTACCATTTCATGTACAAAATCTAGGACTGCAACAATTCAAATCGATAGTGAGTTTAAACGTAAAATCTGCAAATATGTCATGTATGTCAACTCATTTTAATGTGTTGCCTATTGCTTATGTAGGAACATTTTATAATCTATTCCTATCAGTAGGACCATTTCAATCTGTTTGTCTGTTAGTTTTTTATGTATAAAACATAACCTCTGCAAATTTGTCATTTATATCGTTTCATTTTAATGTGCTACCTGTGTAGAATTTTTTTTATTCCTATTAGTCCTGATCTTTTTTTGTTTTGACGTGTATATCCATCTAACGATGGCTCCAAGATATGGAAATACTAATACAGTTCTTTTTCTTTGTCTTTACATAAGAGCTTCAGTATTTCAGGGATCTGTGCCACTTATCCTAGTTCCAAAGACCAAAACCCCAATGTATCAATTTTGAATGGAAACGGGAAGTGACGAAACCCTTTGCCATCTTGAAGCCGCCATTTAGATTTTATAAACATTGATATGAAAATCATAATCTCAAATCCCCAAAAAACTTTTCTGCCATCTTGGAATTATCAATTTTGAAATGTTTTATTCGCATTGAAGTTTTTGGATCTCCATTCTAAAATATTTGCCAGGTCCGTATTCATTTCGTTCACGATATTTTCTAGTTTATTTCTGCTTTCACTTGGTAATATCAGAGCTTTGGAAGAGAAAGCGATATGAAGGGTACATCATCCGCAAAGCTGTGCACTGGACATGAGGTAGATCCCAACAAATCATTGATGTGAAGAAGAAACAGGGTTGGTGCTAGAATGTATCCCTGCGGAACACCAGCATTTATTGGTACAGTATCGGATGATACTCTATCGACCACCACGTGGAGAGACCGGCCTAAGAGACAGCTGGGAGTCCCTGGTGCCAATCGCGATCAAACGCCTTGGAGATACATATTTTTCAATAGATTGCTTCCAAATATGTGAGACATAAGCAAGCAGCTCACTAGTTGATGCCGGAAATCATTATTTCGATCAGAGATAATTCCTTAGCATTCTAGATGTTTCATGAGCTCGATGATGATGGATTTTTCCATGACTTTCGAAGTAAGAGATAGCAGATCGATAGGTCTCTAGTTGCTAGGTAGGGTATTTTTCTCATTTTTGGAAATGTACTCTTGCATTTTTTCAGTTGGACGGAAATACCTTGAGAACGATCGGCTGAATTCCGTCAAATTCACTAGCTTTCTTGGTGTTAAGACCCAGTAAAGTGCGTCTGATGGTACGTTGGTAGAGAACAAACTTCTATACTGTATTGATCAGTATTGGTGGTGAGAAAAAGATCAAGTGTATTGGCATACTGGTTTTCGACGTCAGAAATGGACATTTCCTTCGCTTCTGTATGGAGTTCTTGTCCTTTCCACGAGTCTCTGCAAATGCCTTGTTCCTTGTTTCATAGATGTTGAATGGATGGAACCCTCATTTCTTGTCTAGGAACTAATCGTTTATCTTGATTTGAACACACTTGAATCACGCAATGCTCATTTCTAGAAACTTCTTCATTTTGCGACCCCTTTAGTACGGTACGCCTATGCCTTTCGCTAAGTCGATGCGCGTTCTACAACGATAACACATTCACTCGTTATCTAGAAAAATTCGTCAGCTTCCAAGTACATTTATGTGTAAGAAATTTTCGAGAGATATCACTCAACGTACCTACCCGCAACTTGGAATATTGGAATCTAGGATGCTATGGACGGACATTCTTCTTCTTTTTTCGAGATACTGGTGCGGTTGGTGAGGTTGAAGTGTACGCCGAGGACGTTAACGATGTCAAATGGCCGCATTTGCGATTAGGCTGCGCTTCAAAAACAAGGCCGTGGCGAAAAATGCACTAGGTTGTTTATTGATATTGTGCGAATAATCTCGAACTTCATTTACTATGCTGATAAGACGACGAAGAGTCGAAAAGTTCGCAGGATATTGCGGCATTCCTGGTTATCTGAGTGAGTGGATGTGTTGGAATTATACTACGTGAAAATGGACGTCGTTAGGACTTGCTAGATGGATTCTTATCGCAATTTCTCGTTCGATGTTCACAAGCCATCAAAGAAGAAATTTCCTTCGACCACAGTGAGCTGTGGTCCTCTTTGGTTTTCTGTTGAATTTCTCTTGGTGTTTGTATATTTCTATGGCTTCTACATACCGTAGAATTGGGTTGCTTGGGACATTGGTGTGAATTGGGACAAATTACACAACATTATGTTCTGCCATCTATTGGTTGAAAGTGAAACCAAAATTGTTATACTAGAGGGCTTCGGGAGATCCATAAAGGGTACGATATTTCTTCTGTTTCTTGAATTATCGGTGTGATTCAACTTCAAATATAGGTAAGTAAATAACAATTTTTTATGACAGTTACACTTCGTATGACACACGATGGAGTATTTGACACTGGCACGTCTAAAATTTTTTTTGGGGGTTCTCTAAGATGTCGCAGAACTTTGCCATATTTTACTTAACTTACCTTTTTTATATTTTTGTAGAATTACCATCTTTATTTTTTTTGTTCATTTTCAAGATGACTTGGGACATGCCGTCCAAATATGAAAGGCGTTTGGAAAGTCGCAAATAACTCAGAAGAAACATATCAAAAGGCTATAGAAGATGTAGAAGGCATGGTTTTTGGACATCGCTCCGAGAAAATTTGTTTTCGATCATCAATATTATTATTTTTTTGTTCTTTGAGTTTTTTTTGTTTTGTTGCATTCTATACGAATGTCTGTTCAGTTTATTTTGATGAGATATTAAAATCACAGCTGCATTATTGTGCATTATCATTAAATTAGCCTAATACACACAAATTATTCAATTTTGTTTTCGATATATTTGATCGATAATTTAGAAAACAATCTTTAATGCGTCCCAAGACACCTTTAAAACGCGTTTCTTGCTGACAAGCATGCAAATTAACAACGAGAAACACCAGTGAAGAGCACTGTCTATCTGTCATATATAGAAGGTGTCACCAACCGAATTGGGAAAATTCTGAAGAAGGAGAAAATCAACACCGTCTTCAATCCAACGCAGAAAATATCTGAATATCTGGGATCAGCAAAAGACAGCGGAGAGTCAGCGAGATTCACAAGATTCGATGTGGCTGTGGTAAAGTTTATATCAGTCAGACGAGAAGGAACATTGGTATCCGCGTTGTCGAACACAATCGGAGCTGTCGATTGGGATAAACCGAGAAGTCTGCAGCCGCCGGACATGCATTGTCCGACGGGCACAAGATCCTTTTCGAAAATACGGAGAGGCTAGCAACGTTGAATAACTATTCGACAAGAATATATTTAGAAGCCACAGAAATACTCAAACACCAAGAGAACTTCAACAGAAAGGAAGAAAGAACATATCCAATGATCTGGCACACAGCATCGAAAGGCGATAAAAACGAAGTCATGTCACCAGAATCGCGCGGAAAGTACGCGCGAGCCCACCATCACAGAAAGTGCGCGCAAAATTAGCACTATAAATGCCGTCCAAGAACGAAAGCTCCAGTTTCAGTTGATTCGTCAAGAAGAGTACTTGCTTCGACCATGCTACTGAAGATGACTGCCGCAATTGCAGTTGAAATGTTTTGAGATTTTAACCAAAGACACTCATTCAAAGTAAAGAATGTTCAATCTGATTCCTTTTCATTCATTTTCGGCGCATTTTTCATTCTTCATCGGTACCTAGCAACATAATGACAAGTGACAGCAAAACAGCAAATGGAAAAATGGAAAGGACAGTTCAATAAAACGACATGAATGATCATTCCGGATACAAAATCACAGCTGAAGACGCATCTATGAAATATTTGGATGTGAAGAAACAGCTTAATTGAAACGATATTTAGAGACTTCATTTAGCCAGAAAATGTTGAATTCTCGTTGAGTTAATTTATCGGTCATTAGACGATGTAACATCCAACTCGAAGCTCTAATATCCGATCTGCTTCAGCGAGCTAAGATGAAGGAACAGGAAGTAGATGTCCCATTGCAGTGGGTGGACACCATCTGTACTCATATCTCGACCTCTAAGCGGTCTTCACAGACTTGAATTGTCACGATGCGCGCTTTTTAGTTCTCACGAACGAATCTACGATTAGCATCTCTACATTAGCGATTGTAACGAGTACCGGAGACAAAGCGTTCCCGTCTTCTCTTCTTCTTCTTTACTGTTAGCTATCGCTGGTCCGATGGGTACCGTCAGGGGTGATGGTGCATTTTCTCAGATCTAGCAGCCAACAAATTAGGTAATATTAAAGCACTACATTTATTCATGAATCCAGACTTCTTACCTATCTATCAATGCCAACAGGTATTAGGACATGCATTGAACAAACTCGATGGATAATGTCATACTTTGAGTTGAAAAAAGCTAAAAGTCGAATAAAGACAGGAGTCGAATAGAGATAAAAGTTGACAAAAGAATGATTTCAAGACACGGTTTATCGATAACAGTTTACCGTTTATGCCACACTACAATAAAATCAAAGTCGAATAAAGACAAAAGTTAAATAAAGACCAAAATCGAATGAAGACCAAAGTAGAATGAAGACCAAAGTCGAATTAAGACCAAAGTCGAATTAAGACCAAAGTCGAATAAAGACCCAGAGCCGAATAAAGACAAAAGTCGAATAAAGGCAAAAGTCGAATGGAAACAAAAGTTGAACAAAAACTAAAGTCGAATTAAGATAAAATTGGAATACAGATTTATTTCAATATATAGTTTATCGTTCGTACCACAGTACAATACAGCCTAAATATGATGAAGACAAAAGACGAATAAAGTTCAACGTCGAATAAGGAAAAAATGTTGAATAAAGACCAAAGCCGAATAATACTGAAGAAATACAGTTTATCGGAAATAGTTAGAATGAACATCAAAGTCGAATAAAAACAAAAGTCGAATGAAGACCAAACTCGAATGAAGGCAAAAAAGTGGAATAAAGATCAAAGACGAATTAAGAAATTTCAATAAATACCGAACGAAGAGAAAGATTGAATAACAAAAGTCGAACGAAGGAAAAGTCGAATACAGACATGAGTAAAATGAAGATAAAATTGAATAAATAATTATTTCAAGACAGTTTATCTCTTTTTTGATGTTGTATTTGATAATGTTATAATGAACCACCAAACAGGAGTAGCAGCTACGAATATTCATACATATTTCATTACACGAAGATGATATAGACGTGGTAGTGAAAACAGAAATAAATTCAAATTTCTGTCGCAGTTTCAGATACAGAATCATAGAGAGATGAGTTTCAGAGTTCAAGAATTTTTGCCGGAGAGTATCGAATAAATGAAATAGTAAAATCGACAATGTTGAAGAACCTTTCTCACCAAATATTTCCACCATGTGGAAAATATGAAGCAAACATCTGACAGAAAACAACTACTTTCCTGGCTAATACCATAACGGACATAGAATTACATCTGACAGATATTTGTGCAACGTTCTTTCATGAAGACCCAATTGTAAATGCTTATTGTAATTGAACAGCAGAATATGTCCAGAACTGTACCTAAAATTTCCAAAGTCAAAATTTCTAGGACGCAATTAGATCTTCAGGATACAAAAAAAACAAGAAAATCCAGACCAGAGGTTCTTGAAGAATCATATTGGGGCAAGTATAATTTAGTTCTATATTAATGATCTTGATAATATTGAAAATACCAAATAACATCACAATACTATGAAAATATTTCGTCAATATGAAAAATAATCTATGGTAATTTTGATGTTCCACAGTTCGCAATAATTAAGGAAATAACCTCAGCCGCAGCAGCTATGCGTACAAGAAAATAAACTATTTCCCAGGTCTATTTATACTTGAAATGTCGTCAGATGCCCAATTGACTTTGAAATATTTCAACTTATATCTGATCTTATCAACAGAAGAATTATCGATGAAGCACCAACCTGTATCCATAGCCACTAGGCTCAGAATGTATTCGTCCTGGATTTCCCTATCCAGAGCTCTCAGCAATGAAATAGCCCCAGTGGAAGCGTTGATCCTGAAGATATCCGTGTCACCTTCCTTGATGAAGTACCTGACCAGATTGTTGAATGGCGCTGTGTCAGCATCATAAGCTTGAACGGAGATAACATAACCTGTAAGAACAAATAGAGTGTATCAGAACTGAAATTATTTTCAGGGTGACGCATGGATCAGAACTGTGGCTCAAGTGATTCGCCATCTACCGACTCTATATCCTTGAATTCTTACCTCCGTTCGGTGGAATGATGTTTTCCATAACATATGCCAAATATGGCGAATCTAGGAAGATTGGAGGATTGTCATTGATGTCAGAGACGGCTATGGAAATTTTAGCGGTATCCGCCCTCACGGCCGCTCCACTGATGTCGCCTGCGCAGTCTTCAGCTCTGACGGTGAGTTCGTAGCGTGATTTCCTCTCGTAGTTTAGATTTTTAGCCACGCGTACCACACCAGTGTCCTCCGCGATGCTGAAGTCCCTGTTGGTATCCCCGGAACTGATGGAGTAGCGAACGCGTCCATTCAGGCCGTCGTCGATGTCCGTAGCTGAAATCTAGAACGAAAAATGGGCGTATTTAATGAATGTTTGGTCCTACGAGCCAAATAATCAATCAATCAATCAAACTGAGCTTTATTGTCTAAGAATAATTTTTTCTATTGACTATTGACCTATTGGGTATCAGTTGGTACAAAGAAAAAGTTATGTGGGAATTCTGATACCATTGTTGATCCATGGTTTTTCTTTAATATTTGCACTGGAAAGCAGTCATTGAAAATCTGAATTAATTTACTGTGAAATATCGATAGAGCTTCTGTCGGGTTAGGACTTGTTATTATGATGGCTACCGTCTCACCTGCAAAACGCTGGCGCCAATGGACGCGTTCTCAGATACAGAAGCGCTGTATTGCTTCGGATCGAAAACAGGACTGTTATCATTCTCATCCAAAATCTTCACGAAAACTTTCGTATTGGTCGACCTGGGTGGATCGCCTCTATCTCTTCCTGTCACTAGCAGCGTGTAGTTACTCGTCGTCTCTCTGTCTATCTTTCCGGAAACTCGAAGCAGTCCATCTACCGGTCCCAAGGAGAACACGCCGTTGATTATGGGGTCGTTGGAGAGGGAATATTCGATGTATCCGTTTCTTCCTTCGTCTTTATCGATGGCTTTGATCGCCATGACGACTGTGTTGACGGGGATGTTTTCAGCCACGGCGGTGTCGTTGGGGGTGATGAACTCGGGAGACATGTCGTTGACGTCTTTGAGGATGACTGTCACCTGGGGAAAAAGGAGAAGCTGAAGTATGTTGGGAAAACTTGATCTTATCTTAATGAACGAACCCATTGGAGCATATCATTCACGTGAAGTTTTCTGACAATTAACGATTTTATCAAATGGATGGAATTGATTGATAAAGTTGATTAAAAATGTAGGGAGTTCAACAAATACTGAGCCATATTTCGAGACTATTGCAATATAAAAATACATAATCATTGGAATTTCTATACGTTTTTCTCGTGGGGCGTGAAACTTTTTTTCATGAAAATCAGAGTACCTATTCCAAGCGATTACTGTCATTTCAACAATTATTTAACTTTTTGTAATCAGATGTACCAGGAATAAACATAACATAGGAGTGGAAAACTTGTATGGTATACAGTGTCCTCAACATGTAAGGCGGCTGTTAACAAGAAATCAATTGTATGGCAAAGAAGTTAAGTAAAACTCAAAGTCGTCTCCACAATATATATTTCAGCCCAATGTTGAGGAGAGGTATGTAAACGCAAGTTTTCCAAGAAACTTATCCAAGGGTTTGCATTACATGAAAGTCAAAAACATGTTTTCGAGCATAGTAATGCTCATCTTCAGTTGAAGTAATACAGGGGTTAAAATGGCATGGAGAATTGAAGTGTAAAACGTTAAAATAAATGTAAAATGTGTGGCGCAAATTAGTGCCCACACATTATTATTAAGGGGGAATAATAATAATAATTATTAAGGGGGAATAATAATAATAATAATAATGTGTGGGCACTAATTTGCGCCACACATTTTACATTTATTTTAACGTTTTACACTCCAATTCTCCATGCCATTTTAACCCCTGTATTACTTCAACTGAAGATGAGCATTACTATGCTCGAAAACATGTTTTTGACTTTCATGTAATGCAAACCCTTGGATAAGTTTCTTGGGAAATTTGCGTTTACATACCTCCCTTCAACATTGGGCTGAAATATATATTGTGGAGACGACTTTGAGTTTTATTTAACTTCTTTGACATTGAAACTCCACTTTGAGTATGGACTACTTCCTTCAAATCAGTTGTATGGGTTTTTCATCACAAACGAAATCAAATATCAATGCTACGTTTCGTCACCATCGCATTTTAAAGAAAATATTATTATAGGTGCATTGAAACATTCTCACAGGTGTGAATACGTGATTTCGAAAAATAAATTCTTAGAATTACAACCTGGAATAATTTCATTTTATTTTATACGTAGTCACAAAGCACACAGCATTAGTCTAGAGGCCTGTATACATTTCAGAATGATTTTTATTTCAAACGACGACAATCTTATTGCTCTTTACTTCGTACAATGCAGGGCCAAGCCAATCAAACAACTCAAGATGAAAAAACTGAGGAGGTAGCCAACACAGCCATATTACTCCTCTAGAAAAAATTGACAGGTTAATGTACATTTCTCGGCATTTTTTTCAGTGGTTTGTGGTCAGTTCTCTCAGGGCAGGCCTTGAATTGCTATTCTTCAATACAGTCCTGAACTTCGTTCAGGGGTTCATAACTTTACTTTTTCTAATAATTTAGAAGCATCCACCAGACCACTCAGAATTTTGCTTTCTGTGGATCACTGGGCTCATATGCATTAACAACAGCATGAGGAATTTGCGTTGAACTCTGAATAATCGAAGTATATCCAAGATGATGAGTTGAATAAGTAAATTTCTGGAATGTTTCTTTATGAAATGCAACTGTTTGAGTACTCTATTACAGATGTACTGAGAGATTGGACCGAAAGACGACTCGAAGATCGTTGATCGTTTATCACAGTGTTATCAATAACAAAGTTGCAGCTCACCTCTTGCATTTTGCGGTAGAAGCTGATTATATTTCAGAAAGTTTATTCTCATTTTATTCAGCAAGCAACCTCGTGAAAAACATTCAAGTTATTCTGGAGTACGATATAGTCACAGGGTTACTGCACAACGTGACATCATCGGCAAACATAAGGAGTTTCCAATCAGAAATTTCTTTGACGATGTCATCGATAGATGTATTGAACAGTAAAGGCCCTAGGCGGGAACCCTGTGGCACACCCCATGTAGTGATGTAATTAATCACCGGATATGCATCCACTTGGCATATAGGGGGTGATCTGAGTTTTTAACCACTCCAGAAAAGATCCGCGGACACCAAAATGAGATAATTTCTGGATGAAAACAGCACGACTTCATCGAAGGCATAAGATAGATCTGTATAAACAGAATACACCTTTCTCTAAAGCAGATACATGAGGTTAATCTTCGTCGATCGTTCATCTTGAAACACGTGTTGAATAACACTTATTTCGTGTTGAAAAGGGGAACATTCTCCATGAAAATTGAAAAAAGAAAAATATGATTTTTTTGTAATATCTAACAGAAAACAATTACTTTCCCGGCTAAAGCCACGCTGGACATTGAACGACATCTGATAGATATTGTGAAAAGACTAACTGAAAAGAAAAAATCTGAAAGTGAAAATTCGCATTTTCAATTACATAGTCCATTTTTCTTAATTATCTCTAGTTTTCATTGAAGATTCATTAAATATATTAGATAAGGAGAAAGTTATTGAAAATATCACTCACAGAAAGTAGGAGATTTGAGCCGGTTCTGGGCCTCCCCCCACCACTATGACGTCATCAGTGACCTTGACCTATGACCTATGACCTCGACCTATGACCTTGACCCATGACCTTGACCTTGACCTATGACCTTGACCTATGACCTCGACCTATGACCTCGACCTAGGACTTGACCTAGGACTTGGGCTTGCCCTTAGCCTTGACCATGATGTATATTGTTGGGAGGTGTTCAGGGTTTGTGTTTGACATTGAGATTATAATGACTTGGATTTTTTTTTCATACACGGACAAGTACTTTTTCCAAGTACTTAATTTATTTTTCTTACCTCAATGTCTTCCATGTCCTTCATGTATACTTACTCTGCCATTGTGTATGACCCTTATGTGTGGAGTACACATACAAATCTATACCGAAGTATAGAGAGGGTACAACACGTCTGCACACCACGGAGATCCAGTCAGATATGTGAACTCTGATTACTCTCCAGTGATGTATACCTTGCGATGGTGGTGGGAGGAGGGGTCGCGTGACGCTATGCGCATCCACCCTCGCTCTCGATAGGGTGGGTTGGATCCGCGCTGACGTCACACACCCATACGCTGCGGTGACTCATCGACTACTATTTACTCTCCGCCCTCTATCGATGCGATGCAAACTCGCGCATGGTGGGGGCTTTGTATCATACATGTTTCATAAGTCTGTGGTGGGGGGTGGTTCACTATCTATTATAAAAGAAGTTGGTATGGTGATATGAAATCAGAAGTTGTATACCTAGCAGTCGAGCAGTCAGCAAGAGTAGTGAAGTTATTCAGTGCCTACACAGTGAGAGAGATCAGTGAGTGTGTTTTTCTATTGAAAATTATTTATATTTTCCATATATATTATCATCATGTCAGTTCCAAAAGTAGATTTACAAAAAATCAATTCTATAATTAAACAAGAGATGGAAGTGTTAGAGCAAAAAGTAATATCATCTTTGCCACTGAATGAAGCTTACCCAATTAAGACGATGTCAGTTTGTTCTACCCGGTTTGGTAAATCCATTTTATTGATACTACTTGATGTAAGCAATGATACATTATTCAAAACATGGCTGCCAAAACGCGTTTCAGAACAATTTACCGATGATGATGTAGCATGCATCAATTCATCAGGTGGTAAATATACAGTAGCATATTTGGGTCAGAGTCCACAAAGCTTTGCCGGCATGAAAACGAGATCGTTGGTCAAATTTGATCTCACTGAATAATTGTAATATATAATTTCCACTTGTCATATCTTCTAATTCTGATTCTTTTATATTATAGGTGATAATTGTAAGGAAAATATAAAAACTTTTCATACATTGTTAAACACACTCTTCGGTGGAGACATCATCAAAAGTCTAATGTGAGTAGTACTGATTATTTTTGTAGCATTCTTATTTCAATAATTTCTCTTTGATCATAGCTTCATTTTTGAAAAATGTGGATGATGTATGCAAGTCAACACTGGACCGAAGCCATAGACATCTCTTCCGCCGTTGAAAGGTTAACTTCTGAGTTGCGTGCTTTGAGCGAGGATGCTCACCACGCCACCATTTATGACCTGAGCGTATGCTATGATGAAGAAAGGATCCAACACTGTATGCGTGATTACGAGAACTACAAAAAGGGTGTGGATCTCTGCGAGAAATATACAGATGGTTCTTTCGATCTACATCACCTCTGCGACGCAATGATTGAATGTGAGCTGAAAAGATTTCTCCACCGCCTCCTACCATACCTACCTGAAGACATCATCAAAAAGTACCAACTGGATGATGATGATAGTGAAATCGAAGAAGGAGAAAATTATGATGAAGATGAAGAAGAAGTTATATTAGACCTAAGACTATTTGAATTCTAAGCTAATGATATTTGAATAAAAAAACATAAAAATTTTTTACACATGTTTTATTTACCTATTTCTCTTTTACATGAATAAAGAAAGAAAAATGAAAAAAATGTGTGTGTGTGTGTGTCTTCATCAATATCTGCAGTGAACTGAGCCATCCAATGCATTGTATGTCAAAAATGTATCATGCAGAATGAGTGCATATACTTTGGTGTTGGCTGGGAAGTTGACTTTCCTAGTTTCAAACTCGAGCTTAATATCAATAGTTGATGATTTTGTGGCATTCGGCTGATGTGAACAATCAATGATGAATAGTGGATTTTGTCGAAATTGACCAATGTCCATGAGAGGTTCACTCATATCTTTATCATAATAACTTCGTTGAAAGTTCTCATAGGCATAATAAGCCGAAGTATCGAGTTTTTTATCGAAATCCAAATTCCAACGTTCATATGGGTATACTTCAGAGTTCAAGTACACACGAATGTTATTGATATCAGCAGTTGTGAATTTAGTGATGTCCTTTGTCCTGTCTTCAGAAGTGGTAGTGCTTTGGAATCCAATGATGATGTAACGAGGTGTTTCAAGGGCGTTGGTTGTCTTGATAGCCCATATGTCTGAAGACGTGCCACGTAGTGATGGAAGTTCATAGAGATCCCACATGCGATAAGCCAACTTGATTTTAGCATTCAGACCGCTTTTGTTGATTCTATTTAAAAGTTTGAGCTTGTGCTTATCTTCTGGCACTATGTGTCTTATTTTCCACTCAATTTTATTGATTTCCAAATCAGCATCAACCTCACCAATATATGAGTTCTTGAAGGATCGAGCGATTATTAAAATCATTTCTTGTTTGGCATTCAAGATACTTTTGTTGTAATCTTCAGCGAAACCCATCAAATATTTCAGTGGTAATTTACCACTGAATACGTGACTAGTTGTATCCAAGATATCCTGTTTAGTTTCCGAAAGTCCCCATCCAGTTGTCAATAAAGTGTTAGCATGCGATTGTCCAAATGATATCATATTCTTCATTGTAGATGTTATCCCCGGCTTCCTGACCACAGCAACTTGTTCACCACCCATTTCGTAGCGAATTTCATCAAAAAGGAAGGCGATTGCATTATTCGAGAGATAACATAATTTTGTTTCATCTTTAGGTGTGAATTTACCCTCTATATAAATGAAACTCTCAGCAATGTCAAGTATAACGTCTTGATTATTGATTGCAATTCGAATTTCATCTGAATTCCTAAACAATGGTGATCCATATGGTTTATATGTATGCTCATGTAAACTTGTGAGGGAATGATCGAGCATCGGCTCGTCAAATATATTCAACTTTTCACTATTTGTTTCGAGCACCATTGTTCCTTACTTTCAGTCCAATTGATTTCAAAAATTTGAGATCTCTCAGCGAGAGAGCAGTGTGGTGTGCTAACTGTTTAGCGTACACTTTTGGAATGAGCCTTTTTCTATTCGAACCTTCCTTTTTAGCTATTTGTGGAATGTTTTCAAATCCTTGTCGATTCTGTCTATTGTAACAAAAACCCATAATAGTTATTAGATTTTTTTCAATTCCAAAATTATAACAATCTCTTCTGCACTTCCAAAATCAATGAGATTATTATTATGATCCAAAATACGCACTGTGATGTTGTGAATCAACTGACGACCTTCTGGACTGATGGGCATATATATAATCTTGTGTGGTTCTTTTGTGAGATTGAATCCAGGCTCCACATCGATATCGAATGAAAAAAGAATGTGGGATTCTTCATTGTTTATGTATGAACCAGATATAATGTTGCAATCTAAGCGGATTAGTCTCACAGTTGTTATATTTATCGGATGTGAGGATTCGTGTATCTGATTCGGTTGAAATCTATCAAAATTAAAACCCATCATCTTTGCTATGGAATTCGGATGAGTTAGATCAATTTCATATTTTGATCGCATCTCACATTTGAAAGTATTATTATTGGCATGTAGGTAGAATATATCATCTGCATTGGTATCGTTTTGATTTTTCCCATGAAACAATCGAAACATGATATGTTTCTGAATAACTGCATTGATCTCATCTATTTCATAGGCACCACATGGAATTTCAATTGTGTACTTCTGAAGTATTGGTGAACTTATATCACTGATTCTAAAACTGATCACATTGTTTTTTTCAGTTATATTATTTATTGTGTTGCATCCATAGAATCCTAAAAGTCCCAATCCATAACGACTGTTTCTATCCAATTCAACGGGTGGGAAAAAGTCTGCACTCAAGACACTCGTCCCGACAGCTTGTAGTTCGAACTTCCGTGACATGACTGATACATTTTATGGATTTCACTTCAATTTATTGTTGTCTACAACACACTCGGGACAACCTACGCTTTTTCGGAGATGGTTCATCAATATCCATTTCATTTTTATTAGCACCAATATTCATATCCTTTATATTGCAATAACAGCAGAATATTTTTCGAGGTATAGGACCATCATTCACATCAGAATCTGAAACGCTTTCGCCGTCAAGATTGTGGTGGTCATTGCAATATCTATATTTCATTATATCAACATCATCTTGTAGACTTTTAGGTAACTTTTCCCAAACAGAAGCAATCTCATGTGCAGCGCATGCGAGTATCACTTCCTTCGGCATATTTGCAAGCATCACTCGATCCATTCTTGTCAAGGTCCGATATTTTGAATACATTTTGAGTGATAATCCCATCGTCCTAATAGCCTCTCGAGTCATTGCTGGAGTTTTATCCATTCTATAATAATTCAGAGAGAAACTTCAGGCACAAGTGACCGCAGAAAACTGTGTTGAACTTCTGCTGGCGATCATAGTTATATAGAATTTTCACTTTCGAACATTTCTGGAAGTATTGAATCAACTCTATTGGTGGGGATAGATTTCCAAAACTATCAAAGTATGTAATGTCTTTCCCACATTTGCTGTATGCCACCCAATGTGTTCCCGATCCTCTTATTCCATCTAAATTGACAATGGCGGTCTCGCGGTGTCGTGGACCTCTAGTGGGTAATGTATCACGCATGAAAATACCGCGAAAGTATGGAATTTTCATTTTCTTGGCATAATAAGTGAGATCGATGTCGGTGAGAGGTTTTCGAGGTAGGGAATCAACTAGTTTTTTGGATTGTATGGTTTCAAATAGAGTCCGAGTCCTTTACGGTAAGGTTTAAGGTATATACCACTACCACTTTTACCCAATGCCACACTTTCCATTTTCCTATTATGACGATTCGCTTCGATCAGGGCGGTTCTGCTTGCTTTTGCTGAATTCACAGCTCTGGTGATGCCTGCAACAGCACCAGCTAAACTTCCGAGCGCAGACAATCCAGCAAAAATTGGTATCAATGGTAGAATCCCTCCGACTTTAGGTATTGGAATTATGCGAGGCGTGCGGATCGTTTTCTTTCCACCGGCAGCTTTGAGGTATTTACGTGCTGCATGCAATGCCACTACGGTGGCTTTTTTCAAATTATTCGTCACAAATTGCTCACCCCCAGCTTTTTTCAGTACATTCCGCACTTTATGAACCACCCCAGAACCAAAGGCGATTTTTATGAGATTATTTTTCTTCTTCTTCGGTTGATTTCTCTTCTTTTTCTTCGGTTGATTCCTCTTCTTTGTCTTCACAGTAGTACTACTACAACCCATACCGAAACGTCTCTTTGATTTCATAATGTTGGTAACGAGTAGGGCAGCTATTCTTTCCTTAATACCAGCGTCCTTCGATTTAACCCTGTTCCAAGCTGCGTATTCGAGTTCTTTGTCTGCTCTATGTCTCGCTGTGAGATCAGTTAGATGATTCAAATATTGAATATCGTGTTGTTTGCATGCAATATCCAATTTATTGATTCCAGGATCTTTGCGGGCTAAACGTTTTTCCAATTTTGTACCGGGTCCACAATACTGATATCCTCCGGGTAAATGTAATTCGAACGGCAATTTGTTTATTAAATTATTAACGAATCCACGACCGCTTTTTCTGCATCCACTACGAACACATCCGTATCGTTTGATGGTACTCATTTAAATGAAATGTTCACAGCATATCATCGCTTACATAGTCTCCAACCACGGTACGATGCGCATTGTGAAGCAGAAAGAAAAGTTTGCTGTAGATAATCTAGATGAAAAATTCGGTTGTGGATTGAATGGACAGAAAGTGTTGCGGCATGGTCCACTACTTCCATCATCTGTTCGAGGACTCATTATCGGACCATCGAATTGTGGAAAGACGAATGCCATGATCTCTCTTTTAACACATCCACAAGGACTGCGATTCACAAATGTTTATCTCTATTCGAAATCACTCAATCAACCCAAATATCAATTCCTACGAAATGTATTGGAACCCATCAAGGGGTTGGGATTTTATACATTCAGTAATAATGCAGAAATAGTGGAACCATCCGATGCCAAACCCAATTCTGTTTTCATTTTCGATGATGTAATATGTGAAAAACAGGATATTATAAGATCATATTTCTGTATGGGACGTCATAAAGATGTTGACTGTTTTTATCTTGCTCAAACATATTCACGAGTGCCCAAACAGTTAGTGCGAGATAATACCAACTTTATCGTAATGTTCAAGCAAGATGAAACGAATCTACACCATATTTATTCGGATCACGTGTCACCCGATGTAACATTTAAGCAATTCCAATTGATGTGTGTTAAATGTTGGGAGGATCAATATGGATTTTTGGTCATTGATAAGGATAGAAAAATGCATGAAGGTAGATATCGCATGGGGTTCGATAGTTTTATATATCCATGATAATACAATACGCATTCAATCGATCGCTGAATTGCATAGAGGTTACTTCAGTGTATTCTCTCTCTTGTGAAGCAAAATGAAGACAAAAAATGATAAAGTAGTTGAAGATAAAAACAATGAATTGAATTTGAAACGCCAACTTGTTGAGACAACAGAAGCTGTACGGCAGAAATTTAACTCTATCAAGAGTGGACTTATTGAAAATCGAATGGCGCTTGAAAAACTCTATGATCCCATAATGAAGCCATTAAATGTTCTTTCTTCAGCTGCTGCTACCACGAAACCACAGCCACCACAGCCGACGTTTTCGATGAAGCAAGTGAATTCTCAGTCTACTCCAATAAAAGTTAGGAGTACTTCAGTGGGAAATAATTCATCATATAGTAGTGAATTATCATCTGTTGACAGTGAGACAGATACCATCAAAGAATTCGGAAAAGATGAAAAGTCCGTATTTGATAATTTTGAAGACAATACTGGAGATGTTTTGAAAAGACATTTGGAAAATGTCAAAACTAAGAATGCAGCTTATGACAGAATATTTGGCATACGGTTAGATCCTACTACACAAAAACTGAAAATGGGGAGTCACAATGTACGTTTCAGTGATGGAAATATATTATTTTGGAACAAAAATAAAACACGAACACATGAATTCCCAAGTAGTCTGGAGTTATACAACATGATTTTTTTGAAAAACCCACCTGAAGTTGATGATGATGATGAAGTTCGTCATACATATGCTAAAATATTGAGGCTAACAAATGCACCTTACAAACAACATCTACTGCGAAATGGTTTCAAACACCCGAAATCTAAAAAATTCCGTGAAGTTATTAAACCTATACTAAACTTATCACATTATCAGACGACCAGAAGTAGGACAAAAAAAGGTGAAGGGTTCCATCGAATGAAAATGCAGAAAATGTATGATCCCAAACCTGCGAATTATGTTTACTGGAATTCACCCAAGGAGTTAGTCGCTCGTTTGCGGCTATTGATATCTTCAAAGTCAGCTGGACACACTGGACATGATAATGAAATAATTTCCATAATTGAAGAATTACGTGAGGAAGGTATAATAATCTAATACATCAGCAAAAATGATCAGTTTGTTCTCATTATATGATGCCGTAACATTGTCAAATTGTTTGTCTGAATGAAAACAAATAAGTGATTGCGAGGAGATGGATAATGAAATAAGTGATGTCAAACGACAAGTTGTCAATGAGTTACATAAGCCGGCAAGACGTAATTTCATCAGAAGAACCACCACCGTCAAAGGTTTTGCAGATCTGTGGCAAATAGATCTTGCCGAATTACAACCTTATGCTAAACATAACAAAGGATATCGATATGTTCTTGTGGTCATTGATTGCTACTCGAAATATCTATGGACGAAGCCGATTAAAAATAAAACAGGTAGTGCTGTAACCAATGCAATGGAAGATGTGCTGAAAGAAGCCAACTATTCCCCGAAACATCTACAAAGCGATCAAGGATCAGAATTTTTCAATAGTTCTTTTTCATTTTTGATGCGAAAATATAAGATCAACCATTATTCAACATTCAGCACCATGAAGGCGGCCATAGCTGAAAGAGTAATTCGAACAATAAAGACGTGGCTTTATAGAGAATTTTCAGCGATGGGACACAACAAATGGTTGAATATTCTTCCAATCATAACAAGCAAATATAACAATAAGGTGCATCGTACAATTGGTATGAAACCAATCGATGTTATGCCAGCAACAAAACTGAAATTCAAAAGTTCCAAAGTAATCCCTCGAAGAAAACAAAGTATTTCCAAATTTCGAATGAATGATATTGTACGTATAAGCAAGTACAAGAATATTTTCGAAAAGGGTTACACTGCCAATTACACAACAGAACTATTCAAAATTGTTAAAATTAACCAAACATACCCCATAACTTATATTCTTGAAGACATGGATGGGAGCCCGATTAGAGGATGTTTTTATGGAGAAGAATTATTGAAAACGCAAAATCCTGACGTATACCTAGTTGAAAAAGTGTTGAGGAGGAAAGGAAATAAACTATACATTAAGTGGTTAGGCCTTCCAAGCGGAAAGAATTCATGGTTACACAAAAGCGATATGGTTTAATATTTGAATGAAATTGTATTACTTATTATTCTCACTAAGCTGTAAGATTATTAATAAACTATAGAAAATATAGAACTATTTTTGAGTTTTTTTTCAAAATGAATAAATCATGAAGTGGTGAACGTTGCCCCAACCAAACGCAACGCCCAGTGTATGCCAAAACCGAAATAATCTGCATACTCCTCCCCACTTCATGGATTTTTGAAAAAGTCTTTCATTTCAACTCACAACATTGATAACATTTCATAATCCTCAGAGCTAATCACTATCAGATTGGAATGCGTGATCAAACTCTTTTCGCCACTTATCACGTACAGATGCTACCATATCAAAAAGTTTAGTGGACTCCTGAAGCTCAATCTCAGCTTGCATTTTCAAACAAAGGGCGGACTGATTCTTCTGTGTGATTTTGAAACGGAGTTTATCTGCATCTTCACACATTTTGATCAGTTCAGCCTTCGATGATACAATCTTTGCATCGAGCTTCTGAAGAACCACCTCGTCGTCCATGCTACCTCTTCGAACATCGTCATCGCATTTGACGATGATAGCTCTCGATTTTACGATGCTGCATTTCGCTTTCTTAAGCATGTCTCCACAACGCTGCAGTGGACCAAAAGAATGAAGCGATACATCTTCCAAATCACCTATCACATTCTTGAAGGTGTCATCTACTTTCTTCTTACGGGGTTTCCGTACACCCTTACTTGTTTTCTTGGGATTTGAAGCAGTAGATGCACACTTTCTCCTAGATGGTTTCGCTTTCGTATCGACACTAAGAGGAGAGAGAAGTGACGGGCATTTTGGTGGTGACAATTGTGAAAGGGTTGGATCAACACTTTCTGAAGGTTCCGGTATATCTCCCATCTTCAGATAATCATCAATGTTATATTCATCGATGAAACCTTCTTGGGATGACAAGTGATATACCGGAATATCTTCAAAACCAAAGTCATCATTTGTTGCAATACATGGCATTGCTTCTTCTTCAGCAGACAAATTTGGTAATGAGTTCATATTTAGCTCGTAGGAATGTGTGATATCAATGGGATGTGGACAGAAATGGTGCTGATGTTAATGCGACTCTAAGTTTTATTCAAACAAGTCGACTGGTACATGCGCACAATGAACATGACAACAAACCACCATAGAAGGAGAGGGAGTAGATATCCCTCCCTCCCAGGAGTTACCTTCACAAACTTCATAGGAAAAAGAAGTGTTGGACATCAAGAAAGTGAAAAATTCAAAATAATAGACCTACGGACGAATCCGCGGATTCGAGACCTTGACCGCTGTTTTGATTCGCGAGCGCGAATCAAAACGCGATTAAATTCGCGGCCGCGAATCGAACTGCGATTAAATTCGCGGCCGTGAATCGAACCGCGAAATAATTTGCTGGTTGAAAGTTATGATGGTGGGGGTAGGTCCAGAACCGGCTCAGATCTCCTACTCCTACTTATTTTTGAAAATTATATCTCACTCATGAATGATAATAAAGAAAAAGTTTGTTGGTCAAAAACATTAAAAATGATCATATCTTCCAAGAAAAAATATAAAATTGTAGGTTATACTTGAAATAAATTTTACAACAAAATCTCGATATCAATATTTAAAAAAATCATATCTCACTCATAAGTGGGAATTTCAAAAAAGTTCTATGATGAAAAACTTTCGCAATGATCATATATTTCCAAAAAAATATATAAAAAAAATCGCAGCAAAATATCTGAAAAGCGGTTCAATGCATTGCCCCTAATCAAAACATTCTGCACTTCAATGGCTGGTGGATACGCCAAGATTCAGATACATGGGTGCCCACCCAGGGTTTTTGACCCTTCATGTTAAATTCCTCCAGTATTAACAAAGTTAATACTTCTGAACTAAAGAAAATATCTCTTTTGAATAGGAACGTATGTGAACTGTTAGCAGTTTATAAACACAAGCAAGGGTCAAAAATATATGCTTGTAAATTGCCCATGCAGAGTTTTTGAAGCATGTACAATTTACAAGCCTGTAAACTGCAAGATATTTCACATACGTTCCTTTTACTTGCACTTCTATCACAAAAAGTCATATTTTCTTTGGGGGAATTTATCATGAGGGGTTAAATAAAGGTCTTTAGAGGTAGCTATAACGAATTCCTTCGGAGATCGCATTAGCTCAGTTGGTATAGTTTATATGTGTTGTGCTATTTGGCACTAGATGGACCAACTCTTCAGTTTTACGGAATTGTAGGAGCATGTATATTTAGTCGCATACATTTCAGGGGTTTGATTTAAAACATTCATATAGAAGAAATTTGACTAATTCTTTCGGAGGCTGCGTAGCTCAGTGGTGAGTTTGCAGTGTGCCCCGAGAAAGAAATCTCTCTATATCACCTAGGAGGTGGGTGGAGGGTGATATTAAGAGATTTATTTCTCGGGCTTTTTTTGGTTTTGTGACCTTGAACTCGCCCATCAAAAAAAAAACCTATCTTTTCTGTTCGATTATATTTTTTTTGCATAATTCCATTTTTATTTTTCATATCTAGAATTTTGCGCTGTACAGGTTCGAATCCCAGCCTAAAATAGTTTTTTTTATTTATCGTTTTTTAATCAATGAACCTCTCTTTTCTATTCGATTATAATTTTTTTTTTGCATTTCGGATCCCAGCTTAAATTAGATTTTTTATTTCAAATAATTAATCAATGAATATTTCCATTTTTATTTTTCATTTCTAGAATTTTGTTCCGATCCCAGCTTAAAATAGATTTTTTATTTCAAATAATTAATCAATGAAAGTCCGTGAAGGGCCCCTCTACATCGCCCTTCACTGTGTACATCGACCAATTAATATATATGCACTCCTTTCAGAACTTTCATCAACTAATCATTTCCTGAAAAAAAATTGCATATTAATCATTTCCTGAAAAAAAAATTGCATAGTTTTCCATCATCTGCTTCCTGAATTCTATTGCTTCTTCACGCTTTCCTATCTTATTTTTCAGTTGGTCACGTTGTATCTGAGCTTCCCGAAATTTCTTTTCATACCTATCACATGTACTGTTCAGTTTTTTCAAATTTTCATTGTCTGTATCAGTCGATAAATCAAGTTTCTCCAGTAAAGCAAACATACGCTTGCTTTCCTTGACAAAATTCTCCGTTTCTGTAGACCTTTGTTGTTTGTTGTCTGTCTGTTTTGTGTCTGTATCTGTAGATGAAGTATCTGTGTCTGTAGAAGAACTCCCTGAGTCTGTAGTGTTTTTTGTGTCTTTTGGTTTGTCTGTCTGTTGTTCTGTTGGTTCGTCGTCGTCGCTAAAGTCCTCCACTCTATATTCTTCCCTAACACTCGGTTGTAATGAAAAGTTCGGTTTTCTCCATGCATTCCGGGCATATGGGCTAGCTTTTTTGACGATTTCTTTGAATTTGTCTATTTTCGATATCGGCCTACTACGCTTCCTTGCACTTTTCACAGGCGATTGTTCCACAATTTCGTTTTCTCTAATGGGTGATATGATAGTCGGCACTATATTTTCCATGTCCAACAGTGCCTTAACCGCCGCTTCACTTTCTGATTGAGATTTTGTTACTAACGCCATTACAGATAAAACACAACTGAACTATCGCAAAGAGACGCTATGAAATAAAAATTTACCCAAATGAAATGAATTTACGGTCATCTCAGGTAAAATTCACCCTCACCGGTCAGTTACTAAAATATTAAAGCTATTGTAGACGGCAGGTATCATTGGCGTTTCCATGCGGGGTTGAATCAGTGCATATTGGAATTGCTGTAATGTATTGTATCCGCGATATAATGGATTTTATCGAAATTTGTCATACTTGATAAAAGATTTGAAAGAGTAAATTCAACTAGAAAAAATATTTGAAAATATTTTTTTTGTCATGTTTCTGCACTTTAATTCGAAAATCAAACATTTCTTTTTAGAATCTCTAATATTTTTGTATCCACGTTATAATGGATTTTATCGAAAAATGTCATACTTGATAAAAGATTTGAAAGGATGAATTCTAATAGAAAAAAATTTGAAAATATATTTATGTCATGATTCTGCGGTTTCATTCGAAAATCAAATATTTTTTCCTAATAATCTCTAAGATTTTTTTATCCACGTTATAATGGATTTTATCGAAATATGTCATACTTGATAAAAGATTTGAATGGGTGGATTCTACTAGAAAAAAAATTGAAGATATATTTTTGTCATGTTTCTGTGGTTTAATTCGAAAATCAAATATTTTTTCCTAAATATCTTCAGTATTTTTGTATCCTCGTTGTTTGCATTTGCGTCACTAATTAGATGACGAGGAAATCTAGGTTAATGGAGGAATTGCTATTCTCAGGAGATGAAGTGTGGGTTTAGTGGAGGTGGTAACCCCCACTCACGATTGTAACATATAAAATCGGTCCAAAATCCTAACATTTCATTCGACTTTTGTATTTTCTGTTAGAAACTGTGTTTGTAAAGCAATTATGGTTGATCAAGTTGGTTTTGCATTGGAAGCCCTCTCCCAATTAGATGCCAACAATCAAGTTGATGTGTTGGCAGGTGACGAGTTTGTTTGGGAACAAGAAGATGAAGTTGTAGTGGGTGAGAATGGTGACAATGGCGAATTCCATGACCTGGTAGATTTTGAAGATGGCCGCCAAGACATACCCGCTGGGGATGACTTCGTCGAAGAAGAGTTCCTAGAAGATGACGGAGAAGAACCAGAAGTAGACGATGGAATTGTACCAGACTGTGAGGATGTCCCCGAAACGATCGTGAGCAATGCCCATCAGATAAATATGACAGAGGTGTTAGAAGACGTTGCAACAAATTTGTACTGTTGCAGCTTTTCATTTGTTACTATCAAAACTTGTGATAATGAAAAACGCTTCCTATGTGATATTTGTTTTGTACGGTATTGCGGCATGAATAATAATGGTGAGTGGTATCAGCATGTTAATTCACATGATACACTCGAGTATGCAAATGTTCCCACTCATAATTGTTATTCTTGTCACTCACCCCTATATCTGCTCTGTCCCGTAGGTGGATGTGTACATTGTAACAAATAACAGAGCTGAAATAGGGGTGGGGTTATGATGGGGTGGGGTTTTCTGGTCTGAGGGATACTGGCTAAAGAAAGAGGTGTGGCTTAAGACATAGTGGGGATTGAAGTGGAAGGTCGGAGTAGGTGGTCGAAGTGGGGACTGGAGTAGGAGGTCGGAGAAGAAGAAGAGGAGTGGGTGGTCGGAGTGGGGATTGGAGTAGGAGGTCGGAGAAGAAGAAGAGGAGTGGGTGGTCGGAGTGGGGATTGGAGTAGGAGGTCGGAGAAGAAGAAGAGGAGTGGGGTGGAGGTCTGAGTGTTTAAAACAAGAACTTTCTCCGAATAATCTTCAGTCACTCTTCTGAACTGACATCAGCTACCACATCATCCACAAGATCACCCGCCAGATCAACCACCAGCCAACTGAATTAGCAGACTATAGCAAGCTGTAATAATTTGAGAGTAAGTTAACAATCTTGTAATCATGAACCCGTTTAATTTTTTTTTGTATGTTTAGCTATGGATTCTCCCGCATTAACTGGTCTTGCAGCAATAACGATCCTGAGTAACATCAGGGTGGATGGCGCCGCACCTCAAATGCCAGACGAAGAGCACTTCAATGACGTTATGGACGTCATCAGGAGAGAGGTCCCCGAAATGCAGTCGCTGACGATGGACCAACGCAGACGGCAAGGTGGGTTCATTAACGGAGTTGCTTCCAAGAGATCCCGTGACGCAGGAGCAAATTCGTCGATGGAAGGTTTGCCTATAATCCAAATTGCTGACAGCGATGATGATTTCCTGCCTCCAAAACCACCGAAGAAATCATCATCGAGGAAGCACGCACACAACAGCAGAAGAAGGGTGTCCAAGAAGACATCCTCAACTGTTGTGACACCGGTTATAGACGCACCTTTACCACCTGTCGTTGAAGTTGCCCCTCCACAACCCACTGCTGAAGAAGTCCACCCTCCAGCACCTATCGTACCTGAGCTGGAGATGAGTGTGCAACGGGCAAAGCGTGGGATAGAGGAGGCCCAGCGGGACTATGATGACAGTCAGCTGGCGCGGGCAGAACTCAACCGCCAGCTGGAAGAGCTTGAGCGCCAGCAGGCAGAGCTGATGGCCCGCGATCGGCAGCAAAGTCTCCGGGAGGTCCAGCTAGTCACCAGGCTGGAAGACGCCAAGGCGCAGGGGGTGGCTTTGGTGGCACGGCTCCGAAGCAACCTGGAGCAATTTGCTAATTTTAATTTTTAGATATGTTAAGGTTAAGGTTAAGTTATTTGTAAGTAGATATAAGTTTTGTATATGTAGATTTAGAATAAAAATAGAAAAAAAGATGAAGTGAAATAGGAGTGCACATTTAATGGTCTGGTGCACATTGAACAATGCGGAGGATGGGGCATTTTTCTTCAATTCATCTGAATTATGTTTTTACATATTTTATTTATATTTTATTTATATACATATTTTATTTATATTTTATTTACATATTTTATAAAATAATATGATGTGTATTTCTCCCATCTCCTGATTTCTCTCAGCCTTCAAACCCCCACTCTCTTCTCCCACCCTACACTGCCACCCCCGAACTAGTATAAATTCAATGCCAGCTCAGATTATAGTATCAGTCTTCCAAGATGCCTCTTCCAGACTCCACCTCGTCTCCGAGACATTGTGCCGAATTCGAAGATGATTTGGAACGGGAAGCGATGATAGCAAGATATCAGATCGTCTCTGCCGTACAGGTCCAGCAGGTATACCAGGGTGAGAGGCAGGATCCATTTTACCATCGAGATCCACGGGGTCCGATTCAGGTGAATGAGGTGTCGGACTCCACAGATGTGTGGAACTATCCATCTCCGTCGACTTCGGACGACGAAGATATGGATCAACGCGTCGACGACTTCGATAGCTCCTCGGAGGATGAGTTCGAGGATGATGGCCAAGTGGTCCATATCCGTGTCGAGGACATAAATATGGACCTCGACCCGGACGAGTTCCCCGTAGAGGACGACTCCGATGATGACACCATCATCTTGGTGTCATCGGATGACGAGGATGACGATGTCATCTAAGTCCTCACCCCCCCCCCCCCCCCCCCCGTGGTCGTCCCGCATAAATATGCGGGATGGCACCCAGCTCTTCGGAGCACCCAATAGGCCCTTTTCAGGGCCACACAAAGAACATAAACACACGCATCTGCGCCACTCAATGGCAAAAATGTACAAAGTTTCCATAACTTGAATTGATACTTTTCAAAAAGAACTCACCCACTACCAAATTCTATAATATATTTGGTGAGTAAGAAATGAAAAATTTCAACATTGATTTAGAACATTTTATTTGTAATATTTTCATAATACAAATTTATTTTTCAAACAGCGGGTTCTGGATCACTACCTGGAGCCCACAGTTTTGGTCTATGTGTGAGCCAAACATCAGGATGTTTATTCTCCAATTCAGCTAACCTTCTTTCCAAATCATTATATTTCAGCATCACTGCAGATGTGACATTCAATGCATTGGCATCCAAATCATTTTTCAGATTTTTGCTGTTGTAATCGAGTTCAGTTGTCAACTCTGATATTTTTCGTGTCATTGTGGCTGTAGCATCCCATACTTTGATATCCACATCACTTTTTAGATTTTTGTATTTGCGATCTAGATCATCAGTCACCTCCTCTACTTTTTCATTGAATGCTTGACGGGCTTCAGGTACAATCTTAGCCATTGTGGCATGTATGGCAGCCTGCAAGGCTTTAAGGACAAGTGCCTTCGTCTCCGTAATTTGTTCATTGAGATATAATTGAGTTACACAATCACTCTCGTCTATCGGTTCACCAGCATTTTTCAGTCTTTTACCTTGCATATCATATTGGTCGTCAGGCGAAAGCTTGAATCCCATACCTTGAGGACCTTGGGAACCTTGAAGAACTCGAACTTTGACAGTACCCCATTTTCGTCTACGGCCGAATTTATCAATAGCTTTGGACATCTTTCTTCCACCTTGATATCTTTCATACTGATGATTTCAAGACAATTAAAATCTATATATCTCTGTGTAGATATTTATTCTCTTAAATGAAACAATAGGAAATCAGAATAACGTGTATATTTATATATTTTTATATATTTGGTAACTGGACAAGACATTAACTAAAATTGACTAGTATAATTTGACTTTTATATAATAAGCGTAATTACATCTCAAATACAAATAAATAAGTATGGTGGTGAATTTTCCATTTGAAATGATATTTCATTTGTTCAATTCAGCTGTTAATAAATGAAGTAATTGATCCAAAGGACTCTCTTGGGAAAAAGATTGAATAATATTGGAAACCCAACGAATATTCTCTACTGGATCATTCTGGTAGAATTCTATATCGCTATGACCCCAAGGAAGAGTGTGTGTCGTATTGGGAATGATGAACCGTTTATCATCATGGTATGACAATGCAACTTTGTTCTTCAATTCAGTATACATGTCATGCAATATGCTTCTGAACGAGTTCATCTTCCTGAATATTAGACCACCCTGTTCGACAATTTTCTTATAATCTTCACATGTCAATTCATTCTTTATGACGGATCTTTTGACACCTTTTGCTTTTTTGAATTCACTACCTACAGACTGAACATAATATGCTTTGGCACCGGTACCATAAAAGCTAATTATGGGATCATTCGGAAATTCATCTTTGAAATTACCCAGAATTGACTTTGTAATAGGAATATTGAATTGGTTTCCTACGTTGTAATTGGAAGTATCAAACTCGCATATATTGTTGGTCATGAAATCATAAAAATTATCGGTATTTACTTTCAAAATTAAAGAATCCGTGTCAGTGTAGAGTAAGGTGGCATTTTCTGCATAATGACGTTTAATACATCCATAGAAAAAGTTGTACATGACTGTTTTGGATAATTCTAGAATACAAAATCCCAAATATAGCGGTTTATCGTACAATACATTAACTTTGCCCAATTGAATAGCAACAAAATTTTCTGAAAAAATTGAACAGCTTTTGAAATTTGGACGTGATATTAGGGCGCTAGCACCAATTTTCCTCTTGATACTTTCCCAATGCGTAACCAGTCTAACATCAATTCTGTTATCAACGTTTTCCATTGTTTTCCCATAAACTGCATTATTCATGAGTTTATAGAAATCTTTTTCAGCTTTGTTGTTAGATCGATTTCGCATTTCAGTGTTCAAATCAATATAAGGTTTCATCCAACATGACTGCTTGAATCTCAACACTCTATGTGTGTTCATAATAATAAGACCATTGGCCACAGCCTGCTGTAAGTTTTTATAATGTACAATATATTTTCTTTTGTCATTTAAATTTGGAATTAATTTAGGAATTTTTGATTTCGAGTGTGGTGGTATTAAACTTTCAACGAGAAAGGGAAGATCAGCATGTTTGTCATGTAACTCTTGGGGATAATGAACATCTACTTCAAGAACATAACCGTATGGACTATCAGATGCCACTCCCATTACATCCAAATTGATTATTTCATCGGGTGTTAGCCATGCAAAATCGTTGGTGGGTAATGGTTGTGACATACTGTGACCATATAGGTTAGTTGCATCTAAATATGATATGTATGATGAAGGTTCATCTGGGTTATAATCGGGTAAAAATTTATTATTAGCTATATGCTTCCTTTCACTACACTGACTTATTCCGCCCCGTATTCCTTTTTTGAAAAAATTAATCATGTCAATGTCTGTCAATAATTCCAATTCAATATTCGTATACTTCAGCATTGCATCCCATGATATTCCGGGCGCTGTATAATACTGTGCCGGATCTAATTTATATTTATCTAAGCATATATTTCGAAAATTCTCAAATATGTCGCATAATAGAAGAACATCGGACTTCAAATATAAATCCGAGTATTCCCCTAAACTCTTACACTCGAATAAATGCCAAACAAGTTTCGCTCTCATATAATCCTTATCTGATATATGCTCTCCGTTAAGATTGTCATAAAACTGATTTTTAGTGGGTAGAGTTGGATAATTCAACTTGTCAATATGATCAACAAAGTTATATGGAAAAACACCTTTCTGTCTCATCAAATTGAATTTGTCAATTTGTGGAAAATGTTTATGCATCTCAATACACTGATCGGATGTTAAGTTAGCACCTAAGTTCTGCAAAGAATTCGACATGAATTTGAAACTATCTATAAATCTCATTTTCAAAAAATTCTTTTTTTCTTTTCCGTCTTTGTCAGTGTATGTGTGAGTGAATAGATGCTTAGTGAAAGAAATGTATTTTTCCTTAGTTTGTGGAATAACATCCACTTTGTCTTTGTTTCTATACAGTTCTTTTATGAACAAATGACAATCATACCCACTCAGATTATGGAAAATGATTGGAACAAAATTTGGCAATTTGAAATTTAAGTTACATACGGAATGTGCGGCAGGTGATCTTTTTTTTCCAGTCAGGTGGCAATGGTCTCTCACTTTCACATCACCACCCGTGAATGGTTTATCACATATTCCACAAAATTGTGTAGAAG
This sequence comes from Chrysolina haemoptera, assembly GCA_958298965.1. NCBI lineage: Eukaryota > Metazoa > Arthropoda > Insecta > Coleoptera > Chrysomelidae > Chrysolina > Chrysolina haemoptera. The sequence goes on from OY282585.1 coordinate 50,344,568, forward strand.
AAAACTCTGCTTCTTCCGCGGGGGTTTGTGCAGCCATAGGAATTGGATACCTCAAATAATTGTGATAAATATTTCTCAAATCATCTTCAAGTTTTGTAACAAATTTCTCGGCTGCATCCTCACCCCTATATGTAACAAATTTCGATAATTTATCATTGTATGAACATTTTATCGAATAAGCAAATGAATAAGGTTCGTGTTTGTATGTTTTATTCGAGAATGAGTGTTTAGGGTTGGGTTGACTAGTTTGAATGGGTTTGAGAACTGATTCAAAATCAGCATAAACTACAAATGGCACCTTCATTTGTTTCTCAAAATTTTCAAACATAAGTGCATTACCCGGTAACATTTTACCATATTTGTTGATTCTGAAATTGACTGATGGTGTTGTAGTACTCAAGTGATTACAGTCATGCAACTGATGACGTAACAGTAATCGCTCGTGAGAGAAATACAATAAACATCCATCACAAAAATATTTTTTATGCTCATGCGCAGATAGTTGACTTGAAACTAACCTAGAAAGGTCTTTAATCCAACAATAATGACTATTGCCAGAATCATCTGTTATAAGTAACAAATTAACATGTCTTCTAAGTCTTCTCTGTGAGTAACGCAACGGACCAACCACTTCATATTTCATTTTACCCTTATCAAGTTTTGACTCTAACCCATACACATTAATTGAAATATCATTCATGTCCTCAAACTTTTTTATAGCTTGAAGTTTAACTGGAAAATCCATACCTGTTACATTCAAGACATTGGCGTAGTGGGGGTATGAGGAAACTTCTGACACTCTACCATTCGCAGGAAACAATGCAGATGTGATGGCCCATGCAAAACAATGTTGATCTTCATTACGAATATTCACAACGCCTTTTCTTGTCTCAATGAACTCGGGCAGCTTCACATACGAACATCCGCTGAGTGGACTATACTTGTTGATGTTCACTTCGAGGAACTTAATTTTTTCACAACTCCATCCTGAAACATAACAATAATTTATTATTCATATAAATAGAAATGAAACTTTAAATAAATACCTGAATCACGTTCTTCAAATTCCGTAGTCTGAGCAATAATGACATCACGGAATCCATCGAATAATGCACCCAAATCCGTAGACTGATCCACAATTTTATTCTGTGAATTGAATGACTTCGTGTCACTCAAATCCCGTGTTTGAACAATGTAGCTGCCAAATACTTCCATATTCACTTTAAAGATCTTGTGAACCTTTATTGCCTCTTCAAGTAATCCAATAACCTTCTCCCTGATCTCATTGAAGAATGGCATATATTCAGTGTAAACATTGGTACTTTCCACTCTATAACTCACAATTCTACACTTGAAAGCATTCCTTATAATCTGTATGCCATCACTCACTTGCACACATGCATTGTTCCTGTGTTGGAGAGTTCTTTTGTGAGAATTAACTTGGGATGTAGGAATTGTCACATTACAACAATTGCATGTGTACATTGGTGTCGATGCAGCCACATCTAACTTAATCCTTTTCACAGAAGGGCCACCTTGGCAACTTTGAAGTTGATGCCGACGGAGATTATCACTACGAGTGAACGATTTACCACAACCACAGGAATACATTTTATCGATGTCGTCTTCTCAGCACAAAACTCAACAAAATACTGATTTCACAATCATTCCCACCTCCTTTATATGTAATATCGATGAGTGGGAGAGAGGGTGAACAAATTCTATCCGCTTCGACTATTCATACAACGTCACAGCAGAACCATCCCCACCATATCAATGAAGAGAGGACGGAGAGTAGTCGATGAGTCACCGCAGTGTATGGGTGTGTGACGCCAGTTCACATATCTGACTGGATATCCGTGGCGTGCAGACGTCTCTATACTTCGGTTTAGATTTTTATGCGTACTCCACACATTAGATCGTACACAATGGCAGAGTAAGTATACATGAAAGACATTGAGGTAAGAAAAATATATTAAGTACTTGGCAAAAGGTACTTGTCCGTGTATGAAAAAAAATCAAGTCATCACAATCTCTAGGACAAACACAAACCCTGAACACCTCCCAACAATATACATCATGGTCAAGGCTAAGGGCAAGCCCAAGTCCTAGGTCAAGTCCTAGGTCGAGGTCATAGGTCGAGGTCATAGGTCGAGGTCATAGGTCAAGGTCATAGGTCATAGGTCAAGGTCATGGGTCAAGGTCAAGGTCATGGGTCAAGGTCATAGGTCAAGGTCACTGATGACGTCATAGTGGTGGGGGGAGGCCCAGAACCGGCTCAAATCTCCTACTACAGAAATCGTTCATTTCATTGAAGCAAGATTTGCTTCTCTCGCATTTAATCCCCAATACATTTTGGTCGACAAAAATCTATTTCGCTTTGCCAAGCTCATCAGGGAGATTGGCAGAATTGGAAAGCAGGCTCTTCATGAATACCTCCCAAGAGGTTATCTTGAACGATGGAAAATAGCGACCAAAGTTTGTCTTCCAGCCGCAGATGATTCCACAACAGATTTTATGAATATCCTATTCATATTTTCAAACAAAAATCAACACGTATTTCATTAAAGCTCAATAATATTTACTGGCAGCAGTGCCTTCTTAGTCGAATTATAGGTTATTGCTATGATGCAAACTATGCTGAGAATGCTTGTTCAGAAACCAGGAGCTGGCTCTCCGACTATCCTCGCCATGTGGGCACTGGACCTGACAAAACCACTTCTAAAAACTCTTATAATCACTACCTACCATCTATGTAAATACAAAACGAGGTGCCATCATCATCCTCATCAGTACTTGAAGCGTTTACACACTTGTCAGGGTATGTTAACAAGAGTTAGTAAAACAAATAATCGACACATTTGATGTATGCTGTGGAATTGTTGAAACATGGGTGCGCGAAGTGGACTTCAAGGGCTGAACGATGTACCGAAGGCAGTGCCGTACTGATTGAATATTTGCGATTCTCGATCATATACCTGTCTGCTATTTCAATGTGGATAAAGATTACTGCTTGGCAATTGAAAGATATGTTTTGGCTGGTGAAAAATCCACAAAATCCTTATTAAAAAACGAATAGCATGAAAAATTTAAAATGAACATGAAAAAGACATCAAACAATCCAACAATTGTTAGTTGAAAGGCGGGCAAAACTACCAAACCCTCCAGGAAAAAAAAAGAAATCATTAACAATAAAACAATAGAAGATTCTCTAGAAATTTCTCACAATTTTGCAGAATATTTCTTAGTCACCGTATTTGACAATATAGTCAATTGATCATTTCTCCATATTGAACTATAGCCCAATTACGAGTAAGGAGCAAAGTTATAGAAAAATGCATATCCACATAAAAAAAATATTTGCATTTTTCACGAAATATAAAGTAATTTATATTTGACACAATAAAAAAAATGGTTGAATATGCTTTAATGTTCATTTTAGAAATCTATTTAAACTATTAAATTAATAGAACATAATTACGTAACCTCCTATGAGATAAAAGTTATCAATGAAAAACATATTATATTTATTTGAGAAAGAACTTAAACGACACTAAAAAAAGAAAATAATGTATCGACAAAAGTACTTTATTTTCAATATTTCTGTGAACGATTGCAAGAAGCGATCGTACCCAATAACAAATAATACGTAAGTGTGTGGTATCAAATTATTCGTAAGAAAATGATCTTTCACAAAAAGCCGACGAGCCACCCCCTTTCCATTTGAAAAATTCAAGTTAACTGGAAAAATTCATATTTGAGACTTTTGAATAATTCTTACAACGACTGTGAAGTCAAAAGCCTCAAAGTCGTATTTTTCCCATGTTACTTGATCAAGAATGAGGCGATTCACACGATCCATGGCATTCTAGATCGAAAAATAAAAATTGAAATAAAAATTACTTTATTTGTCAAATATTGACAAGTGAACTGTTGTTGGATTTAGAATGTCATTCTCGATCGAAATAAGTAAAAATATATAAAATGTCCCATTTAAAAATCGAAAGTTATGGTCATTTTCGGTCAAACCGGAAGTACGATAAAGCAAGTTAATATGTCAAAAAATGTAAATTGAACTATAATACACAACCCCCAAATTTCGTTTTTCTATCTTCAATAATAAAAAAGTTATAGGGGTGAGCCACCTTGGAGAATCACCCGGTATAGTGCCATATACGTTACTTTCCTATGTGGTCGTAGAAGTTCTTTCTATCAAGTTTAACTACAAAATTATTCAATAACTTATAATTTTTTTATTTTCCTTATCTGATGTGAAGCTCGTAGGAAAAAATCTGTTCCTAACACGTGCGCAAAGTGCCTTCTCCGCACGCAAAAACTTATACGAACTCCGCTTCGCGTCGTTCGCCTAATTATATTTGCGTGCGGAAAAGTAGCACTTTGCGCACTTGTTAGGAAAATTTATCAACGGTTCTATATTCATGATAGATATTTTTTACACATTTCCATATGAGTATGTATGAAATGGAGCCACATTCGCTCAGTATATTGAGATATTTCTGAAAAAAATTCTGAAAAATCATTCTCATTAATATGCATGTAGAAACATTATCAGGTTATTGTTAAGAGCAAACAGTACCTTTGATGAAACGAGTTTTGAGCGATCAGTTTTAGTTTTTTGAGGAAATTTTGGTGGTACAAAATGATTCAATTTGTTTGTAATAATGCGGAAATTATCTGATTTAAAAAAAAAAAAAATATGAAAAAAATAGGTAGATTCTCGCATTATTATTATTATTAGATATTCACCCTGAGTAGAAAGCAAACTCAAACAAATATTTCATTGAAATATGATTCCTAATAACCAAAATCCTTCTGGAAGCGCCGACGTTTACAATCGAAAAATAAGTCTTAATTGTCGCCTCAAGGCCTAAGCTTCATTAAATCAGAAGAGAATTGTTTCAACACCTTACTTACACTTGAACTACCATGATTTCTCCGACATTTCGCCTACACTGAACTCATCTCGAATATTATGTATATTATTAGTGGCTATAAATAATGAAATATGAAGGAAGAACACGGATAGCTGTACGATGGATCAGTGGCGACAGAAAATACGGTACTGAAGGTATACTAATAAATAGTTGGTATAGTAACAAGCGTCTAGCCGTACCAATTCTACTTTTGATCCCGCAGGTCCGCATGCGCACAACTTTTAATGGCGGTGTGTTTAGATGACAAAAACAAGAAGGCAAATTGAGTTGAATTTGTTTTTTTGCTCGCAATTGACACACAAACCTAACCTGAGCAAGATAACCTAGCTTGCGAGTCAGTCAAAATGCGTGAATTAGTATGCAAACCGAGTTGAAAATGCGTAAATTACTTGCCAACTATACCTGACCTGACTACCCTTACCTAGACCTATTAACAACATAAAATGGTTACGAAATAACGAATATTTATCCATATTTCAGAAAGAACAGGCGTGGAGCACCCATTTTGACGATTCACTCCGCTTAGCGTAAACAAGTGCGCATGCGGACCTGCGGGATCAAAAGTAGAATTGGTACGGCTAGACGCTTTTGGTATAGTATAGGTGATTTCAGTCTCATCACTTCATTGTGTCCCAATGAAAATAAGCACGATTCACTGAACAAACTGTAAGTGCTCACACATAAAGACACATAAACAGGTATAACAAAAGGTTTCATGTCATTATACATTTTTGACATTTCCCTTTAGATGTTGTGATAATAATAAACGTGACCGGAACTGTTACCGAGTTGGAACCCGTTCGGCAAAAAGCCCAGATAAAGGCCGTGGAAAATGCAGTTCTGTTGCAGCTGCACATGGCCGAGACTATACATGGTATCATCTTCGGAGACCCCGGCTCATCCAAAAACTTGACCTACGCCTTGCTAAGGTCAAGTGGGTTGATGTCGGAGATCAAGCGACTCATAATGACCTGCCAGGATGGTGTCAACAATACCATATGGTCTACCGTAGCCGCGTGATGGTATAGACGTCCTTTACACTACATGCAGAGCATGTTGTGGGGCGCCTGAATGATGTATCTGATGTCTGCTTGTCAAGCTTGTGCGACCAAGCGACTCCAGTCTGTATCCAGGCATAACGCGGCGCTACGAGTGTTGAACTACCATTTACGACCAAGAGGCCTCAGTCTGTATCCACAGGCATAACGCGGCGCTACGAGTGTTGTACTACCATCTACGACCAAGCGGCCCTAGTCTGTATCCACAGGCATAACGCGGCGCTACGAGTGTTGTACTACCATCTACGACCAAGGGGCCCCAGTCTGTATCCACAGGCATAACGCGGCGCTATGAGTGTTGAACTACCATTTACGACCAAGGGGCCCCAGTCTGTATCCACAGGCATAACGCGGCGCTACGAGTGCTGTACTACCATCTACGACCAAGCGGCCCTAGTCTGTATCCACAGGCATAACGCGGCGCTACGAGTGTTGTACTACCATCTACGACACTCGTACGAAATGGACGAGAGGCTGGTGGTCCCTTACTGCGCAGTCGCACAAATAACGATAACGACAAAAGTTGTTATTTTAAGTGGCCTAAAAACTCTCTAACATCTTACCTGCACTGTGGAAGAAAGACGCTTCTCTGGTGGAACGGCTTGATCTGTGGCAGTCACCACCAAATTGTAAATTCCTTGTGTTTCCCTGTCCAGCTGGTTTTTGGTCAGTATGGTTCCGTTTGGAAAAATTTCGAAATCGCCATTTTCATCCCCGGATGTGATTGAGTAGAATATTTCACGATTTTTTCCTGTAACAAGAGATAATGTTAGCCCAATATTAACACATTAATAATTTTATTATTCGATAACAATAGAAAAATTCTGAAATCCGAAAATTCATTAATTTGGAAACACGAGTTCCTATAGATGTTTTATGTGTGACCTCATCTTTAGAAGATGCCGTCAAGTTCATCGTTCAATGTTTTTCATATACCATATAAAATATCATTTACAAAATTACAACAGATTACTGAAAAGGCGTAGAAGGACCATATAATTTTCAAAAAATATGTTTCACTAATTTCCGACTTTAAAGTCAGAATTTAATAAAATTCAGACTTTAAAGACGGAAAATAATCAAATTTCGACTTTATATTTTGTTAGAAAATATGAACAGGATGCTCATAAATAAAATAACAAATTAGCGTGGCCTTTGATGCGATTTTCCCATCGTGTATAATGGTGGTGTATGTTCCATCAGTGGCGTAGGTGGAGTCATTTGGTCCGAAGGCATCTTCATGTTGAAGTTGCCTAGATTGTTGCCACTTTAGTTTCAAGGTTTCTATCCTCGCCACCGTTACCAGTTTCCACAGGTATCTAGATCGAAATTTTTTATTCTGTAATAGACATACGATCTCGTTAAAATGTCATTTACCATATATCATATATCATTCCCACATTGATTGATATTTCATAATGATTTTATGTATTCAATGATCACTTTTGACATATTTGAATAAATGATAAAATTCAATATATTGATTCCGGGAAATATGTGATATTTTCCGATAAGAACTCCAAATTTATTGAAAATAATTAAGGAAGATATTTATCTCTTTCTCGTTTTACAGATAGCATTCTCCTACAATCATTATAAATGTATACCTACATAAATCACAGTCTTGTCCACTTGTCCACAGTAAAAAATAATGATAGAAATTGAAATATTTTCATTTGAGGCACTAGTTTTGAAGGAGGATGCATTCGTCGTAAAGAAATTAGAAGGCGCTTATCTTACTTTTTGTCCCCATAAAAGCCAGAGAGGAATCGAATTGGTCGTAAAACGGCATTGCCTAATAGCAGAAATGGATAATTTCTTTTTAACAAGCGCCATAAAAATTAATTTCCAATTTCTTGGGTTTTACTGAAGCAGCGATTTTTTGTTGGCGACATCGCGCATCATAAAATATATAAAGATTTTTACGACTTTTACTTCTTGATTTATTTGGAATCTTACTGATGGTGCCGCCATGAATTTCAAAAGAGACGTCAAACAGAGTTCAGACTGTACTTACAAGTGCTCTTGAATACAGAGTCGATAATTATAAGAATAGTGTTCTATTCTAGGATTCGCAATTTTCAAAAATGTTATTCACTCCTGGTATTAAGGGACTCGAATTGGATCCTTGCAGTACACAAGGCGTTGTGAGTCTGGAAATAACCATGTTCTAAGTTAGATTCAATAATAGTATGCGCAATATCACTTCGTTCATTCGTGGTTGCAAGTTTGGACATGAGACAAAGAATAAAATTCTGCACCAGTTGGTATTCTGATTTATTTATGTGAAGTTAGCCACACTTTTCTAGCCACGGTTTCTGACGTTTAGACCGTCGAGTATGGGATGCAGCGTTATTTACTGGCAATGTTGCCAGATCTAGTGAAAAAATATGTTTTCAATAAAAAATGTTCAGCCACACTTTCTGACTGAAAGCAAAATACGTATTGCCAGAATATATCAGGATGACACAGTAAAAATCTGTTATAGATGCTATTCATGAATCATTTGAAGAGGGTAAAGAAAATATTCCATTCCAAACCTATGGTGTTCAGAAAAGTATACCTATCTGGACGCCCTCAAATATTATGAAAACTCTAGAAAGCAACAATTTCCAGATTTCTTTAGACTCCCGTCAACAAGACAAAACAACTTAAAGTGTTTTTCCAGACAACAAAAATTTTAGAAACAGACGCGCTGCTACAAGAATCTTTCCATAAAGAGGAGATCGAGATGTGCAAAACACCTCTTTCAGATTTTTTTGGACTCCCGGTCAAAATGGCTGAAAAAAAAATAAGAATTTTCTCAGACCATGAAAATTCCAGAAAGAAAATTTGAAGGACTCGTGGTATTACCTTTAATAAATGTTTTTATACCCGACTGAAATTTATTATAAATATATGTAGCGTCTTTTTTCTTTTAGTAATTAGTAATTTAGAGATAGTGACTATTCCTACACATTTTTTGTCATTTTAAGAAAGAATTTGAATTTGAATGAAACCAAACTTCGATGCGAAACAACTGGGCGGCACGATTTTCAACTGTAACATTCATAGTAATGCTGTTATTGGTGCAATTCGAATCTTCAGAAACGCGTGAAATTTCAGTTACAGTTGTCCTGCAATGAATCCAGCTAAACTCTTTCGCATCGTCTATTATTATGATGGTGGCTAGGCTAGGCGCTGCCTGGCTCTCTTGCGTTTTTATCGGCACTGGAGGAGATTACAGGTGCGGATTCGCTAGAAATTTTCTTGTGTACAAGCTAACAGTTCTTCTAATAACATGGCATTACGTCCGAGGCTGACCTCGGGGTCACGACAGCCACGATGACATTTTGTTTTTCCTTTCGACGGCGTCTATGATTTTACGTTAAACCATAACGCGTTTGGAAGTCGTACAAGAGGATTTGATGACGAGATAATAATCGGATATTTTTTTCCATATTTCCGTATATTTTTTTTATTTTTATTTTTTATAAAAAAATATTCAGAAGTAAAACAATATTTCTATAAAGAATATCACAAACAGTCAGACAGTTACGTAAAACTGGTATGAAGACTGTTTATTAACATTTCAAACAATTTCCATTCTGTAAATTTTGGTGAGATAATTTCGAGTTGAAAAATCAAAATAACAGTTGATCAATAAAAAATAAATAAATAAAGAAATACAGATACACAAAGAACAGTAGTTGGTAATTTCCAAATAGAGGAGGCCTTGATTATATCACGTACTGAAAATAGATATTAATTAGGTTCATTTCTTTGCAAGCATGTACTTTTTTGATCAATTTTTGTATTGTAAGATGTTTCTGGGATTTTTGGTCTCAATTGGTAATCTATTAAAATTTGAGAGAGCTGAATGTGTGAATCTCTTTTGTCCATAAGTTGAGTTAGGAGGATCAATATGGAACAAGTTATGTTGATTTAACTTTTTTATACACAATATTGAAGGACATTTTGAAAGTTTCTATTGTATAGAGTTCTTCTAATGAAAATGTATCTGTAATTATATAGAGTTGAATTGTTGGTGTATCATATTGAAGTGAAAATTGTCAAGCTGTGTGCACGTTCCAATGTAATTGGATGAAAAAAAGGTTTGTATTTCGTGCAGAAATTTATTTAAATAATTATCATATAATTATCATATGGAAGACAATACAAGAGGCTTTTTTTTATATAAATTGGAAATTTTGTTGAAATTATTTTTAAAACATGTTCCCCAAATGTTTATGAGATGGGTAATTCTACTTATCATCTGAAAATGTACAATCATATCTGCAATTTTTGGATTCAATTAAGGGAGCTTTTTTTTTAAAAGCACTTCAATATGTTTTTCTATTTCAATTTCTCATCAATCCATATTCCTAGATACTTTATATGTGGAGTTTATAAAAATATAATTTTTCATTTTCAAGTTGGGTAAATGTAATTTTCTCTTTTTTTTTAATTATCTTTTCAGATTTATTTTTATTTAATGACAAAAGATTAGAATAAAGCTACTTTTCATATTTTTGTCATGTCCTTTTTGATCATGGTTTCTAAAATTGAAGGATTAGAGTTCTCAATTTTCTCATGCATATAAAATCACTGTATCATCAGCATAAATGGTGTATTTACCTTCTAAACCCATTCTTGAAATATTTTAAATATATAATAAATATAAAATTGGACCTAAAACAGAACCCTGAGGAAATCCTTTATAAAAAGCTTGTTAGTTTCAAAGTTACAAGATTTAGCGCTGATTGTATGAACGGACATATGAGCGAAGAGGGTGAAGGAAGGAGGTCGCTGGCTGCAAAGAGAACCTATACTCATCGACAGATACATCATGCAAGACTCCGTGCAGTACACTGCAAAAAAATAACACCAAATAACACCATTTGGTGTCCATATAGGGTCTGATAATTATAGTGAAACCATAACGGAGAAAAGGGCACAAAAATCTCTGATATGGAGGTTGACAGAAAAATTAATACTGCATATTCTGGAAGTAAGTGCTTCTAGAAATTCAGTTGATCAGTAGAATCGAACAGAGATTCAATAGTTATTTCTCCAATTTCAATTTTGAGTATTTCAACACTCTCAGATTTGAATATTGTTTTATAGACTAACATTCAAGGAGCTTTTTGTATTAATGATGAGCTCTAGTCACACGGTTGCTTTAAGAGAAGATAAAAGTAAAAAATGCACCTAATTTCAGTTCACATGCGTTGAGAATTGAGAATACCAGCAAGACATCCAATACCGAGTTCGAAAATAAACGACTTCGAGGAAAAATCCTTCGCATTCCGCACAGTTACGATAATGACTCCCTCTTTTTGGCGCAGCAAGATATTCGCCTATAACCTCGACAATTTCTCGTTAAAATAGTAAAACTGTAAAATCAATATAGCCAACTAGATGGCTGATGGATAGATTCCTGCCAGTTCGTGATGGTTCCGAAGGGTCTCAATCAATGGGTAATTGATGATGGCACGGACGCCACTGCTTTATAGACCGGGTGTCCAGAAGTCGCTTGTAAAGTCGCCTTATATGATCCGTGAATGATTACCGGGAAATCATCGGCCATTGACGATCTTTCGCCATTTTCAGTGAACGGTGGGCAGTGGGCAATACGTCAGAACTGACGGAATGGTTGCAACTCACTACAAAATTACAAATAATGACTCATGCTTGAACGGATTCAAGATCATTCAGAGATACTTTTATCTGAATGTTTCATTCAAATAAATGCATTAACATAGCTGAGACATTGCTTACTGAGACGAGAACAGCACTATCTATAACTCACAGCAGCCATGTGTACCATACAGACACGTCTGCCTCAAAAATATTTCGAGAAGAATTATGTTTCTCATTTCAATCTAAACGCAGACTTCCCATGCAGATCTATCGTCACAATTCTGCACCTTTCAGTAAGCCACAACGATAATTGTGAACAAAGAGCAGACTATCAAGAGTGTGACTCATGGTTGAAAGGATTCGAGATCATTCGGAGATACTTTCATCGGAATCTTTCATGACGACGCTCATTGCCATAATCCTATACAATAGGAATAATTGGGTCGAAAATACTTCAGAAAACAATCACTTTCCTGGCTAATACCACGACGAACGTTAAATTACATCTAATGTATTTCCGTGCAGTGTTCCCACAAGTATGTCTCCGTAATTGCTAGTTGCACGGAAGTGTTCATCGAAACATTTGGACCACCTATAGATCGATTTCTGGGTTCTTGCCCTCATCAGTATAGGGTAGGTCTCTGTAGACAATAACTAATGTCTGCAACAAATGGTTCAACAAAATCTCCATGTCAAGACAGAAGCTGAGATACTGCCCTCTGATACACCGCAATCAGCATAGACCTACTTACTCTATACTGATGAGGTCAAAATGTTTCAATGAACATTTCCATGCAACTATCAATTGAGGAGACATCCTTGTAGGACCTCTGCATCAGATGTAATTCAACGTTCGTCGTGGTATTAGCCAGGAAAGTAGTGTTTTTCTAATGGATTTCTAACCCAATCATTCCTATTGTATATGATTATGGCAATGAGCGTCGTCCTTGTAGAGAAGGACATCTTGTTTCTTTCTTGACCAGCTCATTGTGAACAATGCAGATTTCTTCATTTGAATCTTTCATACAAAAAATACATGAATTGAAATAGTTGCTTATACTGAGTCGAGAACAGCATTATCTATAATTTACAGTTGTGTGCAACACACGGATAAGTCTTCAATGGTTAAAAGATTTCTATCTCTTTCAATTTTTCACAACGTTTCAATTGCTTGAATCGGTAATCGTCTCCAGGTAAATACTGACAAATTCAGATGCTACACGATGTTTTTATAGGTCTATAATACGATGTAATTACATTGTAATTACACGCGGTCCTCTACAATGAGCGGTCTCCATAAATTTTCAATGTATACGCTTGTCTGACTGAATGCGCCATTGGCTCCTATACAGGCGGCTTCTATGAATTTGCGTTTGAACCAATGTTCCTCTTGATGAAGAACACTAGCCTTGTTCCAAAGAATTCTATGGTGATCTGTCCAGGCGAGGTCAGCCATTCCCGATTTAACTGTTTCCCCTCGTTGAGAGCATTTTTTGTGTTCAGTTATTCTCATGGATAAAAGCCTCTTGGTTTCTCCGATGTAGGAATCTCCACATTCACATGGGACCACGTAAATACAGTTTTTGCTGGATTCTGTTGTGTTTCCTGGTTTCGTCTTGGTGAGAAAGTTTCGTGAGGTACTGCCTGATTGAAAACAAATCTTGATATTGCATTTGTTCCCGATTCTTGTGATCTTTTCGGAGATCTAGTGTAGGAAAGGACGAGAACGAGGATTGGTGGCCGTTCTTTGAGAGTTCTACTGAATTGTTTCTGTACTTTACCTATAAATTTCTCGGAGTATCCGTTTCGGCGTAGGACTTTTTTGATGTAGTTTATTCACGCTTCCAGTGAATTCTGGTTGTTGCAAGTACACACATCGCTCTCTCCACCAGCGTTCTTACAATGTACCTCTTTGTGGAATTTGGGTGATTGATGGAGCCGTAGTTGAGATACTGTAAGTTTTCTACAATCACTACTTTGCCATGCTCTTCAAATATTATAGTTGTCATTATTTTTTTATTTGAATAGGAGAATACCTATACACGTACCGGTATCATGCCAATCATTAGCGAAGGCTAGTTCACCCAATTGAATAGAAATCCCTTTATCTTTTGTAGGGAATACTGATAAATAGAGAAGTGTATAACCAGCGCCATCTCCAGGTTCCGACTATTGTGTAAACTTTAATATGGAGCCAAAATCGATTCATGAAAAATGTGCGACCATACTTGACGGAAGACAATTAACCGATACTGAAAATTGGGTAATATAGTCCAATATTCTGCAAATAACCCTATACAGTAGGTTAAGCTATTTCGAAGATGATACGACATAAACAAGGGCCTTGTTGGAAGCCTACATGACAATATCGAAGTACTTGCACTGTACTGTTTGGAACCGTTGGTAATGAATATGCGGCAGTCATCTTCAGTTGCAGTTGCAGTCGAAAAGTTTGAAGATTTTGACCAAAGAATATCACGGCAAAGCCCAGAAATCAACCAAAACATTGACGCCAGCCGTGGAAGCCTACATTCGTATAATATACAGGAGTTTTATCGCCAACTTCAAACCGCAATTTTTAACTCCTCGACACGTGGAAGATTGAATCTTCTCTCTTGAAGATGATCACTTGATTATTCAAACACGTGCCGAGCTATTGAAAATAGCGGTGGTATTGGAGTAAAACTCTAGTAGGTATATTCAAAATCGAAGTAAATTGATAAACCGTTTATTGTTATTTTATTCTATTGTCTATTGTCGTTGGAAACAACTGTAAGAAGATTAACTGAACAAAATCTTGAAAATATCAATTTAAACTAAATCAGCTGCAATTTTTTGATGAGTAGTACCAATATCAATGATATTTATATTAATTTAAAAGAACACTTTAATCAAGTTGTAAATGAAATAGCTCCCTTGAAAACAATTATTTGTCATGAAAATGAATTACCCTGGTATGACAATGAAGTAAAAAAATTAAGTAGAGACAGAGACTCAGCATATAAGTGTTTCAAACAAAATTCTAGTGATGATAATTGGAAAAATTACAAGCAAAAACGAAATGCTGTTGTCAATATCATTAAAAAAAAGAAGAATCAGTTTTACTTTTATCAAATTGACAGAAATACACATAATCCACGTTTAATTTGGAAAACTTTGAAGAATCTGATAAACCCTAAAAAAATACAAAATTATTTTTTTAATGGAATATACTTTGAACAGAATGGTCAGAAAATGTTGGTAAAAGACAGAAAGGAGATAGCAGAGTGTTTTAATAAATAGTTTCTAAGTAGTATCAATGATATTGTACTCAGTATCGAAGAGACTGAGTTCGTCTGCTATATTGAAAATCATGGAGATAGTTTAAGGGCCTTTAAACCGATAGACTTACAGGAATTGAAAAAAATTATATCTGAAATTGACGTTAATGAAGGCTCGCATACTGATGAAATGAACAGTAAAATTTTAAAAAGCAGTTTTCAAGTAATTGGTCATATATGGTGTCATTTTAAAAACACCTCATTAGAAAAAGGTATAGTTCCTACAGAATTAAAGATTAGTACTGTTACTCCAAATGAAAAGGTAGCTAATACAAATAAATGCAGTGAATTTCGCCCCATAAATACCTTACCTTGTCCTGAAAAATTATTAGAGCAGTCTACCAACAACTGGTACAATATTGTATTGAAAAAAATATACTTTTTATGAATCAATCTGGTTTTCGATCCAATCATTCATGTGAGTCAGCCATTCAGCTGACTGTTACGGAATGGAAGAATAATATGAGTAGAAATATGTATACGGTGGCTGTATTTTTGGACTTAAGACGAGCATTTGAAACTATAAACCATAATATACTACTAAAAAAACTGAAAATTTATGGCATAAGGGGAAAGGTATTGGACTGGATAAGCAACTATCTTACAGGTAGAAAACAAAGGACAAAAGTCGGCAATTCATTATCAGTTCCATCAGAAGTTCAACATGGAGTTCCACAAGGAAGCATTTTAGGTCCACTATTATTCCTTCTGTACATAAATGATATAAACCAATACAATGAATGTGACTATATACACTTGTTCGCAGATGACACTTTAATATCAGTAAGTGATGAAGATCTGAATAATGCGGTCCAAAAGATGAATAACTCTTCAAGTAGAATAACAGAATACCTTAAAATGAACAAATTAAAACTGAATGTAGATAAAACAAAAGGGATGATAATTGCTACACCATATAAATACAGACAAATTAATATAAATGAAATTCACATTAAAATAGAAAACAATGAAATTGAATTGGTTTACGAGTTTAAATATCTAGGGTTTATACTTGACAATCATTTAACGTTAAATAGTCATTTTAATTATACACAAAAAAAAATACTAAAAAACTATATTTTTTTTTCGAGGGTATCTCAGCATTTAAGTATGAATTCGAGAATCACCGTATACAACACTATTATTAAACCCTATTTTGAATATTGCCCTACCTTATTGTATGTTTTTGACCTAAATAAAATAAGATCACTACAGAAACTACAAAACCGTGCAATGAGAATTACCTTGAGATGTAATAGACATACACCAATTGCATTAATGTTAGAAACACTACAATGGATGTCAATAGAAAATAGACTCATTTACCTAACAAAGAGTTATGTCTTTAAAATGCTACATAATCTTCTTCCATCATATTTTCATAAATTTATAACTTTCAATAATCAAATCCATCAACATGTTACCAGAAGTAAAGATAACATACATGTGACTAGCCAATCCAAAGCATACAATACTAGAACCTTAATGTTCAAGGGGTTCATTGCGTACAACAATTTACCCAACGAAATACAAGGCTCAGTAACCCTCCAGGAGTTTAAATCAAAAATGATAAAGCATCTACTTCAAAAGTAAAATTGTTTTATTAGCAGTATTTGCCATGTGTAATAAGTTATAAATGTCATATGTATCTTCTTTAAAACTGTATGTGAATATTGGGATTACTTAAGTAGTAATTATAAATAGATATTTGTAGATATATATATATATATATATATATATATATATATATATATATATATATATATATATAATATAATATGGTACAGTTACTTTGATACCTCATAGATTGTTTTTTCCCTGTAGCTTAACAATACTTATTAGTTAGATGGAATTACTATTAGGAAATTGATCATATTTTAAGTAAGTAAGATGTACATTAGGACTACCTATTTCAAATAAAGATTATTATTAATTATTAATGATAATAACATTTTCGTTGTTGTCTATCACCAATTTCCAACCCAGTTTCTCTATAATGAACTCGCAGTTATTGAAACTCGTTTCAAAAGCGGAGCCGAGATTCTTCAGACAGACGGGGCCTTCAAGATTTGTCAGGGCCGCTCTGCCATTTAATATCTTCATTTGACAAGTGTGTTTCGATGCGCCCTTCCACTCGGAAATTACATTTTAATGGAGGGCCCCATGTCGAATTACGAATTTCGAAGAGTAATTTCAGATTGGACGCTTTGTGTGTTTATAATTACGTTTTAGATTTTATTTATTTCTGTTGATGCACTCATAATGTTTTCGATTCCAGGTTCTTGAATGTCACTGATTATTATTAGATTTATTATCTGTAGGTGTATGTGCAAACAATTCTGATGAAATGAACATGTTAATTCATAATTTTGACTCATTAGCCTAGATGTCATGGCACGGTTATTATTATAATTTTATCATTGGAGGATTATTTATAGGAACTTCAAAACTGTTTTCCTGAGATTTTGTTTATGTAAGTTTTAAATAAACCGAGCTTTAAAGGTTGCCTGATCTGAAAAAAATGCGTAAGGGCACGAGGGAATATTATCAGTAATAGTATTTCGAAAAAAATTAGAATTTTCAAAAATTACTTCCACCTTGCTGGCATGAAAACTCTGTTGCTGAAGGAACCACACGAGAGCTTGCTCGAAACGTTTTACACATCTTAAAATTGTCACATAATCTGACCAATCGCAAATCAAAGATAAGTTGTTATCGTAAAAACACCAGCTGTCATTTAAGCATGATTGGAGTATCAGATTCGGTATTTTGAACGACGCAATCATGGCAAAACAAAGTTCGACAAGGGGAACATTCTCCATGAAAATTGCAAACTGAAAAATATGATTTTTTTTGTGATATCTAACAGAAAACAACTACTTTCCCGGTTGAACCCACGCTGGACATTGATACATTTGATAGATATTGTGAAAATACTCTAACTGAAAAAAAAAGTGAAAATTCGCATTTTCATTCAGATAGTTGATTTTTTTTAATCTCTAGTTTTCAATGAAAATTATCAAATAAATTAGAGTGGAAGACTGTTTTTCAAAAATATCACTCACACGACGAAAATCTATTTCGCTTTGCCAAGCTCATCAGAGAGATTGAAAGAATTGGAAAGCAGGCTCTTTAGAAGCATTTATACACATCAAGGATGGAAATGATGGAAATATTTCTTCTGCGGTAATTTTTTGACATAAACCTATCATGGGCATTTTGATTTATGTTGGAAAATATAGAATATTCATAAAATCCAGAATTTTTTTAAAATTAAAAAAATTCAAAAAAGATTCCTGGCTTCCGGTCCCATCATTTTTGTACTGCAGTTCTAGGCGATTATTATTTTGTCCGAAAAGCACATATTTAGGTAAAAAATTATTATTTTTATAATTATAGTCAAATGCATCGCCCAGAATTGAAGGCATAGTGACTAAAGTTATTTTTTCATAAAGCACCATCGTTTTGTACATGTTCCATGCTAAGTCAAATGACCCCCAAATTGTTATGCGGAATTGTAGTCTATAATTCATAATTTTATGTCTTGTTACCGACTCAATTGTGTTGCCGTGGAGGCAAAGTTTTCGAAAAGTCCTATTCTCATTGGTTTGAAATGAGAAAATGATAGCATTTGATTGGTTTATAATATAACATTAGAGTATTTGTCAATATAGAGTATTTGTCAATATTCATCGTTGTAAAGGCCATCACAGACACACTTGCATAGAGCATAGCATAGAGACATAACGGAGACATAACGAATTCACCCAATCAAAATGCGAATATCCGACGTTCCTGGCATTTTGATTGGCTGAATTCATTATGTCTTTATGCTATGCTCTATGCAAGTGTGTTGGGCTTAATGAACACTGGCAATGGACTGATTTTCAGTTTAATATTTATTTTTCACGGTATTTTTTATTTTTTATGTTTTTCCCAAACTATAAGGCAATTATGATAAACTTCTTTGATGGAGGGTACCTGCGATATATTTTTGGCATAAATAATTTTCCGGAGTATTTGGAGGGGTGCTTCGTGAAAATGTTGGGACATTATTGACTTCAAGTTTCTGGATACTGAATGGATCATAATTATTTTCCTAGAAATCAACGGCCAGCAACGTAGAGTCAAACCATGTTTTTATTTTGGCGAAATCCAGACGTGCTTTGATGATAGATCAGACCAGTTGTTTGCGTTATAAAAAACGGCAATATCATCAGCACAGCTCATTATCTGGCCACCCATGTCCAAGAAGATCAAACTAATCAAATATATTTTGAAGATATAGGGACCTAGTGGCACACCACATTTTATGATTTTGAACTTGTTCAGAATTCCTTGTATCTCATCACATTGCTCTCTGTCTCAGTAGGGTAACTTTCCTTAGATGAATAGATTAATCTCATTATTCAATCTATAATCACGCAAAACATATCACATCAATGTACTGATTGATAAATTTCTACCTGAATCCAAATCCGTTGCGCTGACTGTTACCACAGGCGTACCAATAGTGACATTTTCGAAAATTTCGTTGCTGTAGGACATCGGATCAAAAAGAGGGGCATTGTCATTGAGGTCGAGAACGTTACAGTAGACAGTCAGAGTACTGGAAAGAGACGGATGACCTGCATCTTGAGCCTGGACCACGAGGATGTAGTGCTGAACCTGAAAAAAAAGGTCGAATGAAAAACAATAACCTTTGGATTCATATAACAAAGTATTTTGAACTATTCGAAAGATAGCTGTATTCATTATAAGGAAATGATTGAAAACCCAATAGGAAATATTTCTTCAATTTGCATTATCCACCAAATACCTTGTATATCATGAGTACACAAACTGATAAATTCAACAATTGGGTATCGTGTATACTGGAGTTTTATCCCAACACCAAATCGTTATTTTTAACAAGTGGTTTAATCACCAAATGATCAACTTCAAGAGGGAATATTAACCTAAATCTACATACAGAGTTGTTTTTATTTATACTCATTAGAGTGCGTTTTGATTGTTTTACATTATTCACACAATATTGCCCTAAGAAGGTAAAAGTTAAATTCAATGGATATGCTAAATACATGATGTGATTAACAAGCTATATATACATTAAACTATTATTGGTCCATAGATCATAATTTTATTATAATCACTTATGTCTAAGCTTTCGTAGGCATCTAGATGCCTGTTGTTGTTGACTTGTATAACTAATCTTAATGACCTAAAGTCGATGGAATAGTTTACTTTGAATTTTCTTGTGCATCGTCTCTTGGCGTTTTCTCTTACATAGGAGAGATTTCTATAGAGAAAAGGCGACAATACATAAGATAGCAGTTGGTAACGATTTTTTGAGGGGTATATATATAATATATAATAAGAAAATGTTTTAGTTAAGAATGAACGAAATCTCGACTTTTGGAAATTATAAAACCAAGCAGTCGCTTATCATATCATATCATATCATATCATATTTTGCAAAAAAAACAATTCATTACTTTACTTCTTTAAGATTAGTTAGACAAGTAACAACAACAGGCATCTAGATGCTTTTGAAAGCTTAGAAATATAAAACATTAAGAATAATGATGGTAGACTAATACCTAATAGTTCACTGTGTAGCTTGTTGAAATAATTATTGTTCATCACATGGTGTGTTTGGCATATCCATTCAAATCAACTTTCACCTAATTAGTAGATAAGGCAACATTGTAAAATCAATTTAAGAACATTAAGACGCTCTTCCATCTTGATGATGATCACTGGTGATTGAAACAGGTGTCAAGGTGTTCCAAATAGCGGTTTGGTGATAGAACTCCACTATATTCATTACTATACCAAAGGTTCAAATCAGTTTCAATAACTTTCAAATAATTAAACTCCAAAATAAAATTCCTGTTGAAATAAATAAAATGGGACACCCTTCTACATTTTCCAAAAGGTCGATCTCATCAGAATTAAATGAGCTATGAAGCATGTAGCTGAATGGACAATACGTCATTTATATTCCTCAACATTATCGATCCATAATTATTACAAAATAGGAAAATAATTTCCCATAATTTATGATAGGCATTATGCCTGCATGTCATCGAACGATGATATATGTCAGTTTATGTAAAATAATAGGCAATAGATATTGTTTGAGTCACAAATCGTGCTGCGAGATAAGGAATTGGCAACTGAAACCTGTTTTCAGACGTTGTGTGAATTTGGCGAACGAAGATGGATTTGAATCGATGACAATTGAAAATTGAATCAATCAGACGTTGACTAGAAGAGGTGTTGTTTGCTAACTCTAATGGTATGTTGATGACTTCGTACCTATTGAGAAATACTAGTTATAAATCGAATGTTCTCTATAATGTAGATGCTTTTAGGTTTTCTTTAGGCCTTCTCTAGGATTATTTTTGATTTGTTAGCAAGGACAGGGCACAAAAACCCATTAAAATGGCTTTCAGCAAAATGTGATAATTTTTCGATATCTTGTTTGGTTCAAGACCCTACATAATTTTACAAGATGAATGAAGATTGTATGAGAAGAGCCGTGAACACTAAAACTCGATAGTTTGAGCAATTAAAAATAGTGAAGAAGAAAATCGAAAAGTCATTCGTTGAAGAAAGTCCAAGAAAGTGGAAGTGCTCAAACTGGAATTATATGCATATCTTCTCGGAATTGATGAGATTTGAAAGTAATTAGAAATGGAGGACTGCGTTAGTAAAGTATATGTAAAAAATATATTCATTATCATACCGAAAAAAACACTTGAAAATGGAAAACCCAATATAAAAACCTGTGCTTCTCTCCGGATGATTAGCTTTAAAGTCTTCCACCTAAACTGTTCGGGGCGTCTACCTGATGTGTCTATTTGAAGAATCAGATATGGAATTCAATATATACACATTTGTGTATACTTCATAGCTGAAAAATACGAAACACCATAGAGCACTTGCTGTACGAACTATGTACTCACCGTCCTAGCTCCGATGGACTATTTTCATTTTCATTCTCGTTATTGTAATCAATGTATTTCACTGAATTTCTGAATCAGGAAAAAATCGTAGCCCGATAAAGCTTTCGATGTCCGCAGGTACAAAACTTCATTGTTTAAGATTCTAATTTTTCTTATGCAATCTTCTATTTTTTAAAATTCAAAATAAAAATATTGGTGCGATAAAGTTAATTTATTCTATTAGCCTACTTAGAGTTAGATACTGTAAACAAAATCACACGTGACCGTGGTAAGTTATATTGAAATTTTGCTCATTCGGTGTTATTTTTGACATGATACAATATTAACTTTTTGTATGTGATGTTTCAATACAGATCATCCTTATTACTAACTGAATGTATCGTTCGCTTGAGAAGAAAAGGTAATGGTGAACCGTTCAATAGTCCCGGAAACTAATGCCAATGAATATTAGCTTAATTTCTTGCCCAAATCATCAGTATAACATACGTAGGTTCTATATTAATATTTCTGTGATTGAATTACTTTTTATCCTGATTTCGAATCATAATTACAGAAAAACTGTCTGCCAAGTTTCCCACGTTGCACAAATTCATAAATATTCATTCCAATTCAGAGCGAAACAGTCCAATAATAAACCCGTAGAAATGATTATGCAATGCAGAAATGTTAATTCAGGTCTCGTTGACGGTATATATCGCCTTCGTGTCAGTACATTTTCGTAATGTATGCAAATTCACTTCATATGTCAAATTACATTGTAACTCTCGAGGATGAAAAAGTCTCGACGGTAAAAATCTGGAATAACACGATAATCTATAATGCTGCAGCGCCATAGACAGCATTCGCGTGGGCATCAAACCAAGTAATGAATGTAACTGAATAATTATTGCTCTTAATTCACATTTATTGTAGAAGATGATAGGTACGAGAGTCGTAAGGGAAATTACGATGTAATCGGGACGTGTGTGCTTAAGAATGCATATATATCTACTGGTAGTACTTCCACAATATTATATGGAAGTGTTAGAAACTCTCTCCGTGATGAAGAGGATCAGTTTCTCATTTATATCTCTGAAAACATATCCGTTATTTTGTGCACCTGGAAATCTTATTCAAAACATGCTCTTTTTGTGAGATTTAGCAGCTTTGTTCGAGGTGTCGATCTGTTCTGGAGACTGCTCGAATATACATTCTGGGGAACTTGTAAAAAAGAGAAATTTAACTCAATTTTCGTCATGCAAAAACGAGCCATCCGTTACTTATGTAAAGTAGGACCTAGAGAATCGTGTAGAACGCTGTTCAAAGAAAATGCCCTTTTAACACTTCCATCATTGTTTATTCTCGAAACCACTTGTTTGGTTTTTAAAAATGAATCATTGTATAACGTCAATGATTGAATCACTCCCCAAAGAAATAATTTTAAACTCCCGATTCCATCTTCCAGTTTGATCAAAAACTCGCTCATCTATAATGCTGCCAAAATATACAATCATCTCCCAATAAACATAAAACTATATTGAAAAATATGATTTGTTTAGGTCTTCTATGAAAAAATTTCTCCTTGAACTAGTTATTTACGACATTCAAGATTACTTTTTGATATAATCAAAATAGTGACAATGCTATGTTATTAGTCACCCTTTTATATATTTTAGTATAGTAACTTTCATTTATATTATTTTTAATGTGACTGTGATACCTGTATTGTATCTGCCTAACTCTTCATTAGTGTAAACCTCAACTTATTTTATTATTAATGTGACTGTTATATGATATTGTAACTAATTTAGTTGTCTAACTTTAATTATTTATAAATATTAATTGACTATGAGAATTGTATCTAAACTTTTAAATTGTCTGTGGATGTATGTATATATTTAAACAAATACCAGGACGTATATAACTATGATGAAATAGTTTTTAATGATTTATTTTTTTTTTTATGATTTTTTTACCAAACTTTTATTTACTTCATATATATACACCCACTAGATATTTTTCATGCTTCATGCTCATGCTTTGTCAATAAGGATATATTTCTTCAGACAATAAAGTATATTTTGATTGATTGATTGATACATATATTGTGCTCGAAACTACAAACGCAGCTCTTAGACAAAAAAAAAATGCTGGATACATCATAACATATAACAAATAGACCATTTCACAATGACGTCACTGACAGGTCGGCCATTTTACTTGAGGGACAAATAAAGTTTGTTTTTGTTTTAATTGTTGTTTATTTCAATTTTTAAGTTTCTGTCCTGTAGTTTTTGAGAATGGGGACTTTCGTGATTGATGGTATTCAGTGATTACTAAAATAAAGTGTAATATCCGTTTTGATTGTATTTGTGTTTGCAAAACAAAATAATCTGTACCTAATATCACTGAAAATGCATGCGTTTTGTTCTGTTCTGAAATACTCTATGCGAGCTGAAAGAGGCAGAGTGTCGTTTTTTAGAATTCCTGCTGTAGTTTCAACGAATCGAGGAAGTTATTTGAATGCATTATCTGGTGAACGTCATAATGCATGGATAAGGAGTTTAAAACGAGGTCCTTTAACAGAAACGTCAAACATTCACTATTTGTAAGGGTATACGGGTCAATGTTATTTGTCAACAGTAAAATCACAAGAGCTTTTTTTTTATCGGATAAATTTCTTTCTTCAACGAAATAATTTTGCCAATCAGTAATTTCACGGGAGAAACTGACATGAAAAAATTGCGAGACCGTAAGGTCGAGCAATTTTGTCTAAACTATGTCACTTTCACTCGACGCGCGTTTCGCGAAGCTTACTAGTAGCATTGAATCAAATATCAGTGAATTTGTTTAGTTTTTGAGGAGTAAGTATACTGACATTTAAATATTGTGTCGCAGAAGGTTACGTAGAAAACTCACCAAGTTTCCAAAAAAACATATCAAATAAAATAATAATTCGCTAACGCGTCGTTTGGCCATCTGCAATCGCGTGCGGGAAAGTATCAGTTTCAGCACGTGTCAGGTAAACTACTATTGTCGAACGCAGACAACAGCGAATTTTCATGTTATATATGATGGGAATATCGTGTTCTAATCTAAGTCTCTTGACCAGTTGAATGACATAACATTTACATGTTTGTAGAAAGGCAAAATTACCATTGATGATAGTATCCATGGACTAGGCCAAGGATTTCTAGAAGAAGATATCCATAAACCCATCAAAACAAATAGAAATATGGAAAATGAAGCAAAAAACTGATACTGAACACAAGCCCAAAAACAAGCATTGATCAATTCAGTATATCATTTCATTTCATCTTTCAAATTGCTGAATAAGATTTAGCTACTAAAGGTGGCAATTCATCAGAAAAAATCTGTAGTCGATAGGATTTGAACCTACCTACCTACCTAGGACCAGCAGCATTACAGACTTGCACACGACGAACCTTTTCTAGCGAGTTCGTCTGCTTTTACATTGCCTGCAACTCCCTGGTGTCCTGGGGCCCATATCAGTTTGACGTGATTTTCGTCTGCCAGTACTCTCAGTTTTTTTGAAGTCCCATACTAGTGAGTCGCTGATGCCAATTCTCGGATTCCTGCTGAAGACTCCTGAGCCCGCTCCATTCCATCGTTCAGGTTGGGTGAGTTCTGCACAACTAGGTGAAGAGAAGGCAGTCCCAGGAGATTCTCCATGGCTGACAGACATATCTTTGCACCTTGCCTAGTCTTGTTACGGCTCCTCTTTGTTGTGTCTTGGGCCACCACACCAAAAAGATGTAGGTAATGGACAAGACACGACCACCGTGCTGTACAACCAGTGCAGCATATGTGGTTTCAGCCCTCATTTTTTCTGAAAGATCGTCTGGCCATCACTAATGAGGTCACTGGTTTTTTGGTTGCTTTTTTCAGTTCAGCTTGGAGTAAAAAAATATTTGGCTTCCCTCATATGTCCTCCCCTGGAAACGGTATAGGTCCTAAGCCCTCTCTTTTTAGTTTTCGGGTGAATTTTACTATGGTTGCCCTGTTAGGGTTGATGTTCAGCCCCTCCAAGTCCGACCATCTCGTAACCAGGTTAAGAGGCTTCTGCAAGCGATTCCTAACCCTTGTTTTATATTTTCCTTGTGCTAGGACTACTATGTCGTCAGCATAATCGAGGACTCGATGTCCTGCGTCGTTCAGAGTTACCAGCAGCGAAGACATCGATTACTTCAACAGAATTTTTTTCTAAACTTTTTAAAAATCGATAAACTTTTTGTCTGTATAATATTTCTTGACTCTATGCCCGCCTCTGTCCATTACCAAAGCTACCATAATCTAATCAATGAAAGTTTTGATAGTGATCAATCTATTGAACCTAACCTATAAATTTCGCAATCATGAAATTTTTGAGTACCTTCAACCATTCTACAATTTGTCTAGCAGAAATTTTTGAATGAGACATTTGAAATTGAGAATATTCAGATATCGTTCGACAAAATGGATATCTCGTATGTTGCCAAACGTGTCACGGTTTGAGAATAGGTCCCAGAAACGGGTCACCGATTGAATCGACTCGATAATATTCCGTCTTCAAAGCCGCGCATGCGCACTGACAACAGCCTTTCGATTTCTGGTAAAAAGTAGACCAACTTAAGTGCCATTACCGGAACCCGATCGGCTTTTGTTTACGAAGCTCGAATCGAGCTGGAGATTCTAGTTTTTGTCGACGGATCTCTTGTAACTAGCGGTGGTTTCAAGTCTGCAGAGACACATTTGGCTCTCGTTCGATCATTATACAACGATATCCTTTCACGTTCCGTCTACATCATCCCGGATCGAATGACAAATGGTCTACGCGAAAAATGCGCTTATATCATAAGCGATTTCGTTTGATTGAAGAAGGGGCTTTGCGCCGTTTTGATCGGCAGGTATTTGAATCAGTTCTGTTTGTTAGCCAAAAATGAGGTCAGGGTTTGGCTGATTGAGCTGACTCAAAAATAAACGAAATGACTGTTATAACCCCGAAATTTCAATAAATGAAAATATGTTTCAAATCTTGAATCGATGTAGCAGATACTTGATGAATAGCAATGTTGACGTTTATAATGAATTTCACAAAAACCTTCAGTTCAAAAAACCTCGAAGTATCTTTCGCCAATACAATGGCTTCTTCAAGTTGGCATTCTCAAGAGCTTTAAGCTTCCTA
This sequence comes from Chrysolina haemoptera, assembly GCA_958298965.1. Classification (NCBI taxonomy): domain Eukaryota; kingdom Metazoa; phylum Arthropoda; class Insecta; order Coleoptera; family Chrysomelidae; genus Chrysolina; species Chrysolina haemoptera. The sequence goes on from OY282585.1 coordinate 50,371,658, forward strand.
TAGCTATAGCTTATTACAGCTAAAAGCTTACTATAGCTGAAAGCTTACTGTACCCATACGCTATAAGCTGGGTAGTTACCCTAATAACACAATTAATATGATCAAGGTGTTCATGGACACTGTCCATTTTATGGCCACATAACCACTTAAGGATTTCATCTATGATATGGCATTCATGAGATGGTTAAATAAATATATAACGATATTTTGGACATTTTTCCGAACACTCTAATATGTTATGCGAACTATCAAAAAATTGTAAAAAACAAAAATTTATATCCATTTTTTTTTCATTGCTCTAGTTTTTGACCTAGTAAACAATCTGATGTTCCCTTTTTTGACCTATATTTGAAAAGTTAGTTTTTTCAAATTCGATAATACTATTGGTAATTTACTTCACCCCATCTTCAAAACTTTCAAAGGTTCTTCTGTATTTTTTATGACATATCTCTATGCATACCACAATATATGTCATCGTGTTTTGGCCACTTCCATTTCAGTCTACTTTTGGGCATAACTTTCACCCTCATCATCATATTTAACTGTCAGCTAGCCTCTCCTACTCAAGCAGTTCTTCTTTAATTTCTCCTGTACCTCTCTCTTCAGCCTCACCCTCACATTCTTCTTGAAGACTCTTTATGTTGACCCGTTACTTTCTTTTCTTAATTTATCTTTTCCATTATAGCCGGCTTCCTGTTTTTTATAATAGTATTTTCCTCTTTGTTTTTTATATAGTGTTGCCACCGTTGAGAAGATGCCACAGCAGGAACTGTATTTCTCTGTATTTCCTCCTATAATTGATTTTTGCTGCCATGAATCAGCAAGAAGTCAAATACCGGTTGGAATTTGAACTGAATAATTTCTTTCAGATTAATCACTCTTTTTCTGTGGAGGTTTATGCAGTATTTTCTTCTGGAATACATTTATAATCAATCAACAGTTTTAAGAGACAGAATCTTTCAGATTTTTTTGTATGGCCAAGTGGTTTTTAGTATATTAACTTAAAAAGAATTTCGTAGGTGTTTTTCTGAATAATATATATGCAGGATATGAATGAGCGATTATTTTCAACACTTAGTGAAGAGAATGCCGATTTTATGGGAGTAAACAAAGTTTTTTTTTGGCATGTATAAGTGGGACCTGTCACACTACTTTAAAATTGTTGCATATAGTCGAAAGAGGGTATGGGTTACTGCTTAGGTATAATAATTCCATATTCACTAAATTATTCATGATTTTCGGATCATCCGCAAACATCTCCGTGAAGTGCGACAAAACACATTTTAGGTACTCAAATACTCGCATATTATATTTGCATGAGAAAGTATATAGGAGTCTTCAGAAACGATATGAACTTTTCCTTTTCCTTCTCCGATCATTTTTAGCAGTGTTATGACCAATCAAATATTCGGCTCCGCCAGAACTTTCAGCTTGTCATGGTGAACGTGAAATTTGATGTCAGCGTTTAATCAAGTTTTCTAGGAAAACGAGCGCATTACATAAGAAATTACTAGGAATAATGTTTGTGGAAAATTGAATTGTTTTTCACCCTGTTGATTTGTTTTTCCGATAAATCATATACTTTCCAAGATTACAGCAAAAATCTATTTATATATTTTTAAACGAAAAAAAAAATATGTTCCACCCTTATATGTTCCACTACTAGCATAACAAATTTGGTCTGTGCAGTCGACACCGTATCATTGAGGGTCTTCAAATGTAGATTGTTTAGTTCTGTTACGAACACGTTTTTCAAAAATCATTATTTTTGAAGAAATGAGCAATTTTTGGTAATTTTCTTTATTTGTATATATAGGTGTATGTATAAAAAGTCGCTGTGATGGAAGTTCCATTCATAAGCGTAAATTTTATTCAGTAAATAACTCTTCACTACTTTTCATCCATTGAGAATAGTATTATGAGTTGAATGTTTCGAATCAGAGTTTTGATAGGATTTATTTTTAATTATTCGACGTCCTTGAAGAAATAAATTACAGCCGTACAAGTATTATTTCAAAACTTTTTGTTCGTACAATAATAACTGCTAGGTAATGTGCAACGAATAACCCTGTACATCGATCAGACTTCAATATTCATGAGACCACATCGCATACCACTATGCCACTCTGCAGTTTTTGTTCCATAATTACATCTACAAGACCAGAATGATCGACATTTATTATTCTTCGAGTCCTGTCCTTATAAACATCAACTGTTCCAAACAAAAACTGGTGGAAATGAAGCGGACGGAAGAGAAAAAGAAGAAGAAGAGCACCCATAGTGTCGACCGTAATACAGCGAACGCCTCAGAACATATTGACGCTGCGTATCCGTATGTGACAGTATTCAGAAAAACTCGTCAACGATTCAATCTATATTCTATTAATATCATAGAGCATACAGAGAGATAGGAGGTTTATCTTCTTGATATTGCCTTTTTAGGTCGCGCTTCGCTCGCTTTCTGTGCCTGGAATTCGCTAAACGGTTCGATATTGTTTGATTCATATGAGGTGTTTGAAAACCCCGGTGTATTGAAGTTTCTCTAGGCCTTGTTTTTCAACGCTGATGGCGTATTTATATGATTCCCACTTGGCACACTTCTTTCAGTAGATGGCGTTGGATAACAGTGAGGTTATGCAGCTATTCACGACAGCTATAAGAAATGTACTTTGGTCATTAAAATTCTATTCTGAAAACTTATTATTACGCTGAACAAATTATCATACTTGCTTAGTTTAATGCAGAACTCGAAGTTCGTATCCCTCCTCCCGAAATTTTACTACACTACCTACCCAAATTTTTGGCAATTTTGCAACCTGAATTCAAAGCGAAAAACTAGGTTGAGAACAAAACTGAGGGACCCATAGCAATGCGTGAAAAAACCATTTTCCTCTCTCAGCATTTTGCGTCCATTCAAACATTGTGATGATTTGTATGCCCACCTTTTCACAATAACGATATTCCCCAAACATAAAGAGAATTTTTGGTTTTATATGAACATCTGTATGTGGCCGAAAAAATATCGTTTCGAAAAACATCAGGCATTTTTTCAATATACCAAATGTTTTATAAGTATGTACACGTTCATGTCCATTTGGTGACAAGCAACTCATAGTCAACTATCGGCCTATTTCAGTTATTATAAACTTCTTGAAAACTTTCGAAAACGTTCTCAATACAAAGCTAGATAAATTTAAAATAATATCGAAAAATCAACATGTCTTATAAGGGCATCTCTACACAAGATGCAATAATGTATTCATCTTTAGAAAATAATAAACCATTTTTTACTGTTTTCACAGACCTGTAGAAACCTTCCGATATAGTTAGACATAGACTGTTATTGGGAACCCTAAAAAATATAGGAATAAGAGGAACGGCCTATAGACTTATTCACTATGGCTATCTCTCCAATGGAACACATTCAGTTGAGTTCAATCAGTGAAGAACAGGTTATAGAATACGGTGTACCTCAAGGAACGGTATCAAGTCCAGTTCTTTTCAATATGTATGTGAATGGACTTTTCTCAATTCAAAATAGTGGTAAACTTATAGCATATGCAGATGATATACTACAATTTTCTAATAAATACCTCGCTTGAATAAATGGATACGAACCAGGCACCTCACCATAAATGAAATGGAATGACGTTTTATCTGTCCACTTTTGCTAATAAATTAACCCAACCAATATTCACACATTTGGATATCAATAATACAATTTCCATCAAATCAATAACAAAAACAAAATTCTTGGGCTCAATCTTGGACAGCTACTTGAAGTAGAAAAAACACATTACTTACATAATGAAAAACTACAATTTTTTGTAAATAAATCTTCAATAAGGGACAATTGAAGAAAATTTATTACGCATGCACTTGTTGAACCACATTCATCATATGGTATATTGGCAAGAGGTGGGGTCGGGAAAACAATATTGAATAAATCTACAATATATAAAAAAATCCTGAAAAATTTGTTCAATAAACATAGAAATAATTTAACAAACTCTCTATATAACGAAATAGCAGTTTTCAAACCAAGGGAACTATTTTTTCAGAAATGCAATATTTGTCAATACAAACATCAAACAACACCGAACATTATACAACACAGTTATGACACAAAAAACAGAAACAATACCTATTTACTCCCCAAACTATGAAATCAATTGGACGAAAAAACTGAATGTATCTGGAACATAAACTTTATAATTGCCTCCATATCAATATGAAGAACACTGTATCTAGCCACTTTTTCATAAATAAATTAATATACAGTATCGGAAAATTTTCATCGGGGTATAGACAAATCTGTGCGAGCAACAAGGAACGCAATGATATGATAATACCACATAAATAAGAGAGACGAGCGAGTCGAGGAGAAATTGGCTCTCTCAACATAATAGCAAGCTGTTCTTTACGCTCCGATGAAACCAGCATACCCCGATGAAAACTTTCCGATACTGTATTTCATTGCCGTCAGCCACATCTGCAATAGAATATGTTCAGTTAGTTTTCACAAGCTTTTTCATTTATTCATCAAGTCAAGAAAATAAATTGCTTGTCTACAAGCAGATAATAAGGCCCGCAATGACGCACCTACGCTTGTCCAGTGTTTTGTAGCCTGAAAACCTCCCCACTTATGCGGTTGGATAGGATGCAAAACAAGGTACTCCGTATTATTACTAATAGTAGGAGATACCTTCGTTTGGAAACTTTAAGGGAGCTTGCTGGCGTCGACTCAGTTCAATAAAGAACTTGTCTTACAAGTTCTATAAGTACTTCATCCATAACAGTCCTCTCACCAAGGACATTACCAAGCTCAGGGTATACGATAATGAGCCCCGCAAGCACGGCGGGCTCATATATCAGGCGCTGGATATCTTTCAGGAGCGACGTGATGAACCGGTTCCGTAGGGAACCAAGACGAAAGGTATAACCTAAAACGCGAAGTACCTTGACCCGGTTTTTTGCTTCAGCTTTTCCGGGGTTTATCATCGAAAAAATCAGCCTCATAAACTCACTGCAAGCAATATTCTACATTCAATGCTATGAACTACACGCAAAAGCTATGCAGGAGGCGTGTGTCTTATTGATCAATACCGCAATTTCATAAAATGTCCGGTCATTCCGTTAACATCAGCGGGGCCGTGCATCAGCGCCCCTCTCCTGGGGGTTTCTGTGCCCGACTTGGCAGGGCGCCCTTCTAGCTCCCCTGAAAAGGAGCGGAAGGGTATGTTGTGAATTGTGAAATGTAATTGTTGAACTATGTAATAAAACCCATATTTATTTATTTATTTATTTATTTATTCGTCACATACAAGTGATTACCATGTCGCTCTTGTATCCATTTTAAAATTATTACATATTGTAAATAAACATTTTTTATTATTATATTTATTGTTTTCTTGGCTAATTCTTTCCATATTTTTAATTTCTGACATAATGGAACTTTCCTACATATCAAATTCATATACACAGTCAACGAGACGATAAAATTAGCATTACTTCATTCCTTGCAACCATTTCAGAGTGTTGATTTTGTTGTACTGAAATCGAATGTACGCCTTGTTTTGTAGATCGTGGGAAAATTATTTCCTGCATCGTAAATGCGAGATATAAGGAAAAAACATTTATAAGATTCATTTTGATCGGCATAGCGCTTTCTATGCTTTCTAAGTATTTCCTTTGGGTCAAATACGGTTGTTACAGGCGATGAACTCGGAATTTTGGTCGTAAAATACTACAGCTGTCATTGAAGATAACAAGTTCAGTCATTAATTCGACTGTTCATCTTCCAATAAAATCATATGAAAAGCTTTAATAATAATAATAATAATAATACTGGATTTTATTGACAGGTTTGTAAAAACAAAATACATTACAATAAGTACAAAATACATAAACAAATAAGAACGAAACCTATCAAAAGGCAGAATTCAAATTCAGATCACGTCATGTGTGAGATAACGCAACCAGAACTTGCTCTTCCATTCAACCCAAAAAGGAAAATAAAAAATACATTATTTCTTTATGAGTACCCAGATACACATGATATACAACTAAAGATAATTAATAAGTATGAGTATGAGAGAGTTAATTAATTAATTAAGCAGGTTTACTTTATTCATAAGTAGGTCGGATTTCAATTTATTTCTGAAATTTGGGATAGATAACGTTTTCATTGAACTCGGAAGTCGATTGTAAAGCCTAGCAATATTAAAAGAGAAAGAGCCACGGTACAGTGTGGTTTTATGGGGAGGTATCTGAATCTGAGATTCAGGTTATGAATGTCAGTTCTAAAACAGATTTTGTCGTGGAGGTAAGGAGGAGTTTTGGTAGTAATGATTTTATGGAATAGAGTGCAAGCATGTAATACACGCCGCGCCTCCATGTTTAGCCATCCCAAATTATTCAGCTGGTGTGATATATGTTGTCGCCTTCTGGTACCTGTAACAAGTCTCAGGCATGAATTCTGTAAGGTCTGTAGTCTTCTTTTGTCAGCAAGAAGTAGGTTAGGGCCATAAACAATATCGGCATAGTTGGCATGTGATAGAACCAAAGCATTACATAATATTTTCTTCGAATTTTGGTTCAGTATTTCTCTATTGGAGTAAATTGTTTTTAAGTTAAAATACCCACGCTTTATGATCTGGGAAACATGAGAAGAGAATCTAAGAGATTGATCCATTATGAGACCAAGGTTTTTCGAGCGATGTGTAAGAGGCAGACGTACATTATCTAAATTAATGATAATGTTACTCTCGCATCTTCTCCTCATTATTGCTCGACCAAAGAGCATCACGACTGTTTTCGAAGGATTAACTGTTAGGCAATATTTTTTTGAAGTTTCGAGTAAGGAACTCAAATCAAGGTTTATTTGTTGACATGCTTCTATCAGTGAGCTTTCCGGAAATTGTTTATATATTTGAGTGTCGTCAGCGTAGCTGTGAATGCGAGTGTATTGAAGACACTTGGGGAACTGAGAAGTGTAAATCACGAACAAAACGGGCCCAAGAATAAATCCTTGTGGAACGCCAATAGATGTTGCAAGAAAAGTTGACAGCTCCTTGTTTGACACAACACATTGAGAGCGACCAATTAAGTAGTTTTGAATAAGTGTTCTAGACGATAAAGAGAATCCAAGAAAGTTCAATAAAGCTATCAAGAGCTGGTGACAAATTCTGTCAAATGCCTTGGAATAATCAATTAAAACTAGAACTGATAATTCATTACTATCAATTGATTTGTGGATGTCATCGACTACTTTCAGTAAAGCTGTAGTACAGCTGTGATTCGATCTAAAACCCGATTGAGAAGAAGGTAGAATATGTTCCGCGTCGAGGTACTTACGGATTTGTTTGTTAGTAATTTTTTCGAATACTTTTGATACTGCACAAAGTATGCTGATAGGCCGGAGATCATTGAAGTTTTGAGGATTTGAATTTTTTGCTAGCGGGATGACGTGTGATTTTTTCCATATCATGGGAAACACATTATCATTGATACATTCATTAAATATATGGGTTATATATGTTATAATGTGTGGACAAGAATGAAGGAGCATTTTGATGCTGATGCCATCAGAACCCACTGCTTCAGATTTCACTGAGAGCAAAGCTTCGGAAACTTCTTGGTCACAAGTCCCGTGGAAATGAAAATTGGAATCGCCATTTAGTTTATTATTGGAAAAAAATGACAGAAGTTCATCGTCAGGTATGTCATTGTTAGAAGTCTTGTTGCAAAAATAATCATTGATTGCACTTGGTTTCATTAAATGATCTGGGATGACGTTCTTAGAATTTTTAGCACGCAAATCTAGATTTGAGAGCTCTTTCCAGAGATTTTTATTATTGTTAAGTCGGAATTCCAAGAATGCTTTTTTCTCTAGTTTTATGGTGCGGTTAGTAAGATTCCTCATCTGTTTATAGTACTCCCAGTGAGCCTGCAAACCACTCCTCCTGTATCTAGCCAAAGCCTTGTCACGAAATTTCATTAATAATTTTAAGTTATCCGTTAACCACGGTGCCTTTTTTTTTGTTATACGTACTGTTCTCAAAGGAGCGTGTTTATCAAAATTATTCAATATCAATGAATTGAATTTACTCACCTTTTCATCTATACTTTCCAAACTATAAATTCCGTTAAAATCAGAATTGCAAAGATCGTGTTGGAATTCCTCGGTACTGAACCGTTTGAAGTCTCTGAAAGTGTACTGGAAATCATTGTTCGCTGGGGAAGGGGAGCCTAATTTACAAGTTGATAGCCAGTGATCGGAGAAATCTGAGCAGTCCATCACAGAACAGTCGGTGAAACGTAAAGTATTAGAGCAAATGATAACATCTAATAATTTTCTACTGGTCGCAGTAATGCGAGTAGGTTTGTCAATAACTTGTTGCATGTTAAATGAGCCAATTAAATTATCAAATTCAATATGCAGTTTATCAGTGGTATCCAAAAAATCAATGTTTAAATCTCTGGCACAAACAGCATAATCAAAGCTTGGGATGATATAGGACATAACTTCATCGAATTTCGTGAAAAAATCAAGGCAAGATTTATTGGGTGGCCGATAGAGAGCCCCAACAGCGTATTTCATGTTTTCAACAGGAAATCTTATGAAAGACTAACATTGCGATGAGGTGTCAGAAATAACGCTATGCTCAAATGTTCCTTCACTAGCAAACTGGTACATAAAATTTGGAAATTTGACACGCCGAGCAATGCCACAAAGAAACCCCTCGGAATGGGTCTTGGCAAATCGGAACGAAATAGCCGAGATCACGTATTTTCATTATGAGTATAATATTCCATTCCAATGCAGCTATTGCATGTGTATATGTGTCTGGTTTCTCATACGACACGGTGGGCTGAACAGAGGCGTAGATGATCGAGGAGTTTGGGGTTGTTTATGTCCAGGATGAAGAAGGTAAACTCAAAAGATTGTTTTGTGATTCAAAGAGTTGATATTATTGAAGAAATGGTCAGAACAAGTAATGAAATCCATACTAATATTATAAATGCGAAAGTGACTCTGTCTGTCTGTAACCTTTTCACGCTTAACCCGCTGAACTGATTGACATGAACTTTATAATTTGGTACTCCGGACATAGGACAAATTATTTCTCAGGGGGTTCCTCAAGACGGTCAAATCAGGATTGAAAGTTTGTAAGAGAGTATTGTTATTTTTTAAGTTTTAGCATACATTTTAGATACTTCATTGAACATAAAATAAATAATTTATTAGAAATTCCACCCTTGAAGGGAATGGCAATTTGTAAGAGATTTTTGTTATTTTTTAAGCTAGAGCCATAAAACACTTGAATGTGTCTTTGGAAATTCTATCCTTGAAGATTGAAATAGGGGAATAAACATAAAACTATTATTGTAAACACTTGGATGATATGAGTAAACTCCTTTGGAAATTTTATCCTTGAGGTTTGAAATAGGAAAATAAACTTAGTGTGGGAGTTTCGTTAGTTTTATGTTTGATGAATACCATTAATCAGTTTTTTATTATTTGAATAGTATGGGGGTTGATGAAAGCTCGAAAAAAAAAATGTAAGTACTGATCCTACGCAGACAAAGTCGCGGAAAAAATTCCTAGTATATGGAAAAAATAAGTTCATCCAGCACATGACAGTTATGACTGTCATTATTAATGTCATTTCAGACAAGTAAACTATCAAATAACACACTACGTTCCCCTTATCACGTAAAAATATAAGTTATTATTTTGAAATATACGATATTGAAATCTACAGGGCGATTAAATTGTCATCCATTTTCGTTTTTTCTCTCTCTCTTGTAAAATATTCAGAAATCAGATACGCCCCTATGTGATAAGGAGGACGACTAGTATGTTATAATCATTAGTGAGTTGCGACTCGGCGCAAAGCGCCTCGTCGTCTGGCAATGTCCTCGATTATTACAAATTGTATAATAATCTCGTTACATCAATAGCTATAAATCTGATTTTGCACGGAAAACACAGTTCATTCATAAAAATGGAAAAGTAAACATAGCTACGACAAAATAGTTTTTTCAAAGTTGGTAATACTTTCCTGGAATAAATTGACTATTAACATTAACATTACCATTGAAAATGATATGAACTTCAAGGAATTTGTCTTTGGAAATGATGTTAATCTTTTTAGACGATAAAAACAATATAGCAAACAACATTTTCATGAGGAAAATATAACTGTGAAAGTTTCATGGAAATCGAAGAGTTTATCGTTTTCTTTTGTAGAAAGGACTTTTTGTACTTTGGAATTGAATTCCAACACCGACTCTGGGAGGACTATTTGACTACTTTGGAATCTAAGTTTTTCATCTAATTTAACTAGCCTTTCTTTGTTGTTGAAAAGTGCATTGAACTGCTATATACATTAGAACCGTTAATCTGCTTCATGACTATTTCAAACTTTATGGAAATTATTTTTTCGGCAACCGTCCGGGAAGTACCTATTTCTCGGACGAATTTTCTTTGAGAAAGTATCACTTCCCGGACTAGTCCGGGAAATGTCCGAATTTCAATATAAATATTTATATAAATAAGAATTAGAATGTTTCTGTTAGTACCTATCTTCTGTTCGCATTTCGATATTTAATACAAATAAGAATTAAAATGTTCGAAATTTTCTTCTACAAAGAAATATAAAAAATAAATGTGTCTCGATTTGTTATTCTACACGGTTGCCGAAAAAATTGTGTACGCAACACGTCCGAAAACAGTTTTTTTGGACTCGCAGACTTCCAGGACTCGCTAAACTCGTCCTAGAATCTTCTCCACTCGTCCAAAAAAACAGTGTTTTCCGGACTTGTTACGTAAATTACTATTGAAGTATTAAAGTAGAGTATAGATTATACATAGTAAAGGAGCACAGCACAATCTAGAACCTTGAGTGATGTGTAGAGAAAGATGTTTCCAGAAACATAGAAGTCACCGTTCAACTTACTTCTGGGAAACGAATGAGCTGTATAGAAACTCTAGTTGTATTTTTAAATAGTTCATGATTAACAGCGTGCATAAATACAGAAAGGCATGTCTGTGATCGAATAGCATGAAATGAAATGTGTGTCATCTATTTGCTCTTTGGAAAAACACGAAATGAAGGATATCCTGGACTTTCCAACGAAGATATTCTGAGCAGAATCTGTGTAGGTATGTGAAAATATAGGTAACTCACTTCTTTTTTATTAAGAAAGACGGACGCTCATGCCTTCAAAGAATCCGCGTGTCCCATCTAGTCGTTTCTGAGAATTAACTCATTTTGTTTCAACAAACATTTCATTTTAATTTAATGGTGCGGTAATAAAAGATTCTCGTTGATTCTGTCGTCAGCTGTTGGAAACTCATAATAAAATAAAAAGTAATATATAGCTGACTGTTGCCTATGGAATTTGAGAGTGATATATGAAGTCAAATAAGTATGGAATATTATCAAACTGCTTCAGTTTTCACTGAGAAATTCGCTCTAATACTGACAAGCAGTGGAGTAAAACTAGGGCCAAAATCCATCGTTTTTTTTTCGGGGTATAACCAAATCAGACCTATCTGATAATTTTCTTCGTGTAATTGTTCATCATAATCCAGCTGGACGACATTTTTTTGTGGGGATGAATTTTTTTATTCAACAAAGTACGAAAAAAATAGAATATTCGAAAAACGTGTTTTCTTAAATATATCAGTCAATATCTCGAGAACTACCCAAGATATCGATTTGATTTTTTTATTAATCGAAAGGGGATCATTTAGCGCTTCTCAACATATCATGAGCAAGATGAAATAAAATCGCGTTTTTATCTAAATAAATAGATAATGTGAAATAATAGAAACCGTGAAATCAAATTTTCATTGATCGAAAAACTTTTTTGTTATTCGAAATATTTATGTACATGCAGCGAAGAAAATTGAGAAAAGAGTCTAAAAAGTTTTTAGAATAAAAAATTCAACTCATATATGATAGTTTTGACGGTATGATTTTTTGAAAATGTCTGTTATTCCGCGTCTCCGGGCGACTGCTCGCGCTCGGCGAAATACCATCAGGGCCTACTCTCAATATCCGACCCATTAGCGCACTATGTTGTGTTGAGAAATTTTGCTTATGATAGTTGTTACAAAATCAATGATACAAGTAACGATAAAAATAATATTGCATTTCGTAATAATTTACAAAATCAAAAGAATTTGAACCAATCTAGTAAACGAAAAATAATGTCAATATTAATATTGTTCATTTTCTGATTCCGCTTCATCAACAGGATCTCTGAATGTATTCTGGCAGTCTCTACATTTACAGTCACTGGAACATTTCAAACCTTCTTTAATGCATTTACATTTATTATTTGTGCAGTTTTTGATGGTTCCGCTTCGGTATTTTTCTCGCAATCATTAAAATTCAATAATCTTTGAATATTATGAATGCTGGTGAAACTCTTCCTACATTCATTATGATACCCAATTTTTTCTTTTGCAGACAAAATTTGCTCTCTTTGCATAAGAATGCGTGATAAACCTTCCTTTTTTCTGCTGCTGATAATAACGAAAACAAGCCTTGTATCCGTGGATTTTTCGTGATTTTTTTCATTAAAGGAAACGCTTTTTTCATAAATGACACACTGCATGTTGAACGAATTGTTGCAAACTGCCCAACTAAAACTACAACTGCACCTTGTAGTCGCACTGGCACAATCCTGTTATGTCTCAAAAACTATACTACATAGATATACAAATTTTTATTAGTTCAAATCTTTTATAACTAGTTGTCAACATTTCATTCGCTGCATATATACACAAAAAGCTGAAAACAAAAAAGTTTGTCGAGTACTGAAAAAAACATTACATGAAAAGTGATATCTTGCGTTCCGAATAAATTTACGAAAAACTTATGATTATTTATCATGGTATCATACTTGCGTGAGAAACAGGAAAAAATTATCTTTCTATTGTAACAAAAATATTTCCATACCTCCTGCAGTTTCAGAGTTATGGGGTGATATTCATCAAGAAACGTGTTTTAGAAAAACCTTTTTTGTTCAGTTTTTTCTAAATAAAAAAGTTCGTCCCCACTCAAAAATGTCGTCCAATGGTATTCTAACAGAAAAATATATACCTCACTGTATTGTGAAGGTCGGAACTGGTTATACCTCAAAAAAAAAATTTCGAGAACGGAACGACTTTTTGGGTGGATTTTACTCCACTAAAGAGGATTATGAACAATATCTTCTGTATACATTTTCACGATAGGAATATTGTTGTCAAGTCTCCAAACAGATTAAAGCTTCTGCCCCCTACGATCTTCGGTTTAAATTTGTTAGATTTTTGGTAAAGCTTCTACCACTTGTCGCACACCTAGACCATGTCACCACATTTGTTAAAAGGATTACGATCCATTTTTTTTGCCTCATCAAATTATCCGTGATCAACAGATTTAAACAGTGTATAGTTCCTAGTTCTGGAGCTACAAATTATTCGAGTTCAAAACTAGCAACCCTGAATGAAAATCTCGCATCGAGTGGAATTCAAGTAGTTTTGGTGTTTGGTAGTTTATATCTCTTGAATTCTAGAAAAAAATGACCCTTTCCACAAACTATCAACTGCAATTGATTCATGGTCATTCTTGAGTAAGTAGGTACTGCATTTCAATTTTATTTATACTAGAAATGGCTTTTTCATAAACTAACAGAACATTTGATTTTGATTGAGAAGAGGAAGATAATGGTATTGAATCTGTGAAAGAAGTATGTAACATATTGTTTTCAATGAATTCTATTTCGAAACCTGACATATTTGGTCGATCACAAATTATTCGAAACTTAATACCAATTCTTACGAGGTAATTTTCTGCAATAAAATTCACTTTGCAAAATTGTCAAAACATAATCAGTACCTGTTTTCATTGAAGATAATATCCGAAGAACTGACCATCAAACCAGATTAGACGTTATAAATGTCAGACTCGGCTTCATGGAACGACAGAATGCATAATACAAGATATTAAAACATTTCAAGACAAATATTTCAAACGGTTTTTGACCGAATTTGGCGCCACAATAAGCGACTTGATTGTTATGTTATGTAAGTCAGACACTAACGAAGAATATCAGATCAGTACTAAAAGCAAGCGTTTTAGGTAGTGTATGGGGGTGTTTCATATTCAAGCAAAGATAAATGTATCGTGAGGAATGCTGGTGGGAATGATTCAAGAATGACTTCAGAGATGTGAAAGTTTGATGTTGAGTAAACATTTTACAATCATTCATAGAGAGTAATACTGGGTGGTCTAATGAGAAATTTCCATCCGGGTTTATTCAACAATTGTAATTTTTTTTTCTGGGAAAACTGCTAAAACTGGTTGAGTTTGGTATCAAGGAGTAGACATAAATTCAGTGAAACAAGTTCATTCCTCTGGTGGGTGCGAATACCCTCTAAGGTATTATTATAGGAAACACAGCATGCAATACCTAGGAAATATTGCCACAATACTACAATATTGAAATTACAGTTGCAATATTGTAGGAATATTCAGTTGGAAAATTCAGTTCGAAGGAACTCCGACTAAAACAATTGAAAACAAAAGTAGGTTTTTTTTTAAATAATATTTGCTGATAATAGTTGTGTCATTGTTTTGTTGTAAAGATGTTAATTTGAATGAATAATATTGCCGGTAGTTGACAAAAATTCATGCAGAATGAAAGTATGGAGTCGAACTGAGAATTGCCCCATGGTTGTCGTAAGAGGCGACTAAAAGGATATCCATAGGTGTTAGATGGTCTCCATCTCCACCATCGCTCGGTGAAATACCACCATATCGACTGGTGCTGTGAAATGGATTATTCCATGTTTCAGTATTTGGTCGATAATTTCCTTTCCTCTTTAATTTTTGAACAACTATGATGCAAACAACCAGTATATGCCAATACACTTGATCTCTTTCTCACCACCAATCCTGTTTCATGGAGTATGGAGTATGGGAGTTTGTGATCCACTAGGGAACTCCGATTACAACCTCATCCCCACTCCTTTTATGAGCAGTAATGTGCAATAATCAACTTATTGGACATACTGATGTTACTGACAGGGGAGCGCTATTGGCATATTCAGATACTCCATTCTGGTGAATAAATAACTGTTTTCAGCAAGGTGGAGATGCTCTACATTATTCAGTTGGTGCTTGTGACTTTCTCAGTAATGTATTTCCAAAAATTGATTGGCCAGCAAGGTCTCTAGATCTGACCCCATTAGACTATTTCTTATGCAGCAAGTTATGAATGAATTTCCACCTTGAATTGGATATCCAAAGCAAGCGTTAACTAGATGTGAGATGTGTGAGCAGAAATGGATTTCTTCCAAAGATTAAAAATAAGCTTGTTATTGAACTCTGGATATATAGACGGAAAGCTGGCTACATAAAAAGGCTTGTATCTGGCACACGATTCATTTCAATTGAAAAACGTACCTTTGCTATAGCTGACCACAAATTTGCCGGTCTGCCATAGCGAAGCCGCAGCTTAAAGGGGGACGTACGGTTGAACATGTGAAATTTAGGTGTGAAAAAAATCATAAGATACACGGATTCTAATTATGGAAAAAGCTGGTATAAAACAAGTCAAATATAAAAGTTTTACATAATTGAAAAATCTACAACTTTGATCCATACACATTTTTCACATAACATCAAAATTGCCAAGTAAAAGCGGAAAACCAATATTTTCGTTTTTATTAACTCCTATCCAATGTCCACTGATTCATTCAGAAAACCAGTGAAACATATTCTCATAGAGATATTTCATGATGTTCAAGAATATCTCAATCAAATCATTTGGAATATATTCAATATTTCCCTGATCCACGTTCGTCAGCTCAATATCCTGTATGACGTCGATCAAGTGTCTGTATTTCTCCACCGAAACATTACTTTTCTGTGTTTTTATATGTCGGTTCACCACAACGTTTATATTTGGACCTAAGAGGAGGGAAATTTGTTGAAAATGTTACTGAAAGTTGCTCCAAACGTTGGAAAATGTGTTCATGACAAAGTCGAGTAGCAGTGGTGGGGGAACTAGCCAGCAGAGGAGGGTACACCGGTGCGCCGACTTGAACAATGTAATTCCCCCACTACCGCTCTTCGATTCTGCCACAAAGCGTTTGTAGCAACTTTCAGTGACATTTTCAACACATTTCCCACCTCTCAGGTGAAAATCCAAAATATACAAATTGATACGAATGCCTTTAACATAATTTGAATATGACAATTTCCTTCCTTATTTTATGTGAAAAGAGCCTCTTATTTTTATCTATAGCTTCTCCTTAAGATGTCTAAAAACCATGGAGTACCGAGTGATTAGATTTTGTTTAGAATTTTTTGAAGACAAAACAAATGAATTAGTGGGCTACTTTTGTAATCGACTCCAGAGATGGCGTCCTCTTTCTCGTGTCAACACTGTCAACATTCCAAGGACATGGTGATTGTGATTGCTAATTGAATTTTAAGGAATTTTATCAAACTTTTGTATGCCATACGAAAGTAATAGTTCATACTTGAAGGGGAATATCAAGTTTTATTGAAAAAATAACACTAAAATTGTGTAATTTTTTCAAAAAAAAAATCTAAAAACCATTTGAAAGTCAATAGTTGTGCTGTAATAAAAAAAATGTTGTGCAATTTTCTTATATTATTGATGTGTTTCTTCATTTTCTTTAAATTTTAATAATTTGATCATGTTCCGTTTTTATGCCGACAATCCATAAAGATGAACAAAGTAGGTAACTAATTTATATTCAGTACAGAAATTGAGTGAGTACTCACCACTTATTAGAATCTGTAATATACTTTGAAACAGACATTTTATTTCAAAATGCCATGCATGTTCACAATATTTTATGGCAAAAATGTTTTCTAAACAATTCAATCAACTCTGGATGCGTTTTTATATCTTACCGTTTCTTGAAATCTTCATAAAGTAGCGAAAATCCGCGATAAAGTAAAAAATATAAATTTTTCTCCATTCCCACTGAAATCTATCAATGTTTTGTCTTTAGTAAGCTTGTGAAGGTTTTGGTTATTTTCCATCCATTCCTTAGTATAGTTGATCAAAAAATATACTTTTCTGTCGAACAAAATTGCACAATAGAAACATTTTCACTATTACACGTCATGTTGAACGGTTTTTTAAAAGTGGAAGAACAATATAACACATTAACTCATCACAAATATCAAATCTCAAATGCAATTAAACTCAAAGCCAGATGCACAGATATCAGCGCGAGAGCATGCGCATTAGATTGACCGGTGCTGATGGTGAATTTCCATGCGATGCAGCTGAACTGCAATACTTCTATGTAAAATGTGAGTTAATTATATTTCAGCAAAAAAATAAATAAATCATGACGAAAATGTAACAAATAGAACAGATTGGGGACAGTGATTCCGTATATTAATTATTAAGTATAATAATTATATTGTTTTATAAATTTCATATTCGTGAATCGTGGGCAAAACTTCAAACTTCTGTTCATGAAAATTTACCCTAACAAGAAAACCGACGGTGGCGGTGCACTCAAGTGTCGCGGGATATTCGGAAAACAACCCACAGATTCATTTGTTTTCTCGTAATCAAGTTGGCGAATGTCTCCTCGTTTTATCCCCCAGATTTGCAGGTATAAGTCGGTACACCAGGGTTTTTAGGCATCTCACTTCTCCTATTGTGTAATTTGATAAGAGTAAAACAGACTTGGCTAATAATCTAAGGAGTGAAGGTCACTAAATGAATAGAAGAAAAAGAAGAAGAAAACCAAAAGAAACTGGAAGAACAATATACATGTGTTGCTGGTCAATTATTGTCATTGAAAGAGAGTGAATAAATGATATTTTATTCGTCATACTTTTAACCAATACCTGTTCGTACGCCTCTGTCTCAGATGTCCTACAAGGACGTTGTATGTACACAATCCAACCAGTCCGACAATCAATAAATCCGTCTTGATTTTTTCATCGCTAACAAAGTTATAAAAAACTTTTTCCGCTTCGTACGCAACCGATTGCTGGGGATAATAAAAGACTATTCCGATTTCTAATATCGGAAAATGTCGGCTGGCCGTCGCAACAGCTGAACAAGAAGAAGGCACAATTAAAAGGTAAGAAGTTCTTTAATCGGCCACAAACGCAACACTCTGTCTAGAATACAAATGGAATCCTATGCCACACACGGGTAGACTCCTTAAAAAATGGCTGAAACATCGCTTGCTTGATGCTGAGCCGATTCGAAAAAATTGCCGGTAGGAGTCCTTGAATTCAAATGTTTTAATGAGGTTCTTTGCAGGTTCGCTAGGAATGTCACGCCGGACCAAAGCCGATACTGAGTGTGCGCTAGAGCTGAGATAGACAAGTTACCCACATTCACAATTTTCGAGTTTTTTCATCATCAGATAAGGACATTTTTAATTCACATTCAACATTCTTAATTTACATTCATAAAGTTTTTTCTACAGTAATGCTAGAGGGTAGAAAGGTAAAATATGAAGCAAATATTGATAATAATAATAACTCGTAAAATTCGTTTCCACTAGATAGCGCTCAGAATTCAGAAGCAGATAACAAAAATTTGAAATTAGACACTTCTCGCTGCAACGAAAACAGTTTTTCAACAAAAAATTATTTCGAAAGAAACAAGGTTTCCTGTCCTACCAGGACCGGCTCATTGACATAATTCTATTCAATAGGTCGGAAATCCTTCAGAAAAGAACTAATTTCCTGGCTAATACCACGACGAACGTTGAAATACACTTTATGAATTTCCCTGCAGAGTTCCTACAAGACTATCTCACAAAAAAACACGTGGTTTCCGAAATAACAATAAAATGGAAGGGAATTTGTTCACAATGAGCTTGTCAAGAAAGAAACAAGGTATCCTTGCCCTACCAGGACCGGCTCATTGCCATAATCCGATAAAATTGGAATAATTGGGTCGAAAATCCATCAGAAAACAACTACTTTCCTGGCTAATACCACGACGATTGTTGGATTACATCTAATGAATTTCCTTGCAGAGTTCCTACAAGGCTATCTCACAAAAAAAATCAATTTGAGTTTGAACGATTTGGGTTTGAGTAGCTTGATATATTCTGTAATATGATTATGAAGGTTTATATTCAGAGTTTTTCTGAGATCTTGTTAGTCTATCGAAGTTGTACGAGCAGTTCAGCATTACTTGTCTGACGATGATGTACATCTAGATGTTTAGGAAAGTGCGATTTTGTGTTATCGATTTCAAGAATTGTGTGGTAATTGAAAAGAGATGGTGAGAGTAAAAATCCTTAAACTTTAGAAAATAATTTACAGTAGGCTCTGTACTTATTGTTCATTATTTTATTCTCAGAGACTTTTACTGTTGTCTGGATATTTTAATGGATACAAAATTATACCATTATTTATGTGTAGGAACATGGCAGAATGAGACCTATCCAAAGCATGGAAATCCACTTCTTTCTTGAGTTGCCTTATACCAAAAATGCCCCTGGAAAGTTTTTCATTGGAATCGTTTATACAGTGCGGCTTTTTATAGTCACCCCCCCCCCTCCTGTTAACTTTCGTACGGTTTGACGTAGAGCGATAAAAAAAAACCGTTTCGAGGGTTTCACCGATATTACTTTTTGAAATATAACGCATTGTGATTGCTCGATAGATGGCGCGGGGGGGGGGGGGGCACAAAAACCTAATTTTTTTAAATGGCATGGGGGGTCGAGTGACACATCGTTAAAAAGAGAATTGGATTCTCTTTTCAACCATCTAATTTTTTTTAAATTTCGTTAATATGTTTTTTCACAATAAGCATTTGAAGTGTCAATGTAACAAAAGAAAACAAACTATTATGACATGTAGTATTTAAATAATTAGAAGCAAAATTGTTGTCAATTAACGAAGCAGGTGTTCGAAATGTCCACCTAATACTTCTTGACAATAAAAAATTCGATTCACAAATTCCTGCCGAACAATATTCAACATGTCTGCAGTTATACCAGCACAAACCCGTGTTATTCGTTCTTCAAGTTCTTCCAAAGAGTTGGATTGTTGCTCATACACTTTGGATTTGACGTATCCCCACAGAAAGAAGTCACAAGGTGTAAGGTCTGGTGATCGTGCCGGCCATTCGATTGGTCCACGACGTCCAATCCATCTCATAGGGTATGTTACATCCAAATACTCTCGAACTTGACGTTGGAAGTGAGGAGGGGCCCCATCTTGCTGGAAGGTGATGTGTTCCTGAAATTCTTTCTCATTTTCTTCTAATATTCCAAGTATGAGTGGTTCAACCGTATCTCTTAGTAAATCCAGGTACAAATTACCGTTTAAGTTTTCTTCCAGAAATAAGGGACCTACAATATGGTCTCCCAGAATTCCAGCCCACACATTTACTTTCTGTGGGAACTGTGTGTGACCTTCTCGAAAGATATGGGGATTTATATCACTCCAGTATCGCACATTTTGTTTATTCACATTTCCGTTCAAAAAAAAGGTACTTTCATCTGAAAAACAAATATTCCTAATGTAATTGGGGTTCCTAGCTATCTTTTCCTCCATAATTTCACAAAATTCCATTCTTCGGTCTGGGTCGTCTTCTGTGAGTTGGTGTAACATTACTAATTTGTATGGATGGAACTTGTGTTTCTTCAAATATTTTTTTACTGTAGCTGTTGAGACCCCAATCGTACTTGCTACACGAGAGGTACTTTGTTGCGGATTTACCACCATTTCGGCAATTATCGAAACCTTTGTCTCTTCGGGAATTGATTTTCGACAGCTCCACCTTTCCTACGAACACTGACAGTTCTGTTGAATTTTTCAACTAGTTCCCTCAAATATTTCCGAGTTATAGGATGTTCAGGAAATTTTTCATTAAAAATTCTCTCCGCTTCGTGGTAGTTCCGATGGGCCTCACCAAAATTATAAATTGCTTCAATTTTTTCTTCAAAAGGACGTATACGAACCATGATGATATCAAATATTCAAAGTAAATAATAATTATAAGTAGACAAAACTCCTCAGTGAATATGAATACAATAATTCATCAATCCATTGTACTTTTATAGGTAACTAATTAATTATTGTCATTTAAACAAATCCAATAAATAGTCCTTTCGTGGTACCTGTTATTACTTTTGTCATTAAAAATAAATGAAATGGGTATAATTTCGATATCCTAATACCTAATTAAGCTTTGAAAGGAATTCAAAATGAATAATTATTAATGTTGTGAATTGTCTTTATTGACCGTATTTCCTGGTATTGATTGCAATTGTGAATCACTAGAACAATTAAGGTATTTTCCTTCAAACATTATTATTTTAATACCACCCAAAATATTTTCCGTCCCATTATTCATCAAACCCTTCAAAAGTTATTGAGGTAAGTTAAGGAAACGAATTCAGATCCGCTCTTACACTTGACACTTCAAATGCTTATTGTGAAAAAACGTGTCAACGATATTTAAAAAAAATTAGATGGTTGAAAAGAGAATCAAATTCTCTTTTCAACGATGTGTCACTCGACCCCCCATGCCATTTAAAATGTCACCACTAACACAAAACTAGTTCTTTGAAAAGACACGGAATGGAGAGCCTAACAATGTTCACAATCATCCCACAGAAGTTTCGTCAGAGTGTGTAAGTGTTTTGGTTTTTTATTCCACTGCTGTTGGACCTATTAGATCTTTTTTGTGCATCTTTTTATTATAATATTATAGGATTTGAATTTACTTGCTACGAAAAGTATTAGACATGACGCAAACACTCTCTTCAAATCAAATTTGCAGGTGGAATATCCCGTGGAGAAAACTATTCAACTTTTTCTGACGTTCAATTATTTGTCAAGTGGAAACGAACACTAGACCTCGGAAGAATTCCCGGCAGTTTATCTTCATCAGCTGTCAAACGAAATATGCTTGAGTTGCGTAGTTGGCTGACAAGTGCGAATAGTCGAATGAAGTAGATATTTTTTGAAATGTTAACTCTGTCCAAGGCTCACTAGTTTGAAAATAAGGATAATCAAGGTTGTCTTATTTTTTGAATAATTTGTTACAACATCAGTAGGTACTATAGAAATCGAAGAACTGTGATTATAATGAGGCGACACAGTAACCATGGCTTCAGAAAATTTAGGAAATATTTTGAATACCCATAACCATTTTGGGGACATTTACTACAGATATTGGGCTTCGAAACACGATTACTCGTCCTACTGATTGTGATCGTAATATTGGATGTGATCAATAACAAAGAAATGGAATACCCAAATCACCTTCAACAATCATTTGGCATTGGGTATAGAACAAAAAATAGATTGACGATGAGAAGGTGAAGGATCAGCTTATGCTGTTTTTAAACTATACCGAAAAAAGAAAAAACTATGTACAAAGTCCAGTTATTGAGAATACAACTAAATACATATACCCAAGAAATTGCAACAAGAAATTTTTGAAACCGTAAGATTCTACGGAAGCGTAGAAGGGCTATTATTTTTTTATTTATTTTTTCTCCCTAATTCCGAGTTGCAACTCGGAAAATCACTAAATTCCGAGTTGCAACTCGGAAAATTACTAAATTCCGAGTTGCAACTCGGAAAATTACTAAATTCCGAGTTTCAACTCCGATGAAATTCCGAGTTGCAATTCGGAATTTAATAATTTTCCGATTTGCAACTCGGAATTCAGTGATTTTTCGAGTTGCAACTCGGAATTTAGTAATTTTCCGAGTTGCAACTCGGAATTTAGTAATTTTCCGAGTTGCAACTCGGAATTTAGTGATTTTTCGAGTTGCAACTCGGAATTAAGGAAAAAATTAAAATACAAAAATAATGGCCCTTCTACGCTTCCGTAAGATTCAAAATTCAAAAGCAATAATTTTAAACAGATTATCATTTTTTAGTTTTCAGTTCAGTCTTTGAAATAGAGCTCTCAATTTTTTTTGGAAGTCGAGCAATGTGTCATGACGAAATTCAGATTTCAAGTTATTGTACAGCTTTCAAGCACGATAAGAGAAGCAACGAGTACAGTATGCCGTGGAATGTTTTGGTACGATGAGGAAGTCTTTTTTCTAGAATTTACATCATTACTTTCTGAAAGAACTAATTTTTGGTTCAAATATGAGGGGGTTTCAGTTTTCAGAACTTTGTGAATGAAACAGAGGGAATGTAAATCACGCGTGTTGTCTCATCGCAATCAACCAATGCAGAAACGAACTCGAGTAAGTTTTTTCGCGTCAGAGGCAAGTAAAATCTTGAAAAAAATTGTGTTTCACAAAGTTTTATTTTGGTCGATTTAGGTAGGAGTCACGCTAAGAAAATAGTTTTTTTAAGAGTGCCATAGGAACTTTTGTTTGGCATAAAGTACGGACGTGTTTGCAGTCAAACCACGAACCAAGATTTTAACACTCATTTGAGATCGGTAGCTACTCATTATTCATATATTATATTCATCATTTGAGAAGCTGTTGTTCTCTGACTCTTAGAACCGGAATAAGGAACGGAAGATTTATGGACACCTAAGTTCAAATTGTGCGCAATAGATATATCGAAAAGTGATTTCAAGTCATTATATACTTCATGGCATGCTCTTCCATACTCATCGGGAAGAAAGCTATACAGGGTGGAACACGAGATTTTGGACAGGGAATATTTCGAAACTCAAGAGTAGCAGAGAATTGAAATTTTGGGGTGGTATAAATTTAAGCAATTGGTGCAGCTTTATTAATATTATGTTGTTATGTTCTGAAATAAAACTGCAAAATTATTGGAAATATAATATTATGACTGTAGCAATATTTCTAGACCTAAAACACATATTGACAAAAATTGACATGCAAATAACAAAAGTGTGGTATGTAAAGGTATATTAAATTCCGTAGTACGACTGAATCGTATGCGATTGTACTACAATTTTGTTGGAAATCGGTGGACCACCCTGTATAGTACCCAGCTGCCATGGTAACTTACTCGAATTGAATGCATCGAAAACAAAATTTCTACAAACAACAATATGACACCGGCTTCAAAATTGAACGTGCAGAAGCGAAAATAGGGATACAGCCAAGAAATAACCTTGGGAACCAACTGAAGAACCTATTACCGATTGCCAAGGTTGTGAGTTATAAGATGGACGTTTATCAATCACATTTTGTTTTAATTTTTCTTCCAGTTTTTCTTCACCGTTCTTTCCAATTATAATTCTTTGTAAAAAGCACACAATAACTGAAAGAAAACCAAAACAGGGACCGCTGAAACCCATTCAAGATGCGGATGCGGGAACCTCGAAAAATAGAAGCACAGGAACCAAAGGTACCTCAAAACAGTTAGCAAGGGAACATTTGAAACCACCTCCCTGGAAAATGAATAGATTATAGATACAGTCTTTCTGTCACAAAAGATGATCAAAGGACCTCACCTGCAAGAGAAACCGAAGCAGAGACCACTTGGATCCACTCAAAGGGAGCCAAGCAGGCGCCGACCAAAGTAACCCTCAAGTGTGCCGATGAGGTTCACAATTCTGGGCGCAGATACAGACTCCCCAGAAAAGGGAAAAAAAGGAACCCAAGGTGCTCCAAAACATAAGTTAGCAGGGAAACCTACCAAGGGTTCTTGAAACCAACTCCCTAGACTCTCGGGGCTAGAATGAATGGATACCAGGTACGGTCTGCCTGTCATAAGAAGCGACTGAAAGAACACGTCAATGAGAGGAACCAAAGCAAATCATTCGAGGGGGTCCAACCCCCACGAAGTTGTCTCTGAGTGGCAATCTTCGGTGCCGATTCAGCAGTGCCCTGAAAAAAATCAGAGGAACATAACGTACCCTCAAACACAAGTTAACGGGGTAACCTTCTGAGGAACCTCTGTAACCACCTCCTCAGGGACTCGGGGCTGAAGAGTATAGAGGTACGGCCTGCCAGTCGTAAGAGACGACTAAAAGACCGCATCCACAAAAGGAACCAAAGCAGAAACCTCTTAAACCCATTTGATGGGAGCCAAGCCAACCACTCCAAGGGTGCCGACCAGAGGAGCCCCCAAAGGTGCCTCTGAGGTGGCAACCATCGGGTTTCAGGCAGTCACCCTGGAAAAGAAAAATGTCTCCCAAACAAAAGTTAGCAAGAGAACCATCTGAAGGATCCTCGTGAACACCTCCCATCTGAAGGACTCCCCAGAAAAGGGAAAAAAGAGGAACCCAAGGTGCCCCAAAACATAAGTTAGCAGAAAAACCTACCAAGGGTCCTTGAAACCACCTCCCTAAACACTTGGAGCTAGAATGAATGGATACCAGGTACGGTTTGCCTGTCATATATAAGAATCCACTGAAAGCCCACGTCAATGAGAGGAACCAAAGCACTATCGTAACCACCTCCCTGGGGACTCAGGTCTAACATTATAGATTCCAGGTACTGCCTGTCGTAATATGCAATCAAAAGACCACTGTCTCCAAAGAAACCGAGACAGAGATCTCACTGGAACCCATTCAATCGCCATTTGCCAAGTCTAGGTGTGGCAACCCTAGGTGTGGAGACAAGCACCTCGAAATGGGGAACCAGAGGCACCAAAAGTACCCCGTGGGTTTTACTTCAGCTGTTGTAACTGTGTTTCAGAAGCTACTGGTTATTGGTTTATTCTTCATGTGAAAATAGTTTATTTGAATTATGTTATTACATTGCGAAAAGCAAAAAAAACACAAAAAAGAAGTTCCGGATACTACTGTTACCCAATAATAATAATACTGTTTTTCAAATTTTTTTCTTGCGCCTCGTATCGGAATCTAACGTCTTAATTACAACGAACATGGGTAATTCTCATTGTCAATAGAGTGTGAATGATTTACATAAAAATGTGGTCGATAGCACTTACGTAAGAATTGCGCTACGCTTCACAAATTACTTAGTACAATCGCGATACCCAAGTTCATGAGAAAGTGTATAAAAAGCGAGAAGGTTCAATGCTTGCACTCGACGACTATCAAGTTCACGGTTTGTTTGTTTATTTATATCTGTTTAATTCGATTCGATTCGCGTTATTTTGATAGGGAACGATAATGAAAGTTATTGAAAGTGTGAAAAGTGGATGTTTACTGCACTGGTGAATACCAGTGTTTTAAACACACTTTTCACGAGTGTATCATGCAATATTTTTTGCCACGGAATCATAATGATTCAAAAAATCAAAGCCAAATTTCAACAAAATTGCTATAGTTATATCTTTCGAATGTTAAATCAATCTATTCATAGAGTATGTGTTACTAAGGGCGTTGTCACACTTACCGATCCGACAACGACACGACACCGATACCGGCACGAACTCGTATATAAGGACACGCTACAGATTTGCCGGTTGGTGTGAAAGCATCACATTCACTTATATGCAAAATCGCGCCCACCGGCATCGGTGTCAGTGTCGTATCGTTGTCGGATCGGTAAGTGTGAAAACGCCCTAAGCGATGTTGGTTATCGCTAACAAAGTTATAAAAAACTTTTTCCGCTTCGTACGCAACCGATTGCTGGGGATAATAAAAGACTATTCCGATTTCTAATATCGGAAAATGTCGGCTGGCCGTCGCAACAGCTGAACAAGAAGAAGGCACAATTAAAAGGTAAGAAGTTCTTTAATCGGCCACAAACGCAACACTCTGTCTAGAATACAAATGGAATCCTATGCCACACACGGGTAGACTCCTTAAAAAATGGCTGAAACATCGCTTGCTTGATGCTGAGCCGATTCGAAAAAATTGCCGGTAGGAGTCCTTGAATTCAAATGTTTTAATGAGGTTCTTTGCAGGTTCGCTAGGAATGTCACGCCGGACCAAAGCCGATACTGAGTGTGCGCTAGAGCTGAGATAGACAAGTTACCCACATTCACAATTTTCGAGTTTTTTCATCATCAGATAAGGACATTTTTAATTCACATTCAACATTCTTAATTTACATTCATAAAGTTTTTTCTACAGTAATGCTAGAGGGTAGAAAGGTAAAATATGAAGCAAATATTGATAATAATAATAACTCGTAAAATTCGTTTCCACTAGATAGCGCTCAGAATTCAGAAGCAGATAACAAAAATTTGAAATTAGACACTTCTCGCTGCAACGAAAACAGTTTTTCAACAAAAAATTATTTCGAAAGAAACAAGGTTTCCTGTCCTACCAGGACCGGCTCATTGACATAATTCTATTCAATAGGTCGGAAATCCTTCAGAAAAGAACTAATTTCCTGGCTAATACCACGACGAACGTTGAAATACACTTTATGAATTTCCCTGCAGAGTTCCTACAAGACTATCTCACAAAAAAACACGTGGTTTCCGAAATAACAATAAAATGGAAGGGAATTTGTTCACAATGAGCTTGTCAAGAAAGAAACAAGGTATCCTTGCCCTACCAGGACCGGCTCATTGCCATAATCCGATAAAATTGGAATAATTGGGTCGAAAATCCATCAGAAAACAACTACTTTCCTGGCTAATACCACGACGATTGTTGGATTACATCTAATGAATTTCCTTGCAGAGTTCCTACAAGGCTATCTCACAAAAAAAATCAATTTGAGTTTGAACGATTTGGGTTTGAGTAGCTTGATATATTCTGTAATATGATTATGAAGGTTTATATTCAGAGTTTTTCTGAGATCTTGTTAGTCTATCGAAGTTGTACGAGCAGTTCAGCATTACTTGTCTGACGATGATGTACATCTAGATGTTTAGGAAAGTGCGATTTTGTGTTATCGATTTCAAGAATTGTGTGGTAATTGAAAAGAGATGGTGAGAGTAAAAATCCTTAAACTTTAGAAAATAATTTACAGTAGGCTCTGTACTTATTGTTCATTATTTTATTCTCAGAGACTTTTACTGTTGTCTGGATATTTTAATGGATACAAAATTATACCATTATTTATGTGTAGGAACATGGCAGAATGAGACCTATCCAAAGCATGGAAATCCACTTCTTTCTTGAGTTGCCTTATACCAAAAATGCCCCTGGAAAGTTTTTCATTGGAATCGTTTATACAGTGCGGCTTTTTATAGTCACCCCCCCCCCTCCTGTTAACTTTCGTACGGTTTGACGTAGAGCGATAAAAAAAAACCGTTTCGAGGGTTTCACCGATATTACTTTTTGAAATATAACGCATTGTGATTGCTCGATAGATGGCGCGGGGGGGGGGGGGGGCACAAAAACCTAATTTTTTTAAATGGCATGGGGGGTCGAGTGACACATCGTTAAAAAGAGAATTGGATTCTCTTTTCAACCATCTAATTTTTTTTAAATTTCGTTAATATGTTTTTTCACAATAAGCATTTGAAGTGTCAATGTAACAAAAGAAAACAAACTATTATGACATGTAGTATTTAAATAATTAGAAGCAAAATTGTTGTCAATTAACGAAGCAGGTGTTCGAAATGTCCACCTAATACTTCTTGACAATAAAAAATTCGATTCACAAATTCCTGCCGAACAATATTCAACATGTCTGCAGTTATACCAGCACAAACCCGTGTTATTCGTTCTTCAAGTTCTTCCAAAGAGTTGGATTGTTGCTCATACACTTTGGATTTGACGTATCCCCACAGAAAGAAGTCACAAGGTGTAAGGTCTGGTGATCGTGCCGGCCATTCGATTGGTCCACGACGTCCAATCCATCTCATAGGGTATGTTACATCCAAATACTCTCGAACTTGACGTTGGAAGTGAGGAGGGGCCCCATCTTGCTGGAAGGTGATGTGTTCCTGAAATTCTTTCTCATTTTCTTCTAATATTCCAAGTATGAGTGGTTCAACCGTATCTCTTAGTAAATCCAGGTACAAATTACCGTTTAAGTTTTCTTCCAGAAATAAGGGACCTACAATATGGTCTCCCAGAATTCCAGCCCACACATTTACTTTCTGTGGGAACTGTGTGTGACCTTCTCGAAAGATATGGGGATTTATATCACTCCAGTATCGCACATTTTGTTTATTCACATTTCCGTTCAAAAAAAAGGTACTTTCATCTGAAAAACAAATATTCCTAATGTAATTGGGGTTCCTAGCTATCTTTTCCTCCATAATTTCACAAAATTCCATTCTTCGGTCTGGGTCGTCTTCTGTGAGTTGGTGTAACATTACTAATTTGTATGGATGGAACTTGTGTTTCTTCAAATATTTTTTTACTGTAGCTGTTGAGACCCCAATCGTACTTGCTACACGAGAGGTACTTTGTTGCGGATTTACCACCATTTCGGCAATTATCGAAACCTTTGTCTCTTCGGGAATTGATTTTCGACAGCTCCACCTTTCCTACGAACACTGACAGTTCTGTTGAATTTTTCAACTAGTTCCCTCAAATATTTCCGAGTTATAGGATGTTCAGGAAATTTTTCATTAAAAATTCTCTCCGCTTCGTGGTAGTTCCGATGGGCCTCACCAAAATTATAAATTGCTTCAATTTTTTCTTCAAAAGGACGTATACGAACCATGATGATATCAAATATTCAAAGTAAATAATAATTATAAGTAGACAAAACTCCTCAGTGAATATGAATACAATAATTCATCAATCCATTGTACTTTTATAGGTAACTAATTAATTATTGTCATTTAAACAAATCCAATAAATAGTCCTTTCGTGGTACCTGTTATTACTTTTGTCATTAAAAATAAATGAAATGGGTATAATTTCGATATCCTAATACCTAATTAAGCTTTGAAAGGAATTCAAAATGAATAATTATTAATGTTGTGAATTGTCTTTATTGACCGTATTTCCTGGTATTGATTGCAATTGTGAATCACTAGAACAATTAAGGTATTTTCCTTCAAACATTATTATTTTAATACCACCCAAAATATTTTCCGTCCCATTATTCATCAAACCCTTCAAAAGTTATTGAGGTAAGTTAAGGAAACGAATTCAGATCCGCTCTTACACTTGACACTTCAAATGCTTATTGTGAAAAAACGTGTCAACGATATTTAAAAAAAATTAGATGGTTGAAAAGAGAATCAAATTCTCTTTTCAACGATGTGTCACTCGACCCCCCATGCCATTTAAAATGTCACCACTAACACAAAACTAGTTCTTTGAAAAGACACGGAATGGAGAGCCTAACAATGTTCACAATCATCCCACAGAAGTTTCGTCAGAGTGTGTAAGTGTTTTGGTTTTTTATTCCACTGCTGTTGGACCTATTAGATCTTTTTTGTGCATCTTTTTATTATAATATTATAGGATTTGAATTTACTTGCTACGAAAAGTATTAGACATGACGCAAACACTCTCTTCAAATCAAATTTGCAGGTGGAATATCCCGTGGAGAAAACTATTCAACTTTTTCTGACGTTCAATTATTTGTCAAGTGGAAACGAACACTAGACCTCGGAAGAATTCCCGGCAGTTTATCTTCATCAGCTGTCAAACGAAATATGCTTGAGTTGCGTAGTTGGCTGACAAGTGCGAATAGTCGAATGAAGTAGATATTTTTTGAAATGTTAACTCTGTCCAAGGCTCACTAGTTTGAAAATAAGGATAATCAAGGTTGTCTTATTTTTTGAATAATTTGTTACAACATCAGTAGGTACTATAGAAATCGAAGAACTGTGATTATAATGAGGCGACACAGTAACCATGGCTTCAGAAAATTTAGGAAATATTTTGAATACCCATAACCATTTTGGGGACATTTACTACAGATATTGGGCTTCGAAACACGATTACTCGTCCTACTGATTGTGATCGTAATATTGGATGTGATCAATAACAAAGAAATGGAATACCCAAATCACCTTCAACAATCATTTGGCATTGGGTATAGAACAAAAAATAGATTGACGATGAGAAGGTGAAGGATCAGCTTATGCTGTTTTTAAACTATACCGAAAAAAGAAAAAACTATGTACAAAGTCCAGTTATTGAGAATACAACTAAATACATATACCCAAGAAATTGCAACAAGAAATTTTTGAAACCGTAAGATTCTACGGAAGCGTAGAAGGGCTATTATTTTTTTATTTATTTTTTCTCCCTAATTCCGAGTTGCAACTCGGAAAATCACTAAATTCCGAGTTGCAACTCGGAAAATTACTAAATTCCGAGTTGCAACTCGGAAAATTACTAAATTCCGAGTTTCAACTCCGATGAAATTCCGAGTTGCAATTCGGAATTTAATAATTTTCCGATTTGCAACTCGGAATTCAGTGATTTTTCGAGTTGCAACTCGGAATTTAGTAATTTTCCGAGTTGCAACTCGGAATTTAGTAATTTTCCGAGTTGCAACTCGGAATTTAGTGATTTTTCGAGTTGCAACTCGGAATTAAGGAAAAAATTAAAATACAAAAATAATGGCCCTTCTACGCTTCCGTAAGATTCAAAATTCAAAAGCAATAATTTTAAACAGATTATCATTTTTTAGTTTTCAGTTCAGTCTTTGAAATAGAGCTCTCAATTTTTTTTGGAAGTCGAGCAATGTGTCATGACGAAATTCAGATTTCAAGTTATTGTACAGCTTTCAAGCACGATAAGAGAAGCAACGAGTACAGTATGCCGTGGAATGTTTTGGTACGATGAGGAAGTCTTTTTTCTAGAATTTACATCATTACTTTCTGAAAGAACTAATTTTTGGTTCAAATATGAGGGGGTTTCAGTTTTCAGAACTTTGTGAATGAAACAGAGGGAATGTAAATCACGCGTGTTGTCTCATCGCAATCAACCAATGCAGAAACGAACTCGAGTAAGTTTTTTCGCGTCAGAGGCAAGTAAAATCTTGAAAAAAATTGTGTTTCACAAAGTTTTATTTTGGTCGATTTAGGTAGGAGTCACGCTAAGAAAATAGTTTTTTTAAGAGTGCCATAGGAACTTTTGTTTGGCATAAAGTACGGACGTGTTTGCAGTCAAACCACGAACCAAGATTTTAACACTCATTTGAGATCGGTAGCTACTCATTATTCATATATTATATTCATCATTTGAGAAGCTGTTGTTCTCTGACTCTTAGAACCGGAATAAGGAACGGAAGATTTATGGACACCTAAGTTCAAATTGTGCGCAATAGATATATCGAAAAGTGATTTCAAGTCATTATATACTTCATGGCATGCTCTTCCATACTCATCGGGAAGAAAGCTATACAGGGTGGAACACGAGATTTTGGACAGGGAATATTTCGAAACTCAAGAGTAGCAGAGAATTGAAATTTTGGGGTGGTATAAATTTAAGCAATTGGTGCAGCTTTATTAATATTATGTTGTTATGTTCTGAAATAAAACTGCAAAATTATTGGAAATATAATATTATGACTGTAGCAATATTTCTAGACCTAAAACACATATTGACAAAAATTGACATGCAAATAACAAAAGTGTGGTATGTAAAGGTATATTAAATTCCGTAGTACGACTGAATCGTATGCGATTGTACTACAATTTTGTTGGAAATCGGTGGACCACCCTGTATAGTACCCAGCTGCCATGGTAACTTACTCGAATTGAATGCATCGAAAACAAAATTTCTACAAACAACAATATGACACCGGCTTCAAAATTGAACGTGCAGAAGCGAAAATAGGGATACAGCCAAGAAATAACCTTGGGAACCAACTGAAGAACCTATTACCGATTGCCAAGGTTGTGAGTTATAAGATGGACGTTTATCAATCACATTTTGTTTTAATTTTTCTTCCAGTTTTTCTTCACCGTTCTTTCCAATTATAATTCTTTGTAAAAAGCACACAATAACTGAAAGAAAACCAAAACAGGGACCGCTGAAACCCATTCAAGATGCGGATGCGGGAACCTCGAAAAATAGAAGCACAGGAACCAAAGGTACCTCAAAACAGTTAGCAAGGGAACATTTGAAACCACCTCCCTGGAAAATGAATAGATTATAGATACAGTCTTTCTGTCACAAAAGATGATCAAAGGACCTCACCTGCAAGAGAAACCGAAGCAGAGACCACTTGGATCCACTCAAAGGGAGCCAAGCAGGCGCCGACCAAAGTAACCCTCAAGTGTGCCGATGAGGTTCACAATTCTGGGCGCAGATACAGACTCCCCAGAAAAGGGAAAAAAAGGAACCCAAGGTGCTCCAAAACATAAGTTAGCAGGGAAACCTACCAAGGGTTCTTGAAACCAACTCCCTAGACTCTCGGGGCTAGAATGAATGGATACCAGGTACGGTCTGCCTGTCATAAGAAGCGACTGAAAGAACACGTCAATGAGAGGAACCAAAGCAAATCATTCGAGGGGGTCCAACCCCCACGAAGTTGTCTCTGAGTGGCAATCTTCGGTGCCGATTCAGCAGTGCCCTGAAAAAAATCAGAGGAACATAACGTACCCTCAAACACAAGTTAACGGGGTAACCTTCTGAGGAACCTCTGTAACCACCTCCTCAGGGACTCGGGGCTGAAGAGTATAGAGGTACGGCCTGCCAGTCGTAAGAGACGACTAAAAGACCGCATCCACAAAAGGAACCAAAGCAGAAACCTCTTAAACCCATTTGATGGGAGCCAAGCCAACCACTCCAAGGGTGCCGACCAGAGGAGCCCCCAAAGGTGCCTCTGAGGTGGCAACCATCGGGTTTCAGGCAGTCACCCTGGAAAAGAAAAATGTCTCCCAAACAAAAGTTAGCAAGAGAACCATCTGAAGGATCCTCGTGAACACCTCCCATCTGAAGGACTCCCCAGAAAAGGGAAAAAAGAGGAACCCAAGGTGCCCCAAAACATAAGTTAGCAGAAAAACCTACCAAGGGTCCTTGAAACCACCTCCCTAAACACTTGGAGCTAGAATGAATGGATACCAGGTACGGTTTGCCTGTCATATATAAGAATCCACTGAAAGCCCACGTCAATGAGAGGAACCAAAGCACTATCGTAACCACCTCCCTGGGGACTCAGGTCTAACATTATAGATTCCAGGTACTGCCTGTCGTAATATGCAATCAAAAGACCACTGTCTCCAAAGAAACCGAGACAGAGATCTCACTGGAACCCATTCAATCGCCATTTGCCAAGTCTAGGTGTGGCAACCCTAGGTGTGGAGACAAGCACCTCGAAATGGGGAACCAGAGGCACCAAAAGTACCCCGTGGGTTTTACTTCAGCTGTTGTAACTGTGTTTCAGAAGCTACTGGTTATTGGTTTATTCTTCATGTGAAAATAGTTTATTTGAATTATGTTATTACATTGCGAAAAGCAAAAAAAACACAAAAAAGAAGTTCCGGATACTACTGTTACCCAATAATAATAATACTGTTTTTCAAATTTTTTTCTTGCGCCTCGTATCGGAATCTAACGTCTTAATTACAACGAACATGGGTAATTCTCATTGTCAATAGAGTGTGAATGATTTACATAAAAATGTGGTCGATAGCACTTACGTAAGAATTGCGCTACGCTTCACAAATTACTTAGTACAATCGCGATACCCAAGTTCATGAGAAAGTGTATAAAAAGCGAGAAGGTTCAATGCTTGCACTCGACGACTATCAAGTTCACGGTTTGTTTGTTTATTTATATCTGTTTAATTCGATTCGATTCGCGTTATTTTGATAGGGAACGATAATGAAAGTTATTGAAAGTGTGAAAAGTGGATGTTTACTGCACTGGTGAATACCAGTGTTTTAAACACACTTTTCACGAGTGTATCATGCAATATTTTTTGCCACGGAATCATAATGATTCAAAAAATCAAAGCCAAATTTCAACAAAATTGCTATAGTTATATCTTTCGAATGTTAAATCAATCTATTCATAGAGTATGTGTTACTAAGGGCGTTGTCACACTTACCGATCCGACAACGACACGACACCGATACCGGCACGAACTCGTATATAAGGACACGCTACAGATTTGCCGGTTGGTGTGAAAGCATCACATTCACTTATATGCAAAATCGCGCCCACCGGCATCGGTGTCAGTGTCGTATCGTTGTCGGATCGGTAAGTGTGAAAACGCCCTAAGCGATGTTGGTTATTATGGTTTGTTCCCAAAAAAATTGATCTGTAGTTCAGATCCAATGAGAGATACGAGATATACAAACTTTCATTGATCAAAATAATAATATCTGATATGAAAGATGGAACTAAATTGGCATTGAACCAGCAAAATCCCGAGCAAAGCAGGTTGCTTTTGTGGATTATTTTGTTCCATTCGATTACTTTTCGCACTTCTGTTTTACTTTTCGCATTGGTAATTTACTTCTTGTATTGATGTTTGAAGTGGCGTTTTGACAACTGAAAAACTATTTTCACACGTGGAAAACATGTGTAATTAATAAATGTCCAATTAATATTTGAATCATATTTCAGTATCTTATGGATGCCAAGGAGGATATATTAAGTCTATGAGGGATATTTTTTTAAATACGCAAATGTGGAGAGAGTGGTGATCTATAACCGAGGGCGACTACATTTATTCTTCACCGATGGTGTGCCTTAGGGACCTGTACTTGGACCTCATACTTCATTTCCCAATGGATACAACTTCAAAGGCTCCTTTTACATCTATGCTGATGATAGTCAAATTTATTTTTCATTTAGCAGTGATAACGCTATACAAAACCGGATAGTACAGCACTTGAGGTCATGTCGTAAGAAGCGGCCTTTGGAATCCATTCGAAGGGAGCCAAGTCAACCACCCATGCCGACTTGGGGAAACCCTTAGAGAAACCGAAAGTTATTCCAAAGAACTCCGCAAGGAAGAAGGAGAAGAAGAAAAAAGAAGAAGAAGAAGAAGAAGAAGAAGAAGAAGAAGAAGAAGAAGAAGAAGAAGAAGAAGAAGGAGGAGGAGAAGAAGAAGAAGAAGAAGAAGAAGAAGAAGAAGAAGAAGAAGAAGAAGAAGAAGAAGAAGAAGAAGAAGAAGAAAAAGAAGAACTAATGGAATTGAGCTCTTTCTAAAAAACGGTGCTCAGAAATCTAACCTGGGAAGTCCCAAGAAATGATTTTTGGTCGTAAGCAATTGGAAGATGTGACAGAACTAATAATGAAAAATAGATAATACTATCCAATAGATATTTTTGTTGACAAGTATGCCATAGTTCTTTACGACCGTTGAATTATATCAGTTTTGTACTTGTCAAAGTTTTCTACAAAAACTACTTTGCAACATTCAATATTTGTGAGTTCACTTACCTCTTCATAATCCAACTTCGACGTGAGGGTGAAAACCCCGGTTTGCGGGTTTAAGGAAAATACGTCGTTGGCCCAATCACTGATCACGGCATAGGTCAGCTGGGCATTGATGCCCAAATCAGGATCTGTTGCCTTGATTTGTCCCACTCTGAATCCTCGTAGGGCATTTTCCGGGATGTCGAAGGAATAGGCGCTTTCCAGGAAAACTGGAGGGTTATCGTTCGTGTCTGTGACCTAAAAGAGAGAGAAAGAGATTTATTGAAGAGCAAAAATCTTTGAAACTTTGAAATAAAAGTAAAGAGATGATGCATAAACAACAGCAACGATACTTCATGGTTGATGGTTGCTAAAACATCGGTAGTTATTCTAGTTAAATTCTGAGGAATCTCAGTCCGTTTTTCTCAACTATGAATTAAAACCTGTTTGATTGAATGTTCAAGAGTATCTTCAGGATTCTCACAAATTTTTGAATGTGCCTCTAGCTGAAGCTTTTTGAATCCTACAGCTGAAAAGTGAATACGCCACCAAAAATCATCAAGTCCACATGAAGCGCCACAGCAAATAATAATAATAGCCGTTCTCTATCCGCATAGGCTAGTGTTTATGAGGGACTATTATTATTTAAATCACATATTAGGCACATGCTTGCGATTATTATTAAAACAGAATTAAATAGATGAGTTTTGTTTCTGATTCCAAAAATGACTCATGATACATTGAAACAACTATTTTGTCATTGAACGTGTCAGAAATTTTGTGATCAGGGAGCTTTCCTGAATACATTTCTTCAACGCCCTCAATGTATGTCCACCATTACCTTTATTTAAAAAACCCCAAAAATTTTATGTGCGGCTTCGCCCTCCACAATTTTCTGACTGACTCAAAATATGAGGAAACAACCTTCGATATCAAAGTATGAAGTATAAGTGCGAATATGAATGCTACTCATATCACGATAAATTTGAACCGTTTGATGTGTTACAATGGAACCGAAAATATTTTGAAGGGTATTACTGAAACTATACTTCTTGAAAGAAGATACATTACAATTACTCGACAGATGGCGCTGGGGGCACATGAACTTGAAAATTCTGAAAGGCATAAAGATCGAAATTGGGAAAATATTGTGACACTAAACCCCCCATGTCATTAGAAAATTTTAAGTTTATGTATCACTATTTATTATTTCAAAAAGTAGAATTTTGCCATGTCTTTACGTCTAACCTTTCAAAAGTTAACAGGCGCACCGGATGTAAAATTATTTCATTGCGCATTAATTTTTCATAACGAAAAAAAAATATTTGTCAGAATTATAGGTTCTTGATCAAGATGTTATGAACAAAAAATTAATTAATCAATCAATCAGTTAAATCAAGTGGGAGTTGGTTTCTATGTATTCATTATGTAGGTACTTATTGACAAGAGAGGCCTTGGAGTACTCAAGTACTCAATAAAGACCTTATAATAATCAAGTTCAATAATAAATTGAAGCAAATCAAGTAGACCGAGAAACGTTTGTGACAGTTTTGTTGTGGAAGATAAAATTATAATTTGTACTGCACTGTTCAGAACCTTTGGTGTAGTACGAACAATAAAAATAAAACTCCAGGTTTATTTAATACTTTGACAGTATATACGGTGATGGTCAAAGTTATTTAATTTCAAAATATAAATATTTTAGCTGCGGAACGA
This sequence comes from Chrysolina haemoptera, assembly GCA_958298965.1. Taxonomy (NCBI): domain Eukaryota; kingdom Metazoa; phylum Arthropoda; class Insecta; order Coleoptera; family Chrysomelidae; genus Chrysolina; species Chrysolina haemoptera. Next base: position 50,409,476 of record OY282585.1, read on the forward strand.
ACTCGCTAGCTCAACTGGTTAGTGAGATATAGTCATTCGAATATTGAGGGGTTGTAGGGGGTGAACGACGCGTATCTGGGATGGTCAAGAAGTCGTTTGCTTTAATCATCTCAAGCCCACGACTGACCTTTTTTGAATAGAAGCGCGTCCACTATAAGGCCAATTGCAATGCCTTTCATATTCCTTGTTGGTTAATTGTTGATTTGCTATAGGAACAGTTAACTCTGCTTCTCCATTTATCCTCCGTTTGCACTTTGTGGTCATTGATCACTGGCCAGTCGTATCATTAGACACGTCGAAAAATGCTAGATGCCGTTATGGTTTCATTTTCAATTTACGTGGTATCAAGTGGCTTTTGACATCAGGTGTGCCGTGCCTAGTGTTTCAGGAATCTCGTTTGGAATTAATGGTGGAGAGGTAGCAGCTTCCGTATATTGTGATTTTTCCAAAGGTTTCAATTGAGTGAAATAATGGGATTTTCATTTTGAACACAAGGCTTGATCAGAAAGGAATTTGTATTATCTTCCGGTATTTAGAAATCTTGTGAGGTTCGCCAAAAATTAACGTCTTTTCGTCAGCCGAGTAATATATTGTTCTTTATCCACTTTTGGTCAAAACTGAGATAGGCATGTGAAAATAATTCTTAAAATCAGCTTCTATATTCCCTAAAATCATTACCATTAGTCTGCACATTCATCATCTGAATTGTTGGTATTAAAATTGTTCTCTGTCTGTTTTGTACCACAATACTGTGGAACATAATGTATGTTAATATTATATTGTTCAATATCTTTTTTATCTTGATGAGTGAACACACACTCTCTTTTAGCTTGAGAATATTAGTGAACTCAAATGATAGTGAATTTCTATCACCGGGATATAGAACAAAGAATATTGCTATAGTAAACCTTAACATCTCGAAGATGATGATGATGAAATCTCAGAAGAGCATCGGCTGTGAATGTATCTGAAAAATAGATACTCATAGCCAACATATTTGAGGTGTGCCAGAGGACTAAAGAAGTTTGTGAGAGAGACAACGCTGATGACGAAAAATCAATTTACGGAAAGTGAAAAAGCTTTTGGAATGAAACAGAAAACACGGTTTTTGGGTGGATTAACATTGAACCTTATATGATTTTTTAAAGGACATTGCTGGTGGTCACACCGAACATTGAAATAGATACTTCATTGGTTACTCTTGACATAACTACGCTGCGGGCACTAACAAAGAAAAAAAAAGCTTAGGTCTCAGTAGCGTTTCCAAAACATTATGGGATTCCCGTTGTAGAATTTCATGCAGATGTAAATTTATCTTGTTCACACTACTTCTCTTTCCATATTTGGTTTCATGGGTCGAGAGCAGAGCTCTGGAAAAGAAAGCGATTTAGAAGATACTGACATTCATAAAACGGTGTTCTGGACAACAGTTTGTTCCAAAGGGATCGTTATCGATATAATCTTGGTGCCAGAATCGATCCCCAGGATCTAGCAGGTCCTTGCCTTCCAATCCACCTCCCTGTGAAATTGTCGTCTACAGGTGCAACAAAATATGGAGGAGCTCCGAGGGTGTCGATAGGGGGCGGGTAATGGGAGTAATCACCCCCAAGAAGATTAATAAAATAGGATTTTATATCCAAGTCCAAGATACCTGAAAGCCTTAACCCCTGAAGCAGCTTCATCTTGTTGAGAAGTGTGCTGACTCTCAAGTAGATTATCATCGTCTTCAAGCAGTTGGGTGATTCTGGGGTTCACAACGGTATCAAGAAGTTCAAGACACGTTTGTCCTTTGAGGTAACCATCAATAAAATATGAACCTACAATATGGTCTCCCAGAATCCCAGCCATGTACCAATGAGGATTCACGTCAGATGGATAGTGACTCCAGAAATGTTAACAAATATGCGAAGACAATTCGAAAATCGCTTATACTTCTGTATGGAACAGAACCTTCCAAATGATGATAAAATTACAGGAACTGGAAAATAAAAATATCTTGATACCACTTAGTTTTCATTAAAACTTCTACAACACCCGATCTATTCTCAATTAAATTACACTGATGTATTTGTATACCCTTCAAAATGATGTTTCACAAGTATAGTAGTCCTATTGAAAATTCTGGGTATGAGCGGTTTGACAGCACAACGATCCCGTAGAATTGGGATGCTTGGGACAGTGGTAGTGGTGTGAATTGGGACAAATTACACTACATTAGACATTATGTCCTACCATCTATCGGTTGGAAGTGAAACCAAAATTGTTACACTAGAAGGATTCGGTAGATGTCAGGGTAGTTATCCATGAAACGTAACGATATTTGTATCCATTGAGTGTCGATGTGATTCAACTTCAAATATAGGTAAGTAAATAACAATTTTTTATGACAGTTACACTTCCTATGAGACACGATGGAGTATTTGACACTGGTACGTCTAGAATTTTTTCTGAGGTTCTCTCGTAAAACTTTGCCATATTTTACTTACCTTATATTTTTTATATTTTTGTGAAATGACTATCTTTATTTTTTTCGTTCTTTCTCAGGGTGACTTGGGACATGCCATCCAAATAAAAGGCGTTTGGGAAGTCGCAAATATCGCGACTTCTCAGAAGAAACAGTTCATAGAAGATAGAGGAGGCATGGTTTTTGGCGAAATTGCTTTGAGAAAATTTGTTTTCGATCATTTATGTATATTTTTTTGTTCTTTGAGTTTTTTGGATTTGTTGCATTCTACGAATGTCTTTGTTCAGTTTATTTTGATGAGGTATTAAAATCACATATCATTATATTAGCCTAATCCTCACAAGTTATTCAATTTTGTTCCCGTTTTCGAAACATTTGATCGATAATTTTGAAAAAAATCTCTAATGCGTCCCAAGACACCTTGAAAAGGCGTTTCTTGACGACAACCATGCAAATTAATAACGTGTCCCAAATGTTCAAAATCAACGGGTATCGACGAGCGCTATTAGTGGTGTGTCGCATTGCCACGTGGTCCGTTAATGCGTCGGGTGGGATAACAAGAGAGGCGAACAGTATCGCGTCTATCTGTTTTTGTGGTATTATTATATCATTGCGTTCCTTGTTGCTCTCGTAGATTTCTGTCTATGTATACCCCAGATAAAAAGTTTCCGATACTGTATAAGAAGCTGCTAAGATGGTGGGTTTATTTGAGTCTTAGTCGATACGAATCGTATCCTACTGAGAATAAAGTATATTTGTATTCGGGAAAAAATTGAATTCCTTCAACGAGTCTGTCGATTCAGCGACATATCCCGGAGTGACTAACGATACGTTCACCTCATACCGTTAAAAATGCAGAATATTCCCGCATACCTGAACGACAAGTACAAACATGTATATCATTAATAATGACAACTAATCACTTAAACCACGGTGCATGTCAGAAGACTTTTTCGTACGTCGATAATGGTGATCCAACGTAAAAATATTAAACATATCGACATCGTTCACGAGATATCAATCTTCTCACCAGTGGCGTGTGATTTTATGTACGGAGTCATCAGATAGAATGAAATAAACTCGACTTCTATTATCTGTCGAACAGAGGGTGAAAATAATTGGTTTGTGAAGTAAAATAAAACTACTGGTTTGTCACAAGCATCTGTTTCGGTTTCCATTCTGTTTTTATTATGTCAGCATCATTTTCAGTAGTAATACCACGAGAGAATTGAAAATAATCGATTATACTTCCGAGTCACGAGACGTATTCCTTAAAACACCACTCGAGCTAGAGTTACGAGGTCAGTATAATCTATTATTTTCGATTGCTCGAGTGGTATTCGTTATGATTATACATCGAATAAACTTGATGATTCTTTCTTTGATGTTAACTGACAAACATCAAATAATTTTTACAATGATAGAACTGTTATATTTGGAGGGAGCGGAAGTTTATTTAATAATCGGCAACATCGAGTTGCTAATGACAACATTCACTTTGTTGACAGTACTAAACACCAAATCGATTATATATGTATAACACGTTGTCTAGGGTATATTCAATAGCAATACTTGGTAACTAAGTAGAATCCGCAGTGGCAATCAACCACTTCAATGATGTATAATCATCTTAACAGTGTTTCAGGAAGAAATTTTTCTGAGCTGGTGATACTGAAAATATTTGTGGATAATTATGGTCTGGTTCCCACGAAAAGGAAAATTCTGAGGTGGTTAGAGAAAATCATGAGAGCCGAGGGAAACACCTTCCGTGGTAATGAGTTCCAAAGTTTTACTGTTCTGGATAGGAGGGGTTTTCGGCTTGTTTCTGAATAGACAACGAATGAAGGTACGAACTGAAGTAGATGGGTCAGCATCGATGGAACTTCTAACGGTGGAACAGTTGATGATATTCCAGAACAGAATTGTCCATGAAAATATCTATAAAACAGAGACAGATTGTGATCCTTCTGCGATGTTCCAGAAAAGTGTTAGCGATTCTTTACAAACTAGACAAGTGGTCCATTTCTGGACAGAATCTGAAAGTTTCAGTATGTGATTTGGAGATGCGCCCCATATATCTGAATATTATTCAAGGATAGGTGGTTTAGGTGGCTTATAAATAATGATCAGTTAACAGAAAGTGAAATAATTCTTGGCATTAAACAGAAGACCAAAAGATAAAGAATCTTTTGGGTTTTGTTCGCATAAAATTCTACCGATTTCTTGGATAATATTCTGGAATATTTCCGTATTTAAATCGTTTACGTTTCTTCCTCACTCTCTGCTTGTTTTATGGGCCGATGAACTTTGGAATAGAAAGTGGTTTGAACAGTGTTAGTGCTAGAATACATCTCTGCTGAACACCACCATTCATTGGATGTGTCTCGGATCTATCAAAGACCACGTGTCACAACACAACTGGAGTACAAGCTATGAGATGGAGATGGGAAATTTATTTATCAATTTTATCAACCGCAGATTCACGATGCTCGTTTATTAGAGCCGTAACTAGGTGGATGGCGCCCGTGGTGAACATGTAGGTTTGCGCCTCCTAACAATAGTAAAACCTCAGATAGCTTATATTATTCAGATCAAAAGTTATTTTGGCTTACCCTCGCTCAGCGTTGGTAACTTCATGTTGTTATTATATAGATATAGATTATATATAAGGGACTTTCGTGCTACAAGCCTCTACACCGCGACCTTTTCAGATCTATTGTGTTTGTCCTCGAGATCATTTAGAGTTCTTTGTCTAGCCCTGTCTTCTTTACGAGACTCCACAGGCTAGTTTTTAGAACTCCCATGAATCTGGGAGCTCTTGGTTTTTCTTCTCCCAGCGTTAGAAACCTTTGCCTTGACAAATGTTTCCTCTTCTAACTGACAGAACCTGCAAAGCATTTCTTCTGCCAGGCCTATTGTACTCATATGTTTGTTGAGCCTACAGTGCCCTGTGAGAAGTCCTACTACTATTCTAGTAGTGTTCCTCTTCTGGCTTAGTAGATAGTCTGTGAATGTTGGCTGCGGTTGTTTGATACACTCTTTGGCCTGTCTCATCCCTGGTGCATTGTTCCACCATTCTTGAGACTTCTGTTGAATCCATGATTTGGTGTTTGTTTTTAGTACAGCTTTTGCTATACCGCAATACGGTTCTGGGCCATTCAGGGCCTTACTTGCTCCTTCTCGGGCTAGTGTATCGGCCTCTTCATTGCTTCTATAACCTGTGTGTGCTGGTACCCAGGCTAGTGTCAGTCTGTTCTGACTGCCCAGCTCTTTTAGGGCTTCTATGCAGTCCCAAACAAGTTTTGAGGTAACTTGCATTGAGTTGACTGCTTTTATCGCAGCTTGGCTATCTGAGTATATGGCAATGTTTTTTCGTGAAAAATCGTGCCTTATTAGCTCTTGTGCACAATGGTGTATTGCAACGATTTCCGCTTGAAATATCGTCGCATGTTTGCCCAAGCTCAGTGAGATTTTCATCTTCGGCTTGGTTCCGTAAATGCCGGCTCCTGCACCTTCATCCGTTTTGGAGCCGTCAGTGTAGATAGCGATTTCCGCATTGATGGGAGGCCCCCCCTTCCACGCATCCCTGTCCGTTATACTTGTCTTGAAAGTTTTGTCAAAGCTATATCTGGGAAGAATGCCAACTGATGGCATTCTTGTAACCGGGTCGTTGTCCAACTCTTCATATAGCTTGTTGTAGTCTCTCCCGTGCATATTGCTAATGGGTGCTTGTCCTCTAAGCAACCTGCTCGTGACAGACCTGGCTTCGGCTTGGATGTGTATGTGTAGTGGAGGTAGGTTGAGCAAGACCTCTAAGGCGGCTGTTGGGGTGGTTCTCATGGCCCCCGTGGGACTCAGACATGCTTGTCTTTGTAGTCCTCCAAGCCGTCGAACCACTCCTGCCTGCTTGGTCTTTGGCCACCAAACCACCGACCCATACGTTATCATGGGTCTGATAACTCTGGCGTAAAGCCATGTAGTCATTTTTTGTTGTAGCCCCCAATTTTTTCCTCACATTCTTCATGTTGTTAGGAATATAACCCATTAGGTAATAATGATCCTCCAGCAATTTTGATGCTCGCAATTGTGTAATAAAAATAATCCATCGATCTCAATAGACATTCTAAAAACATTTGTATTTTTTCCATTGGCAGATCTAATTTCTGAAGGCAGAAAATTATAAATTGAGTTCACAGCACAATAAGTGATTAAATGTACTTGTTTTTTTAAAGTTCAGGATATGGTTTTCTTTTGCATTCCTTTTCTGACATCTACACACATCCTGATTGACCTTCATTCATTTAAATTTTTGTGAATGAAGCAAGTTGTTTTGAAAATACATATTTCAGTCATCATAGTGGCAATTCTCTTTTTCTTGAAAGTTTTTCAATATTTTAAATATCAAGTTCGAGTATTTACGAGTGTGACACTGTTGACCCTTCTGGTAATTTAGGAGTCAATAACCTATCAGTTGCCCATCTTGCCGACGGTAGAAAAACAGCTCATGCATATTTTTGGTCAGCAAAGAGGCTGAGTTGGGCCGTGGGACACATTTGCAATTTCATTTCCACTGGTTTAAAACCAACAAAAAGATAATTCGGCTTGAAATTGAATGTTTTTTGCAACCTTCGATTTTTGAGGGGTGGTGCTCTCACAGTCGTTTGTTTATATTTTTTAAAATGTTTAACTTTTGGTAATGATACTCAATCTAGACACTGAATTAAGTGAACATTAGTAGAGTTATTCCACGTAAATTATTAATTTGTTGATGATATTTCTCGTATAAGCATAATATTTTTTATGAATACGGCCCAATAGCATATTAGAGAGAGAAAACAGAAAATGAACGCTTTCCAGTCACATAGGTATAACAGAAAGGTTGTAAAAATCGGTATTTTCTATTACTTTCGCGGAATATTGATGAATCTGTTCGCGATAAAAATGTTGCCAGAACAGCAAGGAAACGCCTTGAAATTTGGAAATACAAAATCTTCACATTTGAACTCCGATCACATTTTGCTCCAACTATTATTTAATTGCTCAAAATTTGGACGTTTTAGCTTGCATTGGCAACGCTGCAAGGCACCAACTGGTGACAACTGAACTTACGCCATCTGTCGACCAATGTCTAAACTATCAACATCTTTAGGTTTGAGATAACACTAGACTAGTGTCACTAGCACATATGAGCGTTTTTTGATACAAAATTATATAATGCGGCTTTTAATAGCCCCTGCTAATTTTTGAGGGTTCGATGTTCAAAAAACCATTTGGGGGCTATCACAAATACTACTACTTGAAATCGGAGACATGGTGATTGCTCGACAGAGGGCGCGGGGGGCATATCAACTTGAAAATTCAAGAACTTGAACGTGAAAAAAAGTATCTACGAAATTCAACAACATTTAGATAGATGTAAAGAGAAATAAGTTTTCTTTTCAATGATATTCAACCCCCAAGCCATTTGAATTTTTTTAGTTAATGTGCCCCCTCGCACCATGTCTTTGATTCGAAGAGTAGTATCGGTGATACCCTCCAAGGAGGTTTTTCCATTTCCATGTTTGTACGTTGAATCGTTCAAAAGTTAACAGTTGGGGGGGGGGGGGGGGAGCCGCACTGTATAGCACCACTACCTATTACATTTTGTTTTAATGATATTTCCTACATCGGGAGATTTTTTCGAGTTAGGAATAACGAGGGTCTTACCTTTCAACATGCGATCTCGGCATCAAGCCTGAGCAATGCTTCAAGCAGTAAGAAAGCCTACACAAAACCGCCAAAATCAAACCACATCACAATCAGTGACGCACAGCCCCGAACACAAGTAGCATTTATCAGTATCATAACTATCGCCATTATTATTATTATTCCCATCGTTATCGACGACCGAAAAACGTTCACATCGGCAGCCGTTCGAGAATCGTTAATCTCTTCGGGATCGAAGTCAGGTAGGTAATTAATTAAAATGGTAAAAACAACAAAGAAAGATGGATAAGATATTTTGAAGAAATGCGGAACTCGTTTCGGACACCGCAAACCTGCCGTCTCGAGGAAGGCGTGTTACCGCGTATTACCTCAGCGAGACGCGGTCCTAGCACAGGTGCTTGATTGCTATATTCGCTCGCAGCGCCACCAAGAGGACTTGCCGGGATTTGTGAGAATGACTAGCTAGAGAGAACCGTTAAAACACAAGGTCTATGTCATCTGATTGCTGATCAAAGATTCCTGCTTAGGCAGAAGAAAAGTTACTTAGGTCTATCGTCCACCAAGGATGCAACGTTCAACATGAGAAATCGAAAATAACTAATTTATTTGAATTTGCTAATACTGAAATGCTTCTCTTGACTGCAAATGAATTGTTGCTGATATGTGGGAGGTAATGTTTCATACATGTTTTCTTGTCACATGTTGTATGCGGCGTGCTTGATACATCCTTGGTAGGCGACCGGCCTTAATTCGGAACCTTGGGTCGTCCCCGTTTCCTCGTGGTTATATGGGGAGCAATATTGGTTCTGGAGAATGACATTATATAGCTACATGAATTTATCGCATGTTCAGGTGTCTCGGTGTCTCAGTGGGTTCCCGGAAAGGCACTAAAAAATCGTGTTAGAACATTACCTTAGATAAGTTTTCGTCTTAGGCCGTTTGGATTTTCATAGAAGATATTCAATGCCTGGTAGAGGAGCCCACCATGCCTTCTTGGTTTTATGGTGAGATCTGACTGCTATTATGTTCCGAGCAAGAAGTTCATATAAAACTTATCTGCCAGTTTTTTAATGTGGTCCTCCAGAGGTGGCGTATCAGTCAACCCCCTTACATTGCCCAGCCGGATGTATTTATCCCTATTTATGACGATATGAGGTACCTTACTTTGCACCCTCTCCAGTCTCAGCAATTGAGGTTTGGAAAGGCTGCAAAACACTAGAAAGGCATAGACTAAAGTCGCTCTTATAACTTGCTTGTAAATCAGCACATTGTTTTCAAGTACCAGCCTGAATCCCCTCGCTATCAACGTCATGTTCATCTCATAGCGCCCGTACCTCGTTAACTAGGCAGGCTGACACTCTTATTTAAGCCTCTTGTCCAGCTGTACCTCCGGTATCTCATGGAGTAGGACTCCTCAATCCGATTATCCAGAACACTGAAGTCGCCAGAGATCTTTACTTTAATGCGTTCTGTCCCATCAGAATTCAACAGTATCTTGTTACTAGCTAGATACGGTACGACTAGACAAGGTGAATTTTCAGTGATAAGGCACTCAACATCAGCGTACCGCGAAAATTAAAATAATGAAATTGATTTCACTGTATGTATTTGTGTGTTTACTCACAATTTGAGACCCAGTTGAACATATTATTATGTTTGCTTCATGTAAGTAGAATACTAGACCCAGCTTAGAAGGTATTTTTTCAAATTTTTAGAACGCTAGAAGCTAATCGTACAAATGAAAAATATAATTTAATGTACTTATTAAACCACGTCTGTTCCGATAATTATCTCATTTCCATTGGTGGTAAATAAATATCATTATTATTATAGGAAATCCTTCGACACAAGTTTACCAACAAATTATTGGGACCAGGTGCGTTAAAAGAGACAGAATGAGAAAGGAAATTTTTTTTTTCGTCAATTGGCAGCAGAATGACCCCTGACGTTTGACGAGCCGTTTAAAGGAACGGAGAAAGGTACTTGCCCTGTTGAGCATGAAAACTAGGTCAAGGCAGGGCGAATCACTATTATTGTATGCGTAAACCATTTTGATGAACGTGTAGCCTATAGTTGTATTACATCGACGAATCCTCGAAAACATGAAGAATATATTCACGCTATTCGAAAAATAAAACGTTGATTAGGTTTTAATGGTTTCAACCACTAGTCACGAATGACACGTATGCCATTTGGACTTAAGAACGCGCTTCTCCGTTGCAAAAAAAGAACAAAACTTCAAAATATCTTTCAACGCATTCGAATTCCGACAATAACCAACTGTAGATCACCCGTACTATTACCATTATGCAGTTACCGACACACAGAGAAACTAGCCGAAGCTAGCACTTTATCATAGTTGCCACTACAGATGCAGATCTGGCAGATTTCAGACTAACAGCCTCGGCGCAACGACCCGTAATTGTTGATGGTACTGCCGATGGTACTGCTCGATTATTCTTCGGCCTCTGCGATTATTAATGTCTCTTCGGACGACGGAAAAATTCCGAGCTATTTACCGACATCTGTTGATCGATTTTCGAATTCCTAGTGAAGTGCTCGAGTCAATCTGCGAGATATATGACATCCGATGTTTGTTTCTTCTGCTCGGTTTTAGATAATTACTCGGTTTGAGATGTTCAACCTCGAGAGATATATTATGAGGATACTCGGTAATATTCGATATTTGTACTGATATTCTCATTTGCAATCACATGAAACTATGTTCATTTGTATATCAACTAGTGATTATCACAAACTGTATATAGGAATATAATATAGGACAAGTTATCAAAAATATCGCAAAATATATCAAGACTACAGCAATTGAGATTTAGCATAATATTCACTTATTTTAAAAAGAAGGATTCCAGTAAATATGGTCAATTTAGGTGGGAACTAGACCAGGTTCGAGACCTAAGTGTGACAGATTTTTTTCTCGGGAAATTCGGAATCGATAGGTGACCACATGCCTTGTTATAAAGCAAGTGTGATGTGAGTCTGTTTTTAAATCTATAAAGGAATTTCAACAATACATGCTTCGAGCGTATACGCTC